>LPNX010254845.1:360720-507781 GCA_001517045.1 Pseudotsuga menziesii | reverse complement strand
TTGCACATGGTGGGACTCATGGACTAGGCAAATAAGACAAAATAAATGAAATAATGTCTAAGTGGGTAAATACTATGGGTTGATTATTCTAACAAGCTGATCCCTAGTGACATTTCTGGTCCATTTCCTCATATGTCCATGAGGCAAGCCAAATATGCACTAACGTTCATAGATGACTTTTACAAGTATTGTTGGGTTCACTAGGCTAAAGCATAAGTCTGAATTTTTTGACCTCTTCAAAGCCTTTAGAGCCTTGGTTGAAAACCAGTCTGGAAGGAAACTCAAGATCATCATATCTGACAATGGTGGTGAGTATGTCAAGTATGAGTTCATTCAGTTCCAAGAAGAGCCTTTAGTAGCAGTTGAAGTTGGAGAGTCTTCTTCACCACCAGAACCATTGATTCTAAGTGGAGAGACTAATGAGTTTGCTGGTTCTGATATGTCTGATAATGATGATTTCATTTCAGATCCTAATAGTACTACAAGACCAAAATGGGAAGCAAAGACCATTCATGCAGCTGGGGAACTATCTAGAAATCCTAATGACATTAGGAGGACTAGATTTCAATTTGAGAGAGCCCTTTGTGTGAAAGATCCCATATTGGTTGAGAAGTGCTATCTGATGGTTGAATCATATCCATAGACATATGAAGATGCAACACATGATATAAGATGGCAAACAACCATGAAAGAAGAATTCAGCTCGCTCCATAAGAACAACACTTCGGAATGGGTTGATCTTCCCCCAGGGAGGAAGCTAGTTCAATGTAAGTAGGTTTAAAAGACTAAGTTTGTTGCTGATGGTTCACCTTTGAAATATAAGGCAAAATTGGTATCCAAGGGATACTCCCAAGTACATGGTATTGAATACAATGAAACCTTTGCACCAGTGGTAAAGATGGACTCCCTAAGGCTAGCTCTAGCCATTGTAGCTTTGAAGCAATGGGAGGTACATCGCATGGATGTGAAGTGTTCTTTCCTAAATGGAGATATCACTGAGGATATTTGCATGCAAAAACCTGAAGGGTTTGTTTATAATACATATTTAGTGTGCAAGTTAAAGAAATCATTGTATGGGCTCAAGCAAGCCCCTAGGGCTTGGTATGCCAAGATTGATGGGTTTTTGCTATCACTAAGTTTTGTTCGATGCAAGTTTGATCCTAATGTATATTTGAAGATGATTCATAGTTATTTGATGATTATTTTCTTGTATGTGGATGATCTACTGATTACAGGAAGTTCAAAGAAAGAGATTTCCTCCTTGAAGGATGCAATGAACCATGCATTTTCTATGACATATTTGGGATTATTGAGCTAATTCTTGGGTCTTGAAATTGCTCAATCCCAACATGGAATCAAAGTAAATTATTCCAAGTATGATCTAGATTTTCTCAACAAGTTCAACATGAAATATTGCAAGCCAAGCAAGACTCCCTTCCTTTCAGGAGTTAAGCTTGAAGAAGCAGGTTCTTCTCCTATGGTAAATAATACACTGTATAGGCAGTTGATTGGGTGTTTTATTTATCTTACACACACTTGAAATGACTTATATTATGGAGTTAGTGTGTCTTTGATATACATGGATCATCCTCATGAGATCCACTGGAGAGTAGCCAAAAGGATCCTAAAATTTGTTCAAGGAACAACAACTCATGGGATCTTCTACAAAGAAAAATCTGATCTTGATTTGATTGGGTTTACTAACAATGATTGGGCAGGTGACAACAAAAATATAAATTCTACATCAAGATATCTGTTCATGCTTGTAGAAGGGCCAATTAGCTAGTCAAGCAAGAAGCAGAGTGCCATAGCAGTCTCATCTACAGAAGCAGAGTATAGAGTAGTTGTAAATGCAACAACTCAATGTTTGTGGTTGTAGGGGATACATGGAGAATGTGGGTTCAAATAAGAGTTTTCAAATATTATCTACTATGATAATTAGAGCACCATTCAAATCTGCAATGATCCAATTCAAAGACGATGAACAAAGCACATTGAGATCTATATGCACTACATTAGACAACTTGTGCATGATGGTACCATTGATTTACTCTTCTATGCATCTTCAGAACAAGTAGCATACATCTTCACCAAAGTTTTTTGTGAGAAGACCTTCAGCAATCTCAAATCACTGCCAAGGATTGCTGATCATGCTGTGAAGCATGATTGATGACAATATTTCCCAAAAAAAAATTTCATGTCCATGTTTAAGGGAGGATTTTTCCACTGGGTTTTTTCCTCTTTCCTTGGTTGTATGGACAAGCAGTATGTAAAGGCTGTTAGTTTTTCAACATTAAGCTAGAATTATGTTAGGATCTTTACTAAGAGAATAACAAGTACAACAATCAAACACAAGAGACAATGAACACAGTGTTTTTGATCGGGGAAACCATAAATGGAGAAAACCCCGCAACTTCCTCAGAGATAGAATCAGCACAAGATGTAAAACCCAAAAACAGTAAGATGCACTCCCGACAGCAGTAATCTTCTTCTTGTCTATCCCCAATGTCTTCTCCTTCCTCAACTATGTGCTACACTTGAATGTGTGAGTGATGTGTGCTAAATAGAGATCCCAGCTCTCTATTTATACTAATCCCGACATGACTAATACCCTACTAGGGCCGACCTCTACTTGGAGATTCTAATAACCCTAGTGCCCTGGAACTACAGGGACTTTAACCCTTACACAATTGGAGGGTTACCCACTATGACTTGACATGACTTGTTTACATTATTGATCCTCCCAATCAGAACATTGGGGCATGACAACATGACTCAAATACATAATAGATACATCCCGAAATAAACATTGGGTTACAATACATAAGATACATAGATGAATACATTCCGAAGTTACAAATACATCAACACTCCCTCTTAACTAGGAAGGTATTCTTTCGACACAATTTTTAGCACTGGTCTTCTTCTCTGTATCACCTGGATCATCTCATGATTTGCATCTCAATTCTTTTGAGTCTTCAAGTCATCTTTATCCTTCGAATATGGATCATCTCTCGATCTGGATCATCATGGGACATCATCACTGGATCTAGATCATCTATCTATCTGGATCAACATCATTGGATCGAATCTGGATCATCACTTGATCTGGATCATCATCACTCGATTTGGATCATCATCACTGGACTGGATCTGGATTTGGATCATCACTGCCATATCTAGATCATCATTTGATCTGGATCTCTCAGAGTCATCATAATTGGATCTTGGATCATAGCTGGATCTCACCTGGTCATCATCATGTGTGTGCTATCTCATCATAGGAATTTCTACAGAGCCAGCCTTCTTTCATGCTGGGTGTATGCCTACCTCCTCGTAGGTCTTCGGTAGCCCTTACATCTGACCTACTTGTTAGAATGGCCAGCACTCACATTTGACCTACTTGTTAGAAAGGTGGTAGCCCTTATATCTATGTAGGAGCTCATCCTACATCAGAATGGCCAGCACTCACATCTGACCTACTTGTTAGAATGGTGATAGCCCTTACATCTGTCCTACTTGACAGAATGGCCAGCACTCACATCTGACCTACTCATTAGAATAGTGGTAGCCCTTACATCTGTCCTACTCGATAGAATGGCCAGCACTCACATCTGATCTACTCATCAGAATGGCGGTAGCCCTTACATCTTTCCTACTCGATAAAATGGCCAGCACTCACATCTCACATGGAAGGAACTAAATCCTCTACCCATGATAGAATGGCTCAGCCCTTACATCTGACCTGCTTGTCAGAATGGATTTGGGACTCATCACTTTCCCTTGGAGGAAACCTTGATCTGGAGAACACCAAGCTTCTCCCTAAAGTACTCGAACTTCACTATGGCCAATGGCTTCATCAACACATCAGCTATCTGTTCCTCCATCGCAACATATTGGAGCTTCATTGCTCTCCTCTGCACCATATCCTTGATATAGTGATACTTGATCTCAATATGCTTCGACTTGTCATGGAATACTGGATTCTCTGACAACTTCACACAACTCTGGTTGTCACAATGTATACAATTAGCATCCAACTGGAGATCAAATGTATCAGATAGTATCTTCCACAGCCATACTGCCTCACAACTAGCTGAACAAGCTGCGACACACTCTGCTTCAGCTATACATAGTGCCACATAGGATTGCTTCCTGCTAAACCAAGAGATCACACCTGATCCCATACTGAAGCAACACCCTAAAGTGCTCTTCCTATCGATGGCACTACCTACCCAATCTGAATCAACATAACCCTCCAAGTTAATCTTTTGATTCACATCATACTTGAGCCCATAATCAATTGTACCCCTTAAGTACCTTAGAATATGCTTTGCAGCAATCAAGTGAACATTTCTTGGATCTGTCAAGAACTGGCTCAAGGTGTTCATAGCAAAGAAAATGTATGGTCTTGTGTTTATCAGGTACATCAATGACCCAATCATCTGATGATACATCATAGTATCAACCATCTCTTAAGAAGCATCATTCAATAGCTTCAAGTTTGATTCCATAGGTGTGTCCATAATATTGCAGTCCATCATCCCAAACCTCTTCAGGATCTCTACTGCATACTTCCCTTGTCCAAGGAAGATTCCATCTGCACTTTGCCACACCCCCATACCTAGAAAGTAATGCATCATACCCAAGTCCTTCATCTTGAACTCGGCAGCAAGATTTCTCTTTGTATCAGTAATCAACCCATCCATACCTATCACAAACAGATCATCTACAAATAGTAGAAGCATCACTGGGTTTCCATCTTCAACCTTGTAGTAAAGGTTGGAATCTGTTTTACTCTTGGTAAAGCCCAAACTGGATAGAAAGCTATCAATTCTACCGTACCATGTCCTGGGTGCCTGTTTCAAACCATATAGGGCTTTCTTCAATCTACATACATGAGACTCCCTATCATGTGTCTCAAAACTGAGAGGTTGTTCTACATACACTTCCTCTTCTACTACACCATTCAAGAAAGCAGTCTTGACATCCATTTGGTGTAGCTTCCATTTCATCACTGTAGCCAGAGAAAGTACTGATATGATGGAAGTGTATCTGGCTACAGGTGCAAAGGTCTCTTCATAGTCTATTCCCTCTTTCCGAGAGAAACCTCGAGCTACAAATCTTGCCTTATACTTTTCAATGCTACCATCTGCAGCGTGCTTGATCTTGTAGATCCATTTGGAAGTTACAACTGACTTCCTATCTAGTCTTGGGAAAACATCCCAAACATCATTCTTCATGATCGATTGGTACTCTTTGATCATAGCATCCTTTCATTCTTTCCGTTTTGCCGCTTCTTCATAACTGGAAGGTTCTTTATCAATGAAATCACATAGTAAAGCTACATACCCGGAACATGATCTAGTTCTCTTTCTTTCTCTGTGATTCTCTTCTAGAGCCCCATATCTTTCCGCACCTTGGATAAGTTATCGTACCCAAGCAGGTTTCCTCTTATGAGGATTCTTCTCTAGAGGTGGATCTACAGGTCTTTTTGGTTCTTCAAATTCTCGATCTTGTTCTCAAGTTTCTTCATTCATGGTTGTATCATGAATTTTGGGTGCTTCTACTTCTTCAGGTTCTTTAGCAGGTCTCTTTCTAGATTTGTTGTAAGCTGTGTCTTCATCAAATGTCACATCCCTACTGATTCAATATTCTTATATCCTGGGAAATATATTATGTAAGCCTTCGAGCTTTTAGAGTATCCCACAAATATACCCTTCTTTCCTGAAGGATCTAATTTAGTCCTCTTCTCTTTCGGAATGTGGATGTACACAGGATAGCTGAACATTCTGATATGGTTGACTTCTGGTTTCTTACCGGAGAATACTTCTTTAGGAGTCTTGTTCTCGAGTACTCTATGTGGAGTACGGTTCTGTACATACACCGCTGTTCTGGCAGCTTCCACCCAAAGATGCATAGGAAGGTCTTTATAATGAAGCATTGCTTTTGCAGCTTCCATGATAGTTTTGTTATTCCGTTCTGCAACCCCATTCTGTTGTGGATTATAAGGAGTGGACAACTCCCTCTTTATTCCCGATTCTTTGCATAGCTCTCTGAATTCATTTGAAGTGAATTCTCTGCCATTATCTGATCGAATGGTCTTGATCTTGTTTTCAGTATGGTTTTCAATCAAGGCTTTGAATTCTTTGAACTTACTGAATACTTCGTCTTTTTTCTTCATGAAGTAAACCCATGTCTTCCTAGAAAAGTCATCAATAAAAGAAACATAATATGCATACCCTCTTAGAGATTTTGATGACATAGGACCGCATACGTTGGAGTGGATGATTTCCAAGATTACTTTTTCTTTGCTTTCACTGCTTGGAAATGTCTTCTTTGTATTCTTTCCTTTTGCACATCCTTTGCAGACCCCATTATGTTTTTCTTGTATTTCTGGAAGACCTTCGACAGCTTTTCTTGCAATAGGTAGTTCTCTGTAATGCACATGTGCAAGCCTTCTATGCCAAAGTTCATTTGGCTCTACTGTGTCATGGACCAAGGCTTGTTCTAGATGGCCTTTTAATTTGTACAATCCTCCTTCTTGTTCTCCAATCACTACCGCATCATCGATAGTCTTTCCTTTTTGGCCACATGATGACTTGACCATCTATGAATGCAACTCGTATTCCTTTTGCATCTAATGTTGATATGGAGAGAAGGTTCTTTTTGAGTCCTGGCACAAACAATACTTCTTTCATTGTTAGAGATTTTCTAGAGTCTAACTTATATGAAGATTCCCCACTACCTTTTATTGGATATTGGTAGTCATCTCCTAGCTTTACCTTGTGAGGTGATTCATGTTCTGATAGTCTAACAAAGGATTCCTTGAATCCAATCATATGTTTGGAAGCCCCACTGTCTATAATCCAATCATCACTACCATGAGTAATGTTACCTGTGAGAGATGATATCAGAACATATTCAACCTCGCTTGAAGAATCTTCACTTTCATATTTGAATCTCTTCCTGGATGGTTCATCATCCTCTGCAGCATGAGCATGATGTCTTCTTTTGTTGCTCTTCTTTACTATCTTCTATTTGTTAGGACAATTCCTTGCATAGTGTCCTGCTTCTTCACAAGTATAGCATATGATCCTAGATACATCTCTTCTAGTATTATTTTTGTGAAAGTGCTTACCTCTAGAACCATGAGATTTTCTCTTGCTTGACTTGGGGTGAGACTTGGAGTGTACCGTAAGAGCTTGGTCTTCACTTCCCATCTTCTCTTCTCGAGCTGCTATCTGAGCTTCTTCTTGAAAGCACTCTTCCCATAGTCTGTTGAACTTAACTAACTTCTTCCTAGCACAGATTCCTTGGATGAAAGAATCCCGTGACCTAGGAATTCCATTCAATGTAGTCATTACAATCTCTACATTTTCCACTTCTTCATCAACTGATTCTAGTTGGTCTTTGATATGAGAAACTCTTGTGAAGTAAGACTGGATTGTTTCTGCATTCTGAATCTTCACATTCTTCAATTGGTTTCTCAGGGTCATCTTCTGATTGATGTTCTTCCCTTCAAACAATTTGGTTAGGGCATCAAACATAGCTTTAGGTGTCTTGACAGAGGACACCTGTGGGATAAGGTGATCCTTTATAGAATCATCAATGATCCTCTTTGCCATAACCATCTTCTTCTTGTGTAAGGCCTTTGCCTCATCTCCCTATGGAACTGGAACCTCCTCATGAATTTTGGAGTCTAATTCATTTTCTTCCAGGACCAACGAGATCCTATATTTCCACGCTCGAAAGTTTTCATCTCCCTCAAGATTTTCATCAAGCTTGGTACGATGAGACATCTTAAATGAAAACCTCAAATGGAAATACAAAATATTTTAGATCTTACTAGGTTCAAGATGTCGGATTTGAAACTTGAGCTGAAATCCTGTAGAGTTGGTTCAAGAGTGAATTAGGGTTTTTCTTTTTCGGAGTTCTATCTACCCAAATTCCTTGAAATTTGTCCCTAACTTCGATTTTGGGGAGGAGATCAATCCAGGCCTGGGCTCAATGGAAAATTCCTCTTCTGTGAAAAGCCCTAATTTCTGACAGTAGTGACAGGTCCAAAACTGAAAAACCTCAGAATTGGATTCTGCTTCGATAGAAAGATGCGCCCTAAGGAGGAGAGTTGTTCCACCTTAATTTTGCTGAAAATATGTGAAGGAAGATCCACAAACTATGAATCCCTAGTTCTCGCAGCTGCACAGTGTCTTGTTCTCAGGTTAGCTCTTATACCATGTTAGTTTTTCAACATTAAGCTATCATTATGTTAGGATCTTTACTAAGAGAATAAAAAGTACAGCAATCAAACACAAGAGACAATGAACACAATATTTTTTATCATGGAAACCATAAATGGAGAAAACCCTGCAACTTCCTCACAAATAGAATCAGCACAAGATGTAAAACCCCAAAACAGTAAGATGCACTCCCGACAGCAGTAATCTTCTTCTTGTCTAGCCCTAGTGTCTTTTCCTTCCTCAACTATGCGCTACACTTGAATGCGTGAGTGATGTGTGCTAAATAGAGATCCCAGCTCTCTATTTATACTAATCTTGACATGACTAATACCCTACTAGGGCCGACCTCTACTTGGAGAGTCTAATAACCCTAGTGCCCTGGAACTACGGGGACTTTAACCCTTACACAATTGGAGGGTTACCCACTATGACTTGACATGACTTGTTTACATTATTGATCCTCCGGATCAGAACATCGGGGCATGACAACATGACTCAAATACATAATAGATACATCCCGAAATAAACATCGTGTTACAATACATAAGATACATAGATGAATACATTCCGAAGTTACAAATACATCAACAAAGGCTAACTAAGTCTTGTTGCTAGGCCCTATAGTTTTCTGATATTTAATCATAAATTCAGGCTTAAGGGGGGGTGTTATAAAAATCAACCCATAGTTACCTACATTAGACATTAATTTAATTATTTTTGCTTATTACCTTGTTTCCTAGATTCCATTCTATGTTAGTTGCCTTTTACATGTCCTAGAAGTCAACACATGCTAAAACTGAGTCATGGAGTGGTTAGGAAGCATATTGGAAACCTAATTTATCATGTCTTATTTATTCCATATTCTCTAAAGTGCATATCTGCTTTTTCTGAAAAGCTTCTTGGTTTTATTTTTTATTTAAGGCAAAAGGAAAAGCTAGACTAGGTGTGGTTGACTTATTTTTTCCCCATATCATCCTCCCTCATTTTCTCCAAATAAAAGCATGTATGAGTTGTCTTTACATCCCTCTTTAGCTTTCCCACTTCACTTATCAAATTCCTAAGCATCTACCTAGATTTGGAAGCTCCTTTATGCACCTATGGGGGGTTTGACTAGATTTTGTAAGCCTACTTTTTTACTATTTCGAATGGAATATTTATGTATTTGATTCTCTGATGTAATTTTTATATGAAATAATCCTATTACTTCATAATTGTGGCTATTGTAAACTTACTCAATACAGATTAGTGTTATGCTACAATTTTAGTCTCCTTTGGTGTTAATTTTGCATGTTTGATTAGCAATTTTGTGATTGTAATTGTTCTATATCTTGGGTTCAATTTCCACATGGTATCACAGCCTTTGTAGATCAATTTATATCCTTCCAAATTGTTATTGGAGTTTCAACATCATTGAATGGGAGCGCATTCTGCTGACTAGAGGGCACAGTTTATGAGCTATGGACTAATATTAGAAGATCATCTTAACTCCATTGAATTTATTTGAGTGGAAAGTTGAGATCGAGATATTTTTGAGAGAGAAAGGTCTATACAGGGTTATTATGGCAACTGAGGTAGATCCCAATGTAGCTGCAGAGAAAATTTAATGGCACAACAGGAGGGATGAGGCCTATGGTCTTTTGTATCTAAGCATTTCAAGAGACCTCCTCTTCCATCTTGATGGATTGAAATCACCTAATCAAGTGTGGGAGAATATAGAAGAGATTTTTGGAAAGACATATGAGATGAGAGGACATCAAATCAAGAATGAGCTGATCTTCTTGAGTCCCAGTAACTTCGAATCATTGCAACTCTACTTTTCCAAGTTTAAGGCCCTTGTTTTGTAGTTGAAACAGTGTGGGATTGAAAAGAAGAGAAACTAGTCTTGGCCATACTCTCTAAGATTTGTCCTGACTATTCAATGTTTGTTTCAACCTTCCATGCCACCAAGTTGACAGCTTGATCTTGGAAGATGCCTAAGATTGCATAGTTCATGGAATCCCTCACACATGAGTAAGATAAGTTGGTGAGGATGGGCACCATCAAAACTTCCAAAGACCAATATTTGGTTGCTGGATATTCAAGGGTGGATTCAAAAAGAAATAAAAAAGATAAAAATCCACATGAGCAAAAGAGAGACAAGTCTAATTCTCAAGAGGAGCCCCAAGGTTCCAAGAAGAACTCCTAGAAGAAGAAGAACAAAGGAGAAATGAGCAAGTGCGCATACTGTAGTAAGGGCTATCATCTTGAGAGATCTTGTGTGAAGAAGCAAATTGACATGTTGACCCAACTCCTGGATAAGAATAACGTCTCCCTTCATGATTGCTCAAAGAAGAAGGAAGGAGGATCAAATTAAGAAGACAGAGAGAGAGTACATGCCTTGGTTACTGGTACATCAATATCACCTAGCTTCATCATAGACTCTGGAGCTTCTAGACATATGGTTTCAACAAAAGAGACATTCTCCTCTCTTGACATGTCCAAAGGTCCACCAATAGTTTTGGGAGATGACTCTCTCACTGACAGTTTGGGGAAGGGTAGGATTGATCTTGACCATGGTAGTTTCAATAATGTGTTGTATGTTCCAGGTATTGCCTCCAATCTCTTGTCAATGTATCAGATAACTCATACTGGGTCTCCAAAGAAGGTCATATTCTCCCCTGATGATGTTGAAATCACTAATATTTTGAATGGTAAATTCATAGCAAAAAGTGTTGTTGATCACACTTTGAAGGTATACAACTTTTCCCATTTTCTACCCTACTCAAACCCCTCTGCTCTTCTGATTCATGCTAATGAAGCAAGCAATATTTGGCGTGAAATATTTGGCCATATTAACTATAAGTATCTTTCTGATTTGAGTGAAAAATATATGGTCATAGGGTTACCAGAGATCAAGTTTTCTAAGCGAGTCTGTCAAGGTTGTATCCTAGGAAAACAACCAAAGCACAAGTATGAGAAAGATAGTCATGAGAGAACCTCTGCACCTCTTGAGCTGATCCACAGTGAAATTTTTGGTCCATTCCCTCATATGTCCATGATTCAAGCCAAATCTACACTGAACTTCATAGATGACTTTTCCAGGTATTGTTGGGTTCACTTCCTAAAGCATAAGTCTGAAGTTTTTGACCTCTTCAAAGTCTTTAGAGCCTTGATTGAAAACTAGTCTGGAAGGAAAATCAAGATCCTCAGATATGACAATGGTGGTGAGTATGTCAAGTTTGAGTTAATTTAGTATTGTAAAGATGTAGGTATTCAGATAGCATTCGATCCCCTACACACCACAGCAAAATGGTGTTGCTGAGAGAAAGAACAGATCATTGAAGGAGATGGAAACCTGCATGATGGAGGCTAAGATTTTGCCACCAAAGTTTTGGGCCGAGGCTATAAACTATGCATCCTACTTCCATAATAGGGTGCCTCATAAGAATCTTGATGGTATGACTCCTTTCAAAGCTTGGAGTGGGCACAAGCCAGATGTGACCCATTTCAGGATTTTTGGCTGAAAGGCTTGGGCTAGAATTCCAATTGAAAAGAGGAAGGATTTGCAACCCCAAAGACAAGAGTGACTATTTTTTGGGTATTCTAAATATTCAAAAGGGTACAAGCTGATCAACTTGAGGACTAACAAATATTTCATTGAAATAAGTGTTCAGTTCCAAGAAGAGCCTTTAGTAGGAGTTGAAGTTGGAGAGTCTTCTTCACCACCAGCATCATTGATTGTAAGTGGAGAGACTAATGAGTTTTCTGATTCTGATATGTCTGATAATGATGATTTGATTGCATATCCTAATAGTCCTACAAGACCAAAATGGGAAGCAAATACCATTCATGCAGCTGGGGAACTAACTGGAAATCCTAATGACATTAGGAGGACTAAATCTCAATTTGAGAATGCCATTTGTATGGAGGATTCCCTATTTGATGAAAAGTTATATCTGATGGTTGAATCATATCCAAAGACATATGAAGATGTAGCACACAATACAATATTATAAACATCAATGAAAGAATAATTCAGCTTGCTCCAGAAGAACAACACTTGGGGATTGGTTGATCTTCCCCCAGGGAGGAAGCTAGTTCAATGTAAGTGGGTTTTCAATACTAATTTTGTTGCTGATGGTTCACCTTTGAAATATAAGGAAATATTGGTAACCAAGGGATACTCACAAGTACATGGTATTGACGATAATGAAACCTTTGCACCAGTAGCAAAGATGGACTCCATAAGGCTATCTCTAGCCATTGCAGCTTCGAAGCAGTGGGAGGTACATCACATGGATGTAAAGTGTTCTTTCCTAAATGGAGATATCACTGAGGATATTTAAATACAACAACCTGAAGGGTTTGTTTCTAATCCATCTTTAGTGTGCAGGTTAAATAAATCATTATATGGGCTCAATCAAGCCCCCAGGGCTTGGTATGCCAAGATTGATGGATTTTTTGCTATCACTAAGTTTTGTTCAATTCAAGTCTAATCCTAATGTCTATTTGAATCTGATTCATGGTTATTTCATGATTATTTTATTGTATGTGGATGACCTACTGATTACAGGAAGTTCAAAAAAACAGATTGCCTCCTTGAAGGATGCAATGAACCATGCATTTTCTATGACAGATTTGGGGTTGTTGAGCCAATTCTTGGGTCTCGAAATTGCTTAATCCCAACATGGAGTTAGAGTACATCAGTCCAAGTATGCTCTAGAATTTCTCAACAAGTTCAAAATGAAATATTGTAAGCCAAGAAATAATCCCTTCCTTTTAGGAGTTAAGCTTGAAGAAACAGGTTCTTCTCCTATGGTAAATAATACACTGTATAGGTAGTTGATTGGGTTTTTGCTTTATCTTACACACACTAGAACTGAATTATCTTATGTGGTTAGTGTGTCTTCAAGATACATGGATAATCCTCATGAGATCCACTGGAGAGTAGCTAAAAGGATTCTAAACTTTGTTTAAGGAACAAGAACTCATGGGATCTTCTACAAAGCAAAATATGATCTTGGTTTGATTGGGTTTACTGACAGTGATTGGGCAGGTGAAAAAATAGATCAGAAGTCTACATCTGGATATGTGTTCATGCTTGTAGAAGGTCCAATCAGCTGTTCAAGCAAGAAGAAAAGTACCATAGCACTCTCATCTACACAAGCAGAGTATAGAGGAGTTGTAAATGCTGCAACTCAATTTTTGTGGTTGCAGGGAATACTTGGAGAATGTGGCTTCGAATCAAAGTTTTCAACTATTATATACTGTGATAATCAAAGTACCATTCGAATCTAAAATGATCTATTTTAGAGACAACAAACCAAGCACATTAAGATCCATATGCACTACATCAGATAGCTTGTGCATGATGGTACCATTGATCTACTCTTCTGTGCATATTCAGAACAAGTAGCATACATATTCACCAAAGTTTTTTGTGAGAATACCTTCAACAATATCAAATCACTGTTGGGGATTTCTGATCATGCTGTGAAGCATGATTGATGACAAGATTTCCAAATTTTGTTTTTCTTGTCCATGTTTAAGGGAGGATTTTCCCACTGGGTTTTTGCATCTTTCCTTGGTTGTATGGACAAGCAGTATGTAAAGGGTGACTAAGAATTGTTGCTAGGCCCTATTGTTTTTTATATTTACTCATAAATTCAGGATTAAGAGGGGGTGTTATAATAATCAACCCATAGTTACCTACATTAGACACTAATTTAATTATTTTCGTCTTATTACCTAGTTTCCTAGATTCCATTCTATGCTAGTTTCCTTCTACATGTCCTAGAAGTCAACACATGTTAAAACCGAGTCATGGAGTGCTTGGGAAACATCCTGGAAACCCAATTTATCATGTCTACTTTATTACATATTCCCTAAAGCGCATATCTACCTACTTTTTCTGAAAAGCTGCCTTGTTTTATTTCTGATTTAAGGCAAAAGGAAAAGCTAGACTAGGTGTAGTTGATTTGTTTTTTGTCCACATAATCCTCCCTCATTTTCTCCAAATAAAATCATGTATGGGTTGTATTTCCATCCCTCTTTTTCTTTCCCACTTGACTTAGCAAATTCGTGAGCATATACCTAGATTTGGAAACTGCTTTATCCACATATGGGCGATTTGACTAGATTTGGTAAGCCTTCTTTTTGCCTATTTCGAATAGCATATTTATGAATTCGTTTCTCTAATGTAATTATATATTACAACAACCTATTAATTCATAAGGTTTTCTATTGTACACTTAATCAATACATATTAGTGTTATGCTCCAATTTCAGTCTCCTTTGGTGTTAATTTTGCATGTTTGATTAGCAATTTTGTGAGTGTAATTGTTCTATCTCTTGGGTTCAATTTCCATAGTTTGGCACCTATCTTTGCCTAATGCACTATGGGATGATAGAGTCACACCCAAGAACTCCTTAGGTGTGTCACCCTACACTCCCGTCTATGGGAAAGAAGCTGTCTTGCCTCCTAATATTCTGTTGCCATATTCTAAACTAGCCCAAGACTCTAGAGGAGCTGATAATGAAGTTTTGAAAATATGAATCCATAATCTGCTAAAGTTAGAGGAGTCTATATCTAAATCCAAAGAGAGGTTTAAAAATCAACAAGAGATGGTGAAGAAATGGTTTAATAAGCACAAATACAAGAAAAGGGAATTTGAAGTAGGTGATTTGATTCTTATGTGGGATCACCTGGATGATGAGAAGGGAAAACACACTAAATTTCAGCAATTATGGATAGGCCCTTTTCAGGTTGTAGAAAATTTAGGCCCCTCAACGTACAAATTGCAAGATTTACAGGAGTGGGAAGAGAAATTGCCAGTAAATGGTTTAGTTCTCAAGCCTTATTTTTCTTAATTCTTTTTTAGTTTTCTTTGTACATAAATGAATGGTTTGATTGTTTTCAGTTTTTCTTAGATTTACATTTTACTTGCTTAAGTGTTGATTTCTTGATTTTTTTGGTTTTCTTTACCTTATGTTTAAATAAATCAGCACAAGTTTTGGTTTTGGAGTTCATCTGAGTTCTGGATAAACTAAAATCTTTGACCAAACACTGCTTGCTATTTGCACATACACAATGTTTAACGATCCTTTAAGATTAGCATATTATCTGAATAGATTATGAACACATTGAAGTCCTATTTAATCCCTGTAAAATAACTAATGTCATAAAAGTCTAGAATACTATTTTGAGGCTCCATTCACTTTACACTAAAGTCTGTCCTAGGAAGCTAACATAAAAAGACCCATGGAGAGGAAGCAGGGTAAGCAGTTGTATTATATTTAAATGATCCCATGCCACAAATGAAATCCAAAAGGCTAACAAGAGTCAAAATATCCTAGGAAGAAAACATGTATCAAAAGACATACTAAACAAAATCAGTTTGAACAAGATTGCTCGAAATTTCTTCTCCGTCCATGGGTTGAAATCAAAATATCTCTCACAAAAAAGAACAATATGGATAGAAGAACCTAAACCAAATTTCAAAAAGAAAGCAATCAGGGAGGACTCAAAAGGAAAAAAGTCCAGAAGCATCAAAAGAATGCAAAATGGCATGGGAAAGAGGAACAAACGAATATATATGTTCACCATCTGTTACAATCCTATGGTGTCTAAGTTGGAAGCTATCCAAAGGTAGAGGTAAAATCAAATTCATACCTTGGCCTCAAAAGAGTTATCGATACTTGGAAATCCTGGTTCACCTTTTCCATTTGGACCATAATCAATGTTTAATGTTCATAAATCTTGTATTCTAGAAAATATAGACATCTTAAAGAAATATAATAAAGTGATATAACATGATACCATTAAAGCAGTTGTTGTTTCAAATGTCAGTTGTTCAGAGATCTATGTCCACCGGGTAGTCGCCAATTGTTGTAGCTGCAACTATTATCCCCATAAAAAAAATTCTGATTTTTTTTAGGGCCCTCCTTATTCTTTTAGTTTTAAGAGGCTTAGAAAGTCTACCTTTTCTCACTAAGATTTGTTTCATGGCCTTAAAAATTTGAAAGAAAATGAAAGTTATTTTCCTTGTATCAGATGCACTATTGACAGTCTTTTCGATGTATCAGGTGCACAGTGGTCTAGCCAGCTGATGTTCCCTATTGGGAGCATTCTAAAGTCTCTTTCCGACATATCAGATGTCCTCTTGTCTATCACATTGGAAAAGGTTTTTCGAAGGCTCTGGGAGCTTAGTTTAGAACCGTTTTGACGCACCAGATCGCTCATCTTCCATCCATTTCTGATATCCGCAGAAACCTTGTCAATTTCTCTTCCTCCATGTCAACTATTTCTTTCGAAGTGTTCCAAGAAATCAGTGGCTTGCTTGGCCGACGCTGTGGATGAGGAGTCCAAAGCTTATCCGATGCTTTACCATAGTGCTTTCCAATGCCGACGATGTTAGTTTCCTGACCGACTGATGGTTGTTTAAAATGCTTTCACTGTTTTGTATTTTCCCGCCCAATCTCCCGGGCCCATTCTTTAGAAGCCATTTGACACTTCACATCCACTAACAATTTTGTTTTCGATGCCCAACTTGGCGCTTCTGTTTTCCCATCCTATTTTCCTTTACCCGCATCCAATCTTATAAAAGCCCGTAAAGGTTGTTTAGAAGGTCATTATCCACTATATTGGTCGCCACTTGGAGCTATGGAGCTATCCTTGTCTGAGTGAATCATTTACTGATGAAGGTCATGCTTGTCTAGGTCATCCTTAGGAATTTCCAGGTAGGATTTTCTCCAATACTGTACTTAGCATTCTTTTTATTACGACTTGATAGGGTTAGGTGATTTTTCTTGTGCCACAGGGGTTGCAGTGGTCATTTACTTTATGTGGGTTCATTTTGGGTCGTTTAATTGTGGGCATCATTTTATTTCACCTGACTGCTCTAGTTCTCCTTATTCATATTCCACCATGAGTTATTTTTTGACATTCATAGAAAGAAAGAGGACATGGTGCAGACAAGCATTTTGCTGTATGCACCTCTCCCTCATCTCCTTGACCATGGCATGGAAAATTTGCGGCTATTGGTCAAGAGCAGCAAGGTTTTCATGGGACACTAGGGGGGCGGGGAGTGGGGGGGTGGTTTTCTTCTTAAGGGAATCCCTGTTGTTCATTTAGAGGGTTAGCTATCTTGGTGTTTTTGAGGTCCTTTCTCATTGATGCCCATGGATGTAAGGCCGTAGTGAAAACCTAGGGTTTGTGCAATGGAATTTTTTGTCTGTGTTTGTGTCCAAAATAGATTTGAAATATTTATTGTTGATATCTTCGTATACAAAAAGCACATTTTTTTTTTGGGCGGAAGCAAAGCTGTTTAACATGCATTATGATGATTTGGTAAATATCCTGGTTACATGGGATTTTTAAATTCAGTGTATAGTTTGTCATTTGTATAGACTAATTATGACTTAATATTGTATGATTAACATAGGATCATCATACACATAACAACATGCTTCGAAAACAGAAAAAGAAGGCGCAAATAGCAGATGAAGAACCAGAGATAGAAATAATAACCCGAGTCGAGGTTATCTATGAAGACACCAAAGCCATCATGGGTGTTGATATTGAATTTAAATGGGGTGAAATATACAGGATTACCTCCAATCAGAGTGTTCCAGATACTAGATTGGAGGATTTACCTATATATGCTAACATCGAAAGATCAACAATCATGAAGGTGGCCACACGACCTGAGATTTTCCCTTGTTCAGAGGTAATAGGATGGATCCTTCCTAGGGATGATGTGACAAGGATGGTCTTGGATAATGCTAAAGGGCAGGGTTATGCTACCTATAGCCCAACCTATGTAGCCATGGTCTACAATTTTGAAACTCCCAATAACTATTTGACTGAAGGATGGTTGAAATACCTAAATCTAGATGTTGTGAAAACTATCAAAAAGATGATGACTCCATGAAAGAAATTCCGTACAAGGCCTTCCGGGGAGTATGAAACTACAAGCTTGCTTACTCCATATATATTGATAGAGTTAATGCTAAACAACATATTCAGAAGAGCCTATGGAAATAACTTCAAGATAGGTTGGGTACCAGTAATATTTTTTGTGGCTACTCAAGGTACCATCTTCAACTAGGAAAATATAATATCTAACAGTTTGTCCTCCTGCATAAGTGTAGCACTGGGTGGGGTCTCGCAAAAGAAATCTAATTTCTATATGAGCTCAATTTTGGTTGATTGTATTTTATGCACGCAACCATTCCCAACATTGAAATGCCAATGGGACAAGGATAAGTCTCCTGTATATGCTTCCTATCAATTATTGTAGGCACATAAGTATTTTAGTCATTACAAGAATATTTGTGAAGATTTTATCATGCCATTGTACACATTGATTTTCCTTGTTGAGTGTAATTGCATGTCTGAGGAGGCTTTGAAGGTTGTGCAAGATAATGGACACTATTACTTGAATGAGGAGGGTTTGTATTTAAGGATGTTTTGCGAATCGAGGGCTCCTTCTCTTCTGCCAAAGTATGCTGCATATTATGTCATTCATAAGGAAATAGTAAGGAAGTTATAAATAGATGGAGTTGGTAACTTCTGGTTTGAGCAAAAGAAGGTTGTGTACCCTTCAGTCCCATTTTTTATAGGGAGCTACAAGTTCTCCTGAGTAAAAAGTGTAGCAGAATTTGTGAAAGAGCTGGAATATTTTCACTTTGACGAGATGAGTCTCCATAGAAATGAATCCGAGAGTAAATTTGTTGATTATTGTACTGAAGCAGGGGTGCATTTCAAATACGCAGAATTTTGGGATAAATATGAATAAATTTTTTGAAATGCCCGGAATATGACAGCTTTGAGAAGGAGGTTTAAACAAAAGATAACTATGATTGGTGGAAAGGGAAAGGTTGCTGAGCAATAGAATAAGAAAGAAGAGGAGGCTTGCAAGAAAAGAGAAGAGGAGGCACAAAGATTATCCAGAGAAGCAGAACAATGGTTGGCAGTAGAAGAAGAAGAAAAAAGAAAAGCAACAGAATAGGCCAAGAAAAGAATAGAAGAAGAAGAAATTGCGAAGAGAAAAAAAGCAGAAGAAGCCCAGAGAAAGCAGAAAGAAAATGACAGGTTAAGGTTAGAAGTAGCTGATAAAGAAAAGGAGCATGCAGAGGAATCATTGGAAGAGATTCAACAAAAGGAGAAATAGGAACATGACTAAGAAAATCAAGAGCAAACTCAGTATTATGTTGATCCAGTAGAACCCTCTGTTCCATCTAGTAGCATAGCTAGAGGAAATCCAGTCTCAGCATCAGGGATTGAATTAATCCCTTTTAATTTCAACGAAATAATATGAGGTTCCTGATATAAATACTATTTTCTACGACAAAGCTAAAAATAGAATTGTTAGGAGAACAAAGAATAAAGTGAACACTGGAGGAAAGAAGGGAGTTATGGTGATTGAAAAGACAGTGGTTCATGGTATTGATAAAGATCCAAGATTAATGGAAAGGGATAGTGTAGCCAAAGACCTATCTACTGAAGACAATGTTGATAAAATAATTACGGATTTGGAGAAATCTCAGAAGAAGGTTACTCAATTTAAAGAAACCCCCAAAAGGGAAGGAGATGAAAGTCAAAGTATGAAGAGAAAGTACGAAGACATGCTTAGTGAGATTGGGGATTCCTAGGCAAAATGCCAAACCTTACAATCAGATAAGGATTTTTTGGTATTATCAGCAAGCATCATTAAAGGAGAGAAAAAATACCTAGAGAAGCAAATCATAGAAGCAATACAGAAAGGGGATATGACAAACGAAATAATAGAAGAGCTAGAAGCCTAGAACCTTTCACTGAAAGAAAATTTGCAAGTAGTGGAAGAGAAGCAAATGGACATCACCCCATTCATAAATTTATCCTCTAGGTTACAAACAATAACGAGCTAATTGGGAACACTTATTGGGGAGAATCCCTACTGTTGTTTCCTGGGATTTTCCAGGCCTCAACAAACACTTACATCTAACCATGGGAGGAACCAATCCTGAAACCATGTCAGAAAGGAACAATGCTTAGATCTGACCATGGGAGGAGCCAATCCTGCCACCATGTCAGAAAGGCACAACATTTACTTATGACCATGGGAGGAACCAATCATGCCACCATGTCAAAAAGGAACAACACTTACATCTGACCATGGGAGGTACAACCTGCTACCATGTCATAGAGGCTCTCAGACTCATCACTTCTCCTTGGAAGGAACCTCGATCTGGAGAACACCAAGCTTCTCCCTAAAGTACTAAAACTTCACTCTAGCCATTTCTAGCATCGAATCACATGAGGGATGATTACATCCAAGGATAACCTGCGAGCTTCGCCAGGACTGATTACATCCGAGGACAACCTACATGACTGTTTACGTCTTAGAAACCCATGAGCTTTGCCAGGATTTTATGCTCAGACAACCTGCCTCACCGGCTATGCTAGAACTTATCAATCCCTCTTTCAACAGATCTTAATCTAGATCACATACCAGATCTTCACTTCTCCTCTTCTGCTTCAACTGTACTCAGTGCCACACAGGACTGCTTCCTGCTAAACCAAGAGATCACACCTGATCCCATACTAAAGCAGCACCCCAAAGTGCTTTTCCTATCAATGGAACTGCCTGCCCAATCCAAATCCACATAACCCTCCAGGTTAATCTTCTGATTCACTTCATACTTGAGCCCATAGTCAACTATACCCTTCAAGTACCTCAAAATATTCTTTGCAGCAATCAGGTGAACATGTCTCGGATCAGCCAGGAGCTAGCTTAATGTGTTCACAACAAATCAAATATCTGGTCTTGTATTTGTCAAGTACTTCAATGATCAAATCATATGATGATACATCGTAGCATCAACCGATTCTAACAAAGCATCACTCAATAGCTTCAGGTTCGATGCCATAGGTGTGGTCACGACCTTACATTCCATCATCCTGAACCTTTTCAGGATCTCCACTGCATACTTCCCTTGTCCAAGGGAGATTCCATCCGCATTCTACCACACCTCCATACCTAGAAAGTAGTGCATCATACCCAAGTCCTTCATCTCAAACTAGGTAGCAAGTCTCCTTCTTGCAACTTTAATGAGTTCCTCTTTCCTTGTTAGAAACAAGTCATTGACATATAACATGAGCATCACTAGTCTTCCACCTTCAACCTTGAAGCAATGGTTGGAATATGCTTTACTCTCATTAAATTCTAGATCCATCAATAAGTTGTCCATACCGTTGTATCATATAGAACCTTAGGATATTCTGCAGCCACTCTCTCTGAATCAGAGCATCATTCTCCCTCTACCTTTCATACTCTGTGCATTGAAACATTTTGTACTGGAGTGACAAGAAGCTTCCTCTACTACTAATATTCTATGTATCCATCTAGGGTCACTGGGTACCAAGATCCTCTATCTAAAACCTTTTCAAAAATTCTTCTCGCACCCATTTGTGAGATTTTCATCCTCTATAGGATTTCCTTTTCAACCTTGTATCAAAGGTTAAGATCTTCATCACTCTAGGTGATCTTCAAGCTCCTCGTATATGTGTTATCCCATGGGTGCCTTCTGATCTCATACAAGGCCTTCTTTAATTTACGCAAATGAGTCTACCAATCATGTGTCTCAACTCCCAGTGGATGCAAATGTCTCTTTGTAGTCTATGTCTTCTTTCTGTGAGTAGCCTTGTGCTACGAATCTTTCCTTGTATCCCATGATGTTCCCATCTACTGCATGCTAGATCTAAGAAATTCCCTTTATGTCTTGATACTGCATCCTGGACATCATTTTTCTTGAACTGGTACACTCATTCCTTTCTTCTTGGCTACTTCTTCATAGCTGGAAGGCTCTGCATTAATGATGTTGTTTAATAGTGTCATATAACTAGAATGTGTTTGAGGCCTCTTCAAGTCTCGTCATACTATTCTTCATTTTGGATTATTTCTTGAACTGTCATCACTTGTTCTTCGGAGCAAGTCTCATCCTTATTTTCTTGTAGGCGATTGTACACAATTTTTCCTACAAGTCAAATGTACCAGTTGTATGGTTAGAAACATTTCATAAGGAATATTCATAATAGAAAATTCTTATGCATAATATATAATCATGCAACTATTTTAGCCAATACAACATTCATCCATATCTCATGGAAAATTTCTAGATGCCTTCCATCTCTACCAAGACATCATTGAGATTGTGCACTAATCCAATATGTCAGCAAAGAGGTTTCCTTCTAGATAAGTAGAAATGGAGATTTGTATAGCACCATGGGATACTTACCCATCACATGCATATTAGTAGTATACTATAATTAATGCAAACATTTTATCATGCATAACACATCAACTGAATATAAACAAATGCATAACCAAACAATATAATGAAATGACAATTGAACACTTATATTTATTTGTTTCATGGGTAGACTCCTTCTTGAGCCTTCATCATCTTCTTCATTCATGAAAGCATCATTTCTTATGCAAGTGCTAATATGGATAAGAGGTTCTTCAAGAATTGAGTCCTTTATATTCCTCATCGCTTGAGGGATGTTCTTTGGATCCCAAGAGCTTGATCTTCAGTTGCTCCCATTTTCTCTTCTCTTATTATGAGTTGAGATTCTTCTTGTGTGTGCTCTTCCCATATTCTGCTGAAGTTAATCACTTCCTCCTGGCACACATTCCTTGAATTAATTAATCGCATGATCCTAGGAGGCCATTCAAGGTGGTTATAACAATATCCTATTCTTTTTCGATTTATTTTCATAGCATAGAACAATTAAATTTTGGTGTCTTCAAGGATGACTCATGAGGAATGCGATGATATTTAATAGAATCTGCAATTATTCTCTTGTCTCTAGCCTTAGCCTCTTCTCCCTCTGGCTCTTATAACTTCTTTACTGAATACTGCTCTAGGTCAATTTCTTTAAGGATCACGGAGTTCCTATACTTCTTATGATTTATATTATTCCATTCAATTATCTTGGTCAAGGGATCAAACATCTATTTAGGTGTATTTAGGGAAGAAACTTGTGGTATAAGGTGATCCTTGATAAAATCAACAATAATCCTCTTGTCCTTTACCAAGTTCTTCTTGTGTAAGGCTTTAGCCTTTTCTCTGGAACTGAAACCTCTCCACTTCAATTCATTTCCTTCAAGAACCAGTGAGATCCTATAATTCCATGCTTGGAAGTTGTCAGCTTCACCAAGCTTGTCATCAAGATGGTGTGATTAGTCATTTTGAAATGAGAACCTCAAATGTAAATAGCAAAAATTTAGATCTTACCTATTTGAGGCGTCTATCCTGGTTCCAGATCTGGTTGATCTAGGGTTTGTCAAAGAAACCATAATTTTCAAAATTTGGAATCTTTTAGATATGATTGGATAGAAATATGTGTCTTCTCAAGGAGAGTTGAGCCGCTTACTCATTTTCCCAAAACTGTGGAGGGAAGCTCTCGGAACAAGAAGCCCTAGTTTTCCAATTTATTATGTAGAAATGTCTGATATTTTTTCTATGGTATCTCCGAAAGTACTACTCCTATGTGTCAGAAATTTCATAGTGGGGTAGCCTCTTCTGTTCTCTTTCCAACACCATAGGTTTGATCAGAATTGGTTTAACCAATAGGGAGGTATGATAGTTTTCCCAAGGTGACTTGTTTCAGAACTGTTCACCATAGCGAAATTGTATAGACTGCCACGTGTCACTATTTCATCTTTGGGGTCTAAAAATTCTACCAAAGAAACTATAGTCTATGCCCTATCTATAAAATCTTGTAAAATTTAATTTCCACCTTTGTATCTCGAGACATAGCAATTTTAACTAGGTGTCCTTTTTAGGGATGAATCTAGGGAGAGGATGGAGCCCTGATTTGGAGGAATCATATATGCCAGAATATAGCGAATTTGAGGATGACACTTTTAAAAAGGGTACATCAAGAATTTATCTTTGTCCTGTAAAGTTTTTGGTTCCTGATCCTTCTCTAATATTGATACATAGGGAATGCACCAAAATGACTAGTTTTAGTCTTTTAGGGTTTTATGCTCCAGGGTCAAATTAGGGTTTGACTTTCCCGGAGTTTTACCCAACCAAAAATTTCGATCTTGGTCTCTAAATTTCGATTTTGAGGAGGAGATAAATCCTATGTTGGGGTCACTTAAAAATTCCTCTTCTGCGAGAATCCTTAATTTCCCGTAGGAGTGACAGGTGAAAAACTGAAAATGCTCGGAATCAAATTCCACTTCGACAAAAAGATGCGCCCTTCAATGGAGAGTTAGCCTGACCTCCTTTTGCTGATGATCTGTGCAGAGAGACCCAAAAATTAAGAACCCATAGATTCTACAGTTGCATAGTGTCTTTTTCTCAGGTTAGCTCTGATACCATGTTAGATTTTTTATCATTTAATCAATGAACACATATTTCATTAAATTAGGAAATATTCTATTACAAGGACTTCATCCACATTGAGTTTTTTTGTAAATATCTAAATACATATTCAATTAAATCTAGAAAAATCAACTCAAAGAACTATTCCATTAAATTTGGAAGAATTAATCCAATGAATGATTTTCTCAATTAATATTTTTTATTTATTTCAAGTAAAACTTTAGTATTCAACCATTCAAAAGGAAATATTACATCTCAATTAGAACTAGATGGGTTAGATCTAGAATTTAGAACTTCCACTAGATTGACTTCTTTGAAAATGAGGAAAGTCATAGCCTTTTAATCCTTACATAATTTCTATTAATATTATTTATAGTTTTTATTAGATGTTAAGTTGATTAAATTATTTTATGACCTAATACCAACATTGTATTTGTTACTATAACAATTATAATCATTGTCATAGTAATTATTTTTGTCTTTGTTGAGTATGTTGTTTTATTTTTGGAAGTTGGCACCACTTATAATCAAAACAAGAAAATATTTTATGACTTTAAAGTCTAAGTTTTACCCTTGTAATGATTAAAGTAAATTATGAATTAAAATAGCAATATAATTTATTATTGTTGTTGTGGGTAGTGGTAGTGTATTTAAAACTAACTGGATGAATGTTTACTTTATGAATAATAGATTAACCTGAGAAATTTTTTACCTATAAATTTATTTAATAATATTGATGTTAGTAAAGATTCCCTTATTTAATAAAATTAATTATTTTAACAATCAAAATCAATTATGAACTAGAATAGCATTAGTTTAGTACAGTTTGATTTTTTTCATATACAAGAGGAAAGGGGGAAAACCAACTAAACTAATTATTGCAAGTGTTCATTATTTTTCATGAAGTATTTAAACAATGTGTTTAATTGAAAAGAACATATTTATATTGAAAATATATATATCTTGAAATATTTATATTATCATTAAGATTGTATATCATCTATTAATTTATGTTAGGGCATGGAGGAATCGAACCACCATCACCCTGCTTGTAATGCATGTGCTCTTACATTGAGCTAACACCCTTTACAACATGAGGGTAGAGGGACTATATTAACACCTAGATTACACCTTTCTAATATTTTGTGACAAATCAAAATGATGAAAGTCTTAGACTTTGATTCTTCCAAAATGATGAAATTCTTAGACTTTGATTCCTTCCATAATTTCTATTAATATTATCTATAGTTTGTATTAAATGGTAAGTTGATTAAGTTTATGTAATGACATTAATATTGTATATATTATTATGATTAAGCAATTGAATTATAATTTGATATGGTAACTAGTACATTGTTGGTGTTGAGTTCCTCTACTATTAGAAGGTTGGCACAATTTTAGAATGACCCATTTAAAAACTATTAATGACATAATACAAATGTGTTTGTTACTATAACAATTTTAATTCTCAACATAGCAAGTAATGTTGTATGTGTTGAGTATCATGTTGTAATATATTAGAAGGTTGGCAATATTTTACAAGTGACAAGAAAAACTATTATATATTAAGTGTTACTGTGCTAAGTTTATTACTTTAACGATAAAAAACAATTATACGTTAGAATAGAAATATAATTTATTTATATTACTATTATTTATATTTTCTAATAAAAGTTAAGTTGATGAAGGATTGTATCACCAAAAATAGATTGTAGAAGATATTTTTATTTATTATTATTACAGGTATTTAATGACATTAATAATCAATGTTTGTTGCTATTATTATCTTGGAATTTCATTTAATTGAAATTATGTTAACTAATGTGTCTAGGTTGAGTTACCATAGGTAAGTCTAAGTCATTTTTGAGTATGATGTTTTGTTTTTGGAAGTTGACACAATTTGATAGTGGACAAGAGAAAATATTTTATGACTTAAAGTAAAATAGGTTTTATCTTAGTAATGATTAAAAGAAATTATGAATTAGAATAAAGACTTTTGTTAATATTATTGTTGATGGTGGTTGTGTATTAAAAACTAAGTGAATGAATGTTGATTTTATGAATAACATATTTATGTGAAAATTTTTACCTATAAATGTATTTAATGATATACTTTGATTGTCATTAATATTTATATTTACATATTAAAACAAAAGTCGCCAATATTTGACTAGTGAATTATTAATAATTTGTGTAAGAAATTTCTTTCATAATATAAAGTTAGTTAACAATATATATTAATATTGTGTTGTGACTATTATTAAGTTATGTAGTATTGACATTAAGCGTTAATACTTGCCTATTGATTTTCAGGATTAAGCTATGTGAAAGCTTTTCAAACCATAATGAATTTTACATTATTCCCCCGATGATCATGCGTGGAGTGCCCACTTGAAATGTTGGTTTGAAAAAATCACTCACTACTTAATCTATAAAATCATTCACAGCGATGACAAACTGTGAAAGCCTACACTCTGAAAATGTTACTACTTTGTCTATGTTGAGTATAAGAAATTGCACTAGTACAAAGTTCACACCACTTTAAAGTCTACAGAAGAAAATATAATATTAATTAGAATGCAACAGAGTAGAACAATTTAATTTACATCAATTATAATAACAAATAATAGGGAAAAGTCTATTCAAACCTTATTGCAAGTGCCTTACATTTATTCATAGAGGATTGAATCTTGGCTTTAGCTTGTTGCACTTGCATCCAACATATACCATTTCATCCGTCACATTATCAAAATCTCCATCCATAATACTTATATTACATGCAGTACATTACGATCAACATTAAACCTCACATGGATTAAATTGTCTTTATGATGCAATGTATTTGATGATAATGTCTAACATGAATTAAAGCTAACATGATGTTACTACTTAATGATTGATTTTCTGGATTAAGTTATGTGAAATCTTTTTAGTCCACAATGAGTTTTTCATGGTTCCCGTAACAAGCATGGGTGGAGTGTCCACTCAAAACGTTGGTCTAAAAAATGTTCACACAGTTTAATCCATAAAATCAATCACAATGATGACAAACTGATAAAACCTACACACTCAAAATGTTAGTACTATATTTATTGAGTATAAGTTAATATACTAGTGCAAAGTTGGCACCACTTTAAAGTATACTATGGAGAACCTCTTGCAATGAACAATCAAAATGCATGATATAACAGAAATATTGGAGCACAAAAGAGATTTTATTGATCGTGGGACACTTCAAGGGGGCAACTTCCTTTGAGCAAGCTCAATACAAAATAACTCTTTGATGCTTTCATTAGCCTCAACACATACTTATATACTAAGTCTAATCTAAACAACTATTACCCCCCATGAATGTGGGATAATGCAACATAATAACTAGACAACTTAACAACTATTACTTACTCCCCATGAATGTGGGATAATACAACATACTGATGGGATGACTTACAAAGCATATGCATCCGATAAAATATACTAACAAAATAAAGAGAAGGGTTGACACGGGTTCTTAACATCCCCTCCTTCTTAAAAAAAAGCTTTGTCCTCAAAGCTTTAGATGTGGAAATTGTTGCTGAATCTAAAGGAGCAGTTCCCATGTAACATCCTCTGGTTGCATGTTGTGCCACTAAATTAAGACCTCTGTGATGGACCAAGAGCGAATCTGACAAGTGCACTTATTGAGGATGGCCTCCATATCTGAAATGATGGATCCTTCATTATCTCGTTCTGGTAAAACAATTTGGTCTCTGATGTTGGTGCCAATCATTTATTGAATGCGAGAAGAAGGAGAAAGTGCCAATTTATAAGCAACAGACCAATCTTCTGAAGAACTATATATGGACTAGAGACCTTTGGAGCGAGCATTTGATTCCCTTTGAGTTTCAAGGAGGATTGCTTGTAAGGCTGCAGATGAAGAAAAACCATGTCACCGAATTGAAAAGTGCACTTAGAACAGTGCTGATCAGCTTGGTGTTTCATGCAGGTTCTGGCCATGTGAATATTGTCCTACAGAATGTGAAGAATCTGATGTCGGTTTCGAAGAACCATGTCAACTTCCTGAATTGGTGAACAGCTGGGGGTGTATGGAAGGAGCATTGGAGGTGTGTGACCATAAATTGGAGTCATTTCAAATGCAATATGGTAGGAAGTATTGTACCACCATTTAGCGAGAGGGAGCCACTTTTCCCATAGATGTTCTTCAGAGGTGAAACAATGAAGATAAGTTTCCCAATAGTTGTTGATGACTTCATTCATACCATCTATTAGTGGGTGATAAACTGAACTCATATTCAGTTTGGTGTCAGTAAGGAGAAAATGACTTGTGAAAGTTGTTTTTCGGCCTGAGACAATGGAAGAAGGGATTCCATGAAGAAGGAATATCTTGTCCATGAAAATTCGTGCGATCAAGGAGGTGGTATATGGAGGGATGAGAGCACAAAAATGATGATATTTGGAGAGTTGGTCAACCACAACCAAGATTACGGTCTTCCCTCCATATTTAGAGATCCCTTGAATGAAATCCATCGAAATATATGTCCAAATCCTTGTAGGGATGGGAAAAGGTACGAGAAATATGGAAAGGAGTGTAGTTTCACCTTGGTGGCGCTGACAAGGAGCACATTCAGAAACCATCTTTTGAATTTCTCGTTGCATTCCCTTCCAAAAGAAGTGACATCGTGCCCTCTCATATCTTGTTATGAACCTAGAGTGCCCTGTTGATGGAGAAGCATGGAGTTCAAAAAATATTGCCTGTTTAATATCTGTGCTCTAGGGAAGCACCAGACGACCCTTGTATCTCAAAGAAGAGCAATCCCAAGAGAAATGCGGTACCACATAAGGGTTACTAGCCAACTGTTGGATGATTTCAGATAATGAGGAGTCATTGACATAGCCTTGATGAACAAAGTGTAACCAAGTTGGAATAGGCATAGCAAAAGCTGAAAGAGAGACAGGGGCATCAAATGTATGGGAAAGAGTATCCCCCATAAGATTGTCCTTAGCCTTATTTTAATTGATCTCATAGTCATAACCCCTGAGTTTGCTAACCCATTTCTGTTGTGTTGGGGATGAGACCCGTTGTTCCAGGAAATATTTCAGACTTTGGTGATTATTCTTGATGCAGCAAGGATTCCCTAAGAGGCATGGCAACCATTTTTGTACTGCATGCAAAATAATCATCATTTCCTTCTCATATGTGGAGGTGGATAAATTCTTTCCAGGAAGGGATTTACTAGTGAATGCCATGGAATTTTCATCTTGAAAAAGGACAACACCAAGTCCATTATCGCAAGCATCACTCTCAAGAGTGAAGGGCTTGGAAAAATCAGGCATCTGAAGGGTGCATCAGAATGAAAGATCCAAATGAGTATTTGAGACTGCCGAAGGTTGCATCTGAATGAAATGGAGCTGAGTGATGACACCATGTGAATTATTCTTAAGGATAGTTTCCATGCAATGTGAAATAATGATGCTGAGAGAGCCTTGTTGTAAGCCATTGAATGTGTGGTTTTTCCCATTGACTAAAAAATGCATCCATAGTTCAACAAAATCCCATAAGATGGGTCCATGTGTGCATAGCCAGTGAGTGCCTGAAACTATAGAATAACCTCCTAGGGGTATGGAAAACATGTTAGAGTGTAAGTTATAATCTCCAATAGAGATACAGACACTGCGACACTTGCCTTTGCAAGGTAAGGTGCTCCCATTAGCAACCATGACTTTAAAGCTGGAGCAAGGATGGACAAAACAATCAACTTATTTAGCAATCTGAGGGTCAATAGGAGGCTGCGAAATGTTGACCTGATCATCTACTGGATCCTTAGCAACGTCACAAATTTCAAGTGAAGGCGAAGAATCCACATCCAAGAAATAGAGCTTGTGTTCAGTGCATTGATGTCCCTGGGTGAATTTATCTTCACAATTATAACAAAGTCCTTTTTCCCTATGTTCCCGCATCTCGGCTTCAGACAAATTCTTGACAAGAGGGGTTCTAGGAGTCAGAGGGATTGGATGTATTTGGGGAACCATATTTCTGAATGGAACAAAAGTGGATTTGGGGCGTTGCTGAGCCCGAATCTTGTCCTCCGCCAACTTAGACAACCCTAGGATTTTCATCATTGTGTTGGGACATAACATTGTAATGTTAGATCGGATTGTATCCTTAAGACCACTGATAACACAACTCCTATAGAATGCATCAGAAAATCCTTCTGTGTGGTTGACTAAGTTCTCAAATTCTATCTGATACTCTCTCACAGTGCCAGTCTAACGAATTTTTGTGAGTGCTCCTGTGAATTCATCAAAACCACTAGGGCCAAATTGGTGCAAAAGGACTTGGCAAAAATCTATCTATTGGGGATCTTCATGATCCTTGATGTACCAACAGAACCATTGAAGGGCTTCACATTCCAAATGAAATGATGCAAGTGGGACTTTGGTGACATCAAAAGTGTTATGCAAATTAAAGTATTGCTCTGCCTTGTGTATCCATCCACTTGGATCATCACCATTGAAGCGAGGGAATTCAATCTTCGGCCCACAAAATTTGCTGGAAGCAAAGAACTCAGTGTCTTCAGAAGACTCAGGCTATTGTTGGTTGCTCATGGCTGAATGCTGAAGATGGAGGTCGAGAAATATTTGATCCAGATCTTCGAGTTTGGTCTTGAGGGCGATAAGTTCTTCTTCCATTTGTCTATTTGCTCATGCGCGGGTGACAACCATAAGCAAGATTTTTTTTTTTAATTGTAAATAGGTGGAAAAAAAATAGAGAGGGTTTTAGAAAATGAAAATTTTGAGTTGGGAAAATTGCGAGTGGGTAACTAGGTGGTGGACACTTTTTGAGGGACAAGGAAACAAAAAATGTGAATTTCAGAAGCGGGGTGAAAGAAGGAGATGGAATTTTGAGCTTCAGAAAGTGGAATTGGGATAGGGTCCTCAATGAATGAAATATGTAGAATGGAATGATAGGGGTTACAATGAATTTTCAAGGGAAACGGAGCTAAATCAAGGAATATATGGCTAATTTTTATTTTTTTTTGAAGAAATGATCTATGGCGGTGCTTGATCAACTTGAATTGGAGTAAATGATCTGTGACAATTTTGGAATTCTACGCGTTATCAATTGTAAATAAATATGGACCCCAGGTATATTCGGCTTCCTGATGGTTCAAAGGTAGTCACTCAGCCACCAAGGATGTCTCAAGCTTGAGTATTGGGGCAGTACCCATCACTTCACGGCGTAGGTAAAACTGCTAATCGCTTGGCCAAAAACGAAAGCTCTTTGGTTTTCCTCACATATGGGAATCTAGTCAATCTGGTGGGGGTCATTGCACTTTTCCCTTGGCAGGTCCTCTCAATGGCCAGCTACTTTGAGGTTCTTGTGGTACTCCTCACAATGAGTTTTAGGGCTATGCTCAAGTACTTCCCACAGTTAAGCAGATAGGGTTTATTCCCTGATCCGAGTGAAAAATACCACTGCAAGAAGAAGAACTACTGCAATAATCACAGTGCCGAAAAAAAATGTGGCAAAAATTCCACCCAGTGCCCAAAAACCCGTAATTAGAGCTAGGGTTTTAAGACAAAAAAATTTAAAATGAGCATAACCCAATCTATATTGCTCAGAATCACTGTTATAGCCTATTTCTGGAACTGGAACAACCACTCTTCTTCTACTCTCGAAATTGGAATAGAAATATGGGCACCCGATCAAAATATTTTCGCTCTGCAATTTCCGCGATCGTCACTGAAATTTTGAAAAATTGCTGATTTTAAATCCACGATATCTCCACTTTAGAACTCCAAATGAGATGATTTTTTTTTTGAAACTGCATATTTTTTAAAGAGGAATTCAGATATGCAACTTGTTTTTCTTGAATCTACGTAGAAAGTTTCAAAAATGTATGTGAAAGCAACCGCTCAATTTTGTCCCTTTTTTTTTCAAAAAAAAAATTCCCACTTGTGCCAAGGAAAGTGCTTTGATACCAGATGTGGAGAACCTCCTGCAATGAACAACCAAAATGCATGATATAAAAGAAATATTGGAGCACAAAAGAGATTTTATTGATTGCAGGCCACTTCGAGGGGGCAACCTCCTTTGAGCAAGCTCAATACAAAATAACTCTTTGATGCTTTCATTAGCCTCAACACATACTTATATACTAAGTCTAATCTAAACAACTATTACCCCCCATGAATGTGGGATAATGCAACATAATAACTAGACAACTTAACAACTATTACTTACTCCCCATGAATGTGGGATAATACAACATACTGATGGGACGACTTACAAAGCATATGCGTCCAATAAAATATACTAGCAAAATAAAGAGAAGGGTTGACATGGGTTCTTAACATATACATGAGAAAATATAATTATGAATTTGAATGCAACATAGTAGTACAATTAAATTTATATCAACTATAATAACGAATAATAGGGAAAACTCACTTCAAACCTTATTGCAAGTGCCTTACATTTATTCACAAATCAATTCTATAAGATGTTTTAAGGTGCATTCGCATAAAGTATCATCACATGAATTAACATTGAAGTTCAACCAAAATTTTCATACATGTAGAAAATAATATAAAATTCCTCAAAAGGTAGCTTGAAGAGAATATTTGATATACTACAAACATTGACAACTTTTTCTTTATGTATATTAATTAGTCATTCAAAAAGAAAAATTACATCCATGAATCATCTCCACCTAATCTCCTTATATTTTCTCAAGAATATCAAGTACATCTTGAGGATGAAGATTTCCACAGTTAATCATAATGACAAAGAGAGTTTATGGAATTAAATTGTGTGTATTGAAACGTCCCTACGTTTCGAGTGGACACTCCACCAATCATCAGGGGAACAAAATGAAAATCTCAAAGTGGTATTGAAGAGAGTGAGCAAAAGCTAATAATAAATAAGGTAATGTTTTTGTACGTGCATTAATGAATATAATTATGCACATTTGATATAGTGAGATGTTGTGTTGATCTAAAATACAAATTTAAAATTTAAAATTTGAATGGTGTTATCTAATTCGCATAAAGTATCATCACAGGAATTAACATTGAACTTGAAGTGAAATTTTCATATATGCAGTAAATAATATAAAATTCCTCAAAAAGTAGCTTCAAGAGTATTTAGTATACTACAAACATTGAAAAATGTTTCTTCATTTATGCCAAAAGTCACTCAAAAAGAAAAATTACATTCATGAATCATCTCCACCTAATCTCCTTATATCCGCTCAAGCAGATCAAGTACAACTTGTACACCACATTCGTTTATCTTCGTCTTCTTGTAATCTTCTTTCTTTGGAATCCATGCCCAAACTATCGTACTAATTGGAATAGATCCAAGTTCTGTGTCATCTGGATTTGGTACCCAATATTGTTCTAAAATCTTTCCCTTGTATTTCCCTGAGCTAGGCTTCCACCAATAAATCTTTACATGAAGGGTCTCATTGTCATCATCCTGGAAGATATCTGAGGTGGATTTTTCCATCCAAATCATCTCTCCTTCATCCTCATTTCCTAATCTAACAAGCACATCTTTCATTTCTCAACATCAATTCTAGTATCAAATGTTGGCTTTGGCTTCTTGCACTTGGGTCCAACATATACTGGTTCATCTGTCACATTATCAAAATCCACATCCATAATACTTGGTATTGCATGGAGTGCATTACCATCAACGTTAACATTTTGCCTCGTCTTGGGCCAAAAATCATCAGAAGAAGAATCAATTTCATCCAAGGGTGTATGGTCATTGTATATTCCATCTAATGCATCAAGAACTCTTTTCCAATAATCTGTTTTTTTATTCCATTCCTCTGTAACAATTGGTGAATTCTCATTGCCAATAGTATCTTTCCACATTTTTATGTATGATGTTATTCCTTCCTTTAGTTCTTTTAAATAAACATCATTGTCTTTGGGACGTAAGAAAGATGGCTTCCCTGTCGGCAATATAGGTCGACCTTCATCATCTATATTCCACAACTCAACTAGTTCTTACCACTCAATGTCTATGATGGATTCTTTATACCTCATAACTGGAACATCATTGAGTACAATAAATTAGACGTACTGGACATTAAGATGTCCAACTAGTGCATTTTTCCCTTCCTTGATGTACCCGTTAAGAAAACATTTGAATTCATACACTTTGTCAATAAGTTTAGGTGGAAACATCCATTTGAGTCTTCTATTGTGTGATATGTATCCATATATCTTTACTTTTCAAGTTGGAAGACATTATTCTGTAGGTTCCATCTATGTCTTCATGGGTGTGCCCCACAAGCAAGAACCCAACCTCCATAGCAATGAAGACACCAAGTGCATTTAATAGTGATAGAAACATGAAAAATACACCAAGTGCATTTAATAGTGATAGAAACATGAAAACATAATGATTCTTATTATCACTAGATGCATTGTCCAACTGTAACAACAAATGTGGAGGAAGAGGATTAAAATCAAGATTTTGATTTTTTGAGCTTCCATTTAAAGATAGGAAAGCATCCGTGTACACTCTACATTTTGAGTAAATAGAGTTTTGAATTAATGCATTTGAAAGTGGGTTTCTTGAACTTCCACTCTCATAAAGCAAATCACCATACATATCAAGGTGTGGGTCTTCAAGGTCCCTCAAGCACTTTGCAATAGATGTAATGGTAAATTGTGATCCAATGTGTACAAATGGTGGGGAGAAATGACCAAAACCTCTTGTGATATTCCCATTTGTTAGCATACCTGTCAATGACAAACCCAAGTTTGTTCCTGCAATAGATTTTGATTTGACACGTAAGCTTGAGATTGAAGTCTTTGTTTTGTCCATTTTATCATAGATAATGCTCAAGTATTCCTTTGGATACCACTCTGACACAATTATGTGGGAATAGTAGCAATATCTTCCACACATAACAATCTTGTTAGGTTTCTTCAGTCTAGGTCATGCCTTTTCTTCAAGCTCTTTTGTAGTCGTTTTCTTCATCTGTGCTTTCAACACAATACATTCACTACATTTACTGAAATTAGTGTTCTTTGAGAATGCCACATCTAGAAAATGAGTATTCCAAATATTTCTCATTGTTTATTGTGATATTGATGGAAAATTGAGCTCTTGAAGAGCATCATTGATCTCTTTTAACAAAGAAATTTGGGTGTACGTTGATGGCAACAATCTGAAAGGAGGAGACGTTCCATCTTCTTCAACTTGTTGTGTTTGGTTCAGTGAAAAATATGAATTATCCATTACAATTTTGTGCAATATTTCTATGGATACCACAATATGTGCATGTGGTTTGCATTTGTTCGTGTTACCATGAATTCCTTTGACATGTCCTTGTTGGAAATTATGTTGGTAAATATATAAGGTGCTTTGAGGAATATTATGTATCTTGTACCATGCTTTCTTACAAATAATATCTCCATTAAACCTCATACCCTTTACTTTCCTATCAGTAGGAGGTATGCCATGGCCATGGCTCTTTGACATGATTGTGTTGGAAAGGAGTGAATTCAAGACAAATTCCCTAATGCATTTTTTTAAGAGTTTCATACCCCTTCTAGCAGCTGTAATGGATTTCCTATCCACATGTTGAAGACAATCTTGTTTGCAACATTCATCCATTTCCAAAAGTCAGATTACTTTCTCTTCATCTCTCTGTATTTGAAAGTTTCTAACTTTTTTTTAGCCACAACTCGTTTAATCCTTTTATATGGCCTCGTTACGTGCATAGCAATTGAGTCTGGATCTTTTTCATTATAAAGGTAACCATCCCATGTGTTTAAGGGACTTGTGTCCTCTATAAGATCCCATACCACCATTTCCTTGGGTGCCTCCTTGAAATTTTCATTCACCCTTAAAATCTCAACTTCATTGTCCACCAACTTATTTATTGGCCATCTAACCAAACAATGTATAGACTTATCCCCAATCCTACATCTTTCACAATCTCTATCTATGTCTTCCACAAAAACACTGAATTCCTTTTCACCTAACATTTCACCCTCAACCATGTCATCCTCACAGACATTAACTATGATCCCTTTGGCAATGCACATTCTTGTTCCCATGCATTCATGTGTAAGAAAAACCTTTTTACATGTGAATGTAAGCCTATCTTGGTGAGTATTTACTGGATGATCAAGACAATGAGGTTCCAAATCTGATTTTGGCAAATCTCATAAGATCCCAATGCAACCCCTAGTATATTCTCAAATCCTGTTGGATGTGGAAAAAGAGAATCATGTTTTAACACCTTCTCAATGTTAACCACTATGGATCCTTTATTTACCATCCTTCCATGCACCTTATGACCAATCTTTGTATTGAATATGGGGCCTTCACCCACCTTCACTCCACATTGCAAAAGATTTACCTTGTCTCCAATAGAAAATGAAAAAGAGACATTTTCACCTATAAAACAAATTAAACAAACTTAGTATTTGCTCAAAAATAACAAGCAATGTACTTTCAAAAACACTTAACATGTGCTTCAAGATTTTGATTTACCTTTGTTATGCCTCAAATCTATGATCTTCCATGGATGTAAGTCCCCTTCATCAACATCTTCCACAATCAATGTGGTTCAATGACATCAATTATCAAAACCATAACATATCCTACATTAAGCCTTTCTCCACCATAATGAGTTGTATTCTCTATAGATTCAACCCTTCCTAGTCCAATAACTTGACCATTAATTAGGAGGTCAACATAGTCCCCTCTTGTCAAAATTATATTTTCCATTGTAACTCCTCCCAATTTATGTAACACATTTGGATTGTAGTTTGTAATTAAGGTTAAACCATATGAAGTGTATGTTAAAAAAAGTAATATAGTTGCAATAATTCAAAACAATAGGGTATCCCTTTTGCATGCCACAAAACATTGTTCCCCTACATCTTGTGCACACTATCAAAAGGGAATTTACATATAAAATATATATGAAGAGATAACAATAAGAGATCCAAGAAGTATTAGAGAGTGACAAATATCAACTCAGATAAAACCACCAAATTCCTATTTGACTTTGGACATGGCACTTTAATTATTGATGTATATGTATGAATATGCTGGAAATCTAGCTAGAGTTAGCTTTTGTTCTTAAAATGTTGCGCGATGAATGAAAGTTAATGTGTGTTAGTTTTTATAATGTAGTTAACAGAACCACATTGTCATTAATCACATTACACCATGATGGAAATCTAGTTGGAGTTAGTTTTGATTCATAAAACATTGCATGCTGACTAAAAGCTAATGTGTTAATTTTCATAAGGTGTTTTTTCATCTAAGACAACCACATTGTCATCAAATACATTACACCATAATGAAAATCTAGTGGAGTTAGATTCCTTCTAACAACATGGCATGGTGAGTGAAACCTAACGTGTGATAGCTTTCATAAGGAAGATTTTCGTCTAACACAACTACATTTTCATCAATCGCATTGCACCACGATGGAAATCTAATCAGAGTTAGTTTTTCATTCTTAAAACATTGCATGGTTAATGAAAGCTAAAGTGTGTTATTTTTCATAAGGTAGTTTTTCATCTGACACAACCACATTGTCATCAATCACATTGCACCACGATGGAAATCTAGTTACAGTTAGCTTTCATTCTTAAAACATTGCACCATGAGTGAAAGGTAATATGTGTTAGTTTTCATATTGCAATTTTAAATCTAACACAACCACATTGTCATCAATCACATTGCACCATGATGGAAATCTAGTTGGAGTTGGTTTTCGTTCTTAAAACATTGCACAGTGAGTGAAAGCTAATGTGTGTTAGTTTTCATAAGGTAATTTTCTATCTAAAACAACCACATTGTCATCAAATATATCACACCATGATGGAAATCTAGCTGGAGTTAGATTTCCTTTTAACAACATGGCATGGTGAGAGAAAACTATTGTGTGTTAGCTTTCATAAGGTAGTTTTTCATCTATTACAACCATATTTTCATCAATCACATTGCACCGCAATGGAGATCTAGTTGGAGTTATATTTCTTCCTTAAATCATTGCACATTGAGTGAAATCCAATGTGTGTTAGCTTTCATAATATAGTTTTTCATATAGCACAACCACATTGTCATCAATCACAATTCACCATGATGGAAATATATTTGGAGTTAGCTTTCATTCTTAAGACATTACATGGTGAGTAAAAGCTAATGTGTGTTAGTTGTCATAAGTTAATTTTCCATCTAAGACAGCCACATTATCCTCAAATACATTACACCATGATGGAAATCTATCTGGAGTTAGCTTTCATTCTAACAACATGGCATGATAAGTGAAAGCTAATGTGTGTTAATTAATTGCACCATGATGGAAAGCTACCTGAAGTTAGATTTTGTTCTTAAAACATTGGACATTGAGTGAAAGTTAATGTGTGCTAGTTTTCATAAGGTAGATTTCTATCCAAAACAACCACATTGTCATCAAATACATAACACGGTGATGGAAATCTAGCTATAATTAGCTTTACTTTTAACACCGTGTTAGATTTCTTTCTTAAAGCATTGTATGGTGAGTGAAAGCTAATGTGTGTTAGATCATTGCACCAAGATGAAAATCTAGTTGAAGTTATCTTTTGTTTTTAAAACATTGCATGGTGACTGAAATTTAATGTGTGTTAGAATTCATAAGATAGTTTTCTATCTAAAAGAATCACATTGTCATCAAATACATAACACCATGACGAAATTCCAACGGAAGTTAGATTTAGTCCTTCAATCATTGCACGGTGAGTAAAATATAATGTGTTAGCTTTCATAATGTAGTTTCCATCTAACACAACCACGTTGTCATTAATCACAATGCACCTTGATGGAAATCACATTGAAGTTAAATTTCATAAGATAGTTTTCCATCTAACACAACCACATTGTCATCAAATACATTACACCATAATGGAAATCTAATTGGAGTTATCTTTCCTCCTAACAACATGGCACGATGACTGAAAGCTCATGTGTGTTAGCTCATTACACCATGATGAAAATCTAGCTGGAATTAGTTTTCTATCTAACAACCACATTGTCACATTGCACCGTGATGGAAATCTAGCTGGAGTTAGCTTTTGACTTTAAATCATTGCAAAATGAGTGAAATATAATGTGTGTTAGTTTTCATAATGTAGTTTTCCATTTAGCACAACCACATTGTCATCAATCAAATGCACTATGTTGAAAATCTAATTAGAGTTAGCTTTCATTCTTAAAACGTTGCATGGTGAGTAATAGCTAATGTGTGTTAAATTTCGTAAGGTAGTTTTACATCTAACACAACCACATTGTCATCAAATACATTACACCATGATGCAAATCTAGCAGGAATCAGAATTCTTTCTAACAACATGGCACGATGAGTGAAAGCTAATGTGTGTTAACTTTCACAATGTAGTTTTTCATCTAACACAACCACATCGTCATCAATCACATTGCACCATGATGGAAATCTAGCTGGAGTTATCTTTTGTCCTTAAATCATTGCACAGTGAGTGAAAAATAATGTGTGTTGGCTTTTATAATGTAGTTTACCATCTAGCACAACCACATTGTCATCAATCACAATGCACCATGATGAAAATCTAGCTAGAATTAGATTTCGTTCTTAAAACATTACATGGTGAGTAAAGCTAATGTATGTTAGCTTTCATAAGGTAGTTTTCCATCTAACATAGCCACATTGTTATCAAATGCATTACACCATGATGGAAATCTAGCTGTTGTTAGCTTTCCTTCTAACAACATGGCACTATAAGGGAAAGCTTATGTGTGTTAGCTCATTACACCATGATGGAAATCTAGTTGGAGTTAGCTTTCATTTTAACAACATGGAACGATGAATAAAATATGATGTGTGTTAGCTTTCATAAGGTAGGTTTCCATGTAACATAACCACATTGTCTTTAATAACATTGCACCATGTTAGAAATCTAGCTGGAGTTAGCTTTCATCTTTAAATCGTTGCACGATAAGTGAAATCTAATGTGTCTAAAATCTCATAGTGTAGTTTTCCATCTAACATAACTACATTGTCATCAATCACAATGCACAATGATGGAAATCTAGCTGGAGTTAGATTTCATTCTTAAAAGATTGCATCATGAATAAATTTAATGTTTGTTAGCTTTCATAAGGTAGTTTTTCATCTAACACATCCACATTGTCATCAATATATTAGACCATGATGGAAATATAGTTGGAGTTAACTTTCCTTCTAACAACATGGCACTATAAGGGAAAGCTTGTGTGTGTTAGCTCTTTACACCATGATGAAAATATAACTGGAGTTAGCTTTCATTTTAACAACATGGAATGATGAGTGAAAGCTAATGTGTGTTAGATTTCATAAGGTATTTCTTCATGTAACACAACTACATTATCATCAAGCACATTGCACCATGTTGGAAATCTAGCTGGAGTTAGATTTCGTTCTTAAAACATTGCATGGTGAGTAAATGATAATGTGTGTTATCTTTCATAAGGCAGTTTTTCATCTAACACTACCACATTGTCATCAAATACATTACATCATGATGGAAATATAACTAGAGTTAGCTTTCCTTCTAACATGGCACTATGAGGGAAAGCTTATGTGTGTTAGCTCATTATACCATTATGAAAATCTAGCTAGAGTTAGCTTTTTTTTTAACAACATGGCATGATGAGTGAAAGCTAATGTATGTTAAATTTTATTAAGTAGTTTTCTATCTAACACAACCACATTGTCAAATTGCACTGTGATGGAAATCTAGCTGGAGTTAGATTTCAATCTTAAATCGTTGCACGATGAGTAAAATCTAATGTGTGTTAGCTTTCATAATGTAGTTTTCCATTTAGCACAACCACATTGTCATCAATTAAAATGCACCATGTCGGTAATCTAGCTAGAGTTAACTTTCATTCTTAAAATGTTGCATGGTGAATAATAACTAATGTGTGTTAGCTTTCGTAAGGTAGTTTTCCATTTAACACAGCCACATTGTCTTCAAATGCATTACACCATGATGTAAATCTCACTAGAGTTAACTTTCCTTCTAACAACATGGCATGATGAGTGAAATCCAATGTGTGTTAGCTTTCATAAGGTAGTTTTCCATATAAACACAACCACATCATCATCGATCACATTGCACCGTGATGGAAATCTAGCCGGAGTTAGCTTTCATCCTTAAATCATTGCAGGGTGAGTGAAATTTAATGTGTGTTTGCTTTCATAATGTAGTTTTTCATCTAGAACAACCACATTGTCATCAATAACAATGCACCATGATGGAAATCTACCTAGAGTTATCTTTCATTCTTAAAACATTGCACGGTCAGTAAATCTAATGTCTGTTAGCTTTCTTAAGGTAATTTTCTATCCAACACAGCCACATTGTTATCAAATACATTACACCATGATGGAAATCTAGCTGGAGTTAGCTTTCCTTCTAACAACATGGCACTATAAGGGAAATCTTATGTGTGTTAGCTCATTACACCATGATGGAAATCTAGTTGGATTTAGCTTTCATTTTAACAACATGGCACGATGAGTGAAAGCTAACACGTGTTAGATTTCATAAGGTAGTTTTACATGTAACACAACCACATTGTCGTCAAGCACATTGCACCATGTTGGAAATATAGTTGGAGTTAGCTTTCATCCTTAAATCGTTGCACGGTGAGTGAAATCTAATGTGTGTAAGCTTTCATAGTGTATTTTTCCATATCACACAACCACATTGTAATCAATCACAATGCACCATGATGGAAATCTAACTGGAGTTAGATTTTGTTCTTAAAACATTACACGGTGAGTAAAGCTAATGTCTGTTGGCTTTCATAAGGTAGTTTTCTATCTAACACAGCCACATTGTCATCAAATACATTACACCATGATGAAAACATAGTTGGAGTTCGCTTTCCTTCTAACAACATGGCATTATAAAGGAAAACTTATGTGTGTTAGCTCATTACACCATGATGGAAATCTAGCTGGAGTTAGCTTTCATTTTAAAAGCATGGCATGATGAGTGAAAGCTAATGTGTGTTAGCTTTCATAAGGTAGTTTTCCATGTAACAAAACCACATAGTCATCAATCACATTGCACTGTGTTGAAAATCTAGTTGAAGTTAGCTTTCATCCTTAAATCGTTGCACGGTGAGTGAAATCTAATGTGTGTAAGCTTTCATAGTGTAGTTTTCCATCTAACACAGCCACATTGTTATCAATCACAATGCACCATGATGGAAATCTAGTTGAAGTTAGCTTTCATACTTAAAACATTGCACGGTGAGTAGAAGCTAATGTGTGGTAGTTTTCATAAGGTAGTTTTCCATCTAACAGTACCACATTGTCATCAAATACATTACACCATGATGGAAATCTATATGGAGTTAGCTTTCCTTCTAACATGGCGCTGTAAGCGAAAGGTTATGTGTGTTAGCCCATTACACCATTATGAAAATATAGTTGGAGTTAACTTTATTTTTAACAACATGGCACGATGAGTGAACTTATCATTACCGAGTGTTTTTGTCATCATGTCAATAGTTTTCTCTATTGTAGGACAATAATAAAGGAAAATGTCTTGATTATCAACCAACTATCTGATGTAATTGTGATGAACTTCAATATGCTTAGTTATGGCATGATAGACCGAATTGTTCTCCATTTTGAGGGCACTTTGATTGTCGTAGATAAGTGAGGTTAGCACTGCTTGTTTAAGTTGAATATTGACCAATATTCTTTGTAACCACATTGCCTCACAACCTGTACTAAAGTCTCTCTTGTAGTGGTGATATGCACCTGATTCGAATACTAGGCTATAGACTTATTTGATTGATTATGTAATGCCACAAATGTAAAATCATCCACTGCTTCTTCTCCACCTCTTTTGACCACATTTGCATGCCTTGATTTCATTTGACCACGTGCCAAGTCATATTGGTTTTTTCTTGCAATATCTCTTGAAGTGTCCAAGCTTATTGCAGTAATAACATCTGCATTTGTTCTCTTTGATACATTGCTAGCATATTTTTGTTTGTCTTTGAAATTGAACTGTGCACTAAATGCACTCATTATAGTGGATGGAGTTGATGCTTCTATCTAATCTAGCCTCCTTTCCTTCTGTACAAAAAAGTGTTAATAACTTCTCAAATGTAAGTTGTTGGTTCTCCCCAATTAGATGTAAGGACTCAACAAATGAATCAAAGAATGGCGGAAAAATTCGCATCAACAAAGCAACCATATCCTCATCATCCACCGGCTTCTTAATAGCAAAAAATTGATCATTAAGATCCTTCAAGTGCAATAAATATTTAGAGACTGATCCTCCTTCCTGCAACTTGGTGGAAAAGTTTAAACAAAAGATTTTTAAAATACAATGACCACCCAACTTCTGATGCTTGATACTTGTTACGGAGAGAAATTCCTATGGCTTGGGGTACCACAATAGACAGCTTGACTCCAAAAATCAATCCTTTCCCATATGCAATAGAAATAAAATGTCTAACACTAAAGGATCAGACCTTGTACCTTATTCTGGACGGTTGAAGTAGATCCCCGTTGAGCTTTCCAACTTTAGCTTGAATTGATAGATCACTTCCTCAACAACAAGTAAACAATACAAGCATTCTACATATCATGGTGTTAGATATATTCTAGCATATATAATCAATAATGTATAAGCATTTGACATAATCCAATGGATAAAATATTCATTCAAACACACATTATTGGACAGGAAAAGATATTTCTATTAATATAAATAAGAGATTACAAGAGACAACCTCTGAAGGCACGTCTGCAAACCAGAGAAACTGAATCCCCCACTTGGGCCTCCACCACTTCAATCCTCCATCACTAGATAGCAAGCTCACAAGCAAAAGGAAAGCTTGGGAAGAACACAACAGTGCTCCAAGGGACAAAGGGATGCAGACTCAAGTATAAGTTTCGATAACAATGGACTATAGTTTCGATGCTCTCAATTCTCTCTCATGCCTTCAATGTACCAAGGGGTTCCTTATATAGCTGTTCAAATGGGTAATGAAAAGTTGAATTTGAACGATCTCAAGGCATATGGAAGGCCAGGAGTCAAATGAGTCAGATCCATGTCAAGGAAAACTCCAAAAGGATTTGGATTTTGTACACATCCCGATGTACGCGGTTTTAGTGGTTAAACCCGTGTATATATGCGATTATAGGTTTAAAAGTCGCGTGTATCGTTTTTCACATGTTTTTAGGGATGATTAAGGAAACATCAAAGGACAAAAAGTGGTCCATGGGGTCTAAGGAGTCTGCAGCGGGACAGGGGAAGGCCATACAAAGTGTGATTCACCTAGAGTGGTGAAATCAGCTATAACAATACTTATTTTGGAGATTTGTCCACAATATAGGTGCTACAATGGAATTTCTTACTTCTGGAACTAATGTGTCTACCATTGACAGTTTGAGAACCATAAGAGCCTATTTATGTCTTTTATCATAGTTTTCGGGATAATTTTTTGGTCTGTATTCTTTACCTAAGATTGTTTATTCAAGATCTCTAAATTCAATATGGGTTAGTATCTTATGACTCCATAAACTGTAATTATTTCCAATCAAATTTTCACACTTTGGAAAGAGTAAATTATGCTAACTAGCCATTACTAATACAAATCAAAGAGTGAAGACTACAATTTTGCATAGGCTTACTACCACTGAGAGTACTCCATCCAATCAGTTTAGCAAACCTCCTTCGTGTTGACAACAACTTTGAATTTCCACGCTGTGGCTAGGCAATAATTCCACTCTCCAATTCATAGCAAGTCATCATTCCTTCACATAGTAGTTTCATCGTCAAGACCAAGGTGGCGGTTGATCCTTGATGAGCTTACCTTTATCATGCAGCTACACCACAAGATCACAATTGTTGGCCCAACAAAAACTCCTCAATTTAGCAACATATCAGGTCACAACAGATCTTAATATCTACTTGCCTATATCGATATTATAGTAAGCATATTTTGTAAAGTTTAAAGTCTACCATCAATAGTAGAAATTCCAGAAAATGCAGAACATGGTCAACATTTACCCATTCTTTCACATCTTTTAATGTGCACCATGAGTGTCATACACTAGCTGCATACATACATTAATATTTTACCATGATTCCAGTGACTACATGTGCCATGATCTCTTAGTAGATCATGTAAATTGCATCACAGAGATGTAATCACATATAGAGACCATAAAAAAGGAGAGAAAATTAATTTGATCTAAGAATGACTTTGGCAAGGTAGGAAGGTCTCGTTACAACACTAAGGGGATTTTGAGAAAACAAATCTCACCGTAGCCTGGATTCTTGAGGTTGTTTCTACATTGTCACCATAGACAAACATAAAAGAAAGAAAACCAAGAAATAGTATAGGTTCAACATCATATTTTGTAAAAGGTACAATGTTATGAGGGAAAGATGGCATTACGAAAGGAAGGAAAACCAAATGGCATTGAATCTGCTAGGTGGTATTGTGCAACAAGTTTAATATTTCAAATGAACCCTAGCTCTAAAATTTTGGATATCATTTTTTCCTAAATCATTTTCCTCTTCTTCAATGGCTTATACTATACTCTATCATTCAGAACTGTATTATCAATCTGTTATTTTTACTTTGTATATTTTTCTGGTAGGGTTGTGAGGCAAATATTAAGGCAAGCCAACCAATGAAAATGATAATAAGCTAGGAAATAGGACATGTCCCCCTAGCCTTATGTGTCACAGGTTCACATGTCCAACATGATTCTAGAGTGTCAAAGATGCAAGGGACACATGTCCTGGTAGAGATTAGGGAAAGGCAACCAATGATCAATGATAATAAGCTAGGAAACATGTGTTAGATTTTTAACATTAAGCTAGCATTATATTAGGATCTTTAACTGAGAGAATAAAAATCACATCAATCAAACACAAGAGACAATGAACACAGTGTTTTTCCTTGGGTAAACCATAAATGGATAAAATCCCACAACTTCCTCAGAGATAGAATCAGCACCAAAAGTAAGACCCTAAAACAGTAAGATGATCTCCCCACAGTAGTAGCCTCTTTCTTCCTAGCCCCAGTGTCTTCTTCTTCCTCATCTATGTGCTACAACTGAGTGTGAGTGAGTGTGTGATAAATAGAGAGGATCACTCTCTATTTATACTAATTCCTGGCTTGAGAATAACCTACTAGGGCCAACTTATTTAGGAGAGTCTAATAACCCTAGTGCCTCGGAACTGCGGGGACTTTAACCCTTGATCAATAGGAGGGTTACCCTCAATGACTTGACATGACCTGTTTACATTATAGAACCTCCTGATAGGAACATCGGGGCATGACATGACTCAAATACATTACAGACACATCCTAGAATAAACATCGGGGTACAATACATAAGAAATACAAGTGAATGCATTTTGAAGTTACAATTACATTAACACTCCCTCTTAACTAGGAAGGTATTCTCTCAACACAATTAATCAGCACAAGTCTTCTTCTCTGTATCATCCATATCATCTTCAAGTAATCTTCATCTTCAAGTCATCTTCATTTTCAGGTTATCTTCATCATCAGATCTGAATCATCACTCGATCTAGATCATCACTAGATATGGATCATCATCACTGGATCATCACGGGTGCTATCTCATGATTCTTCTCGTCATAGGAAGTTCTACAGATACATTCCTTTTTCATGTTGGTTGTAGGCCTAGCCACCATGTAGGTCTTCTTCAGTTCTTATATCTGACCCTAAGTCAGAATGTCCTGCCCAACACTTACATCTGACCATGAGAGGAACGCATCCAACACCATTTCAGAAAGGCATGCCCAGCACTCACATATGACCATGCAGGAACACATACCAAAACCCTGTTAGAAAGGCCCAGCACTTACATTCACCATCATGATAGGACACACCTACTATCATCTGTGAAGAGGAATAGCACTCACATCCACTAGCATGATAGGACACACCTACTATCATCTGTGGAAAGGCTTAGCACTTACATCCACCAGCATGGTAGGACACACCTAGTACCATCTTTAGAAAGGCACATCACTTACAATCACCAGCATGGTAGGACACACCTACTACCATCTGTGAAAAGGAATAGCACTTACATCTGACCATGGAAGGAACATAATCCTCTCACCATGTCAAAAGGGCACTCAATCCTAGACTGAGGGTTCTTGGTAACTGACCAGGTCCCTCCATTCTCCCAGAGAATGGCAACAACCCTTATATCTGATCAAGTGGGAACACATCCCTCAATCACATAAAAATGGCCATGAACTCATATCTGATCATGTGAGAACACATCCCACAATCATATCAGAATAGCCCTTAGTCCCAGACTGAGCTTTCCTAGTAATTGACCAGGTACCTCCATTCAAAGAATGGCAATAGCCCTTATATCTGATCAAGTGGGAACACATCCCTCAATCACATCAAAATGGCCATGCACTCACATATGATCATGTAATACTACATCTCACAGTCATATCAAAATGGCCCTCAGTCCTAGACTGATCTTTCCTAGTAACTGACCAGGTACCTCCATTCAAAGAATGGCAATAGCCCTTATATCTGATCATGTAGGAACCAAACCTACAGTCATATCAGAATGGCTCAGCACTCATATCTAACATGGAAGGAACCAATCCTCTCGCTGTGACAAAATGGATCAGCCCTTACATATGACCATGGAAGGAACCAATCCTCTCACCATGTCATAATGGCTCACGGACTCATCACTTCCCCTCGGAAGGAACCTTAATTTGGAGAACACCAAGCTTCTCCCTGAAGTACTCAAACTTCACTTTGGCCAATGGCTTCATCAACACATTAGTTATCTATTCGTTCGTCGCAACATATTGGAGCTTCACTGCTCCCCTCTGCACCATATCCCTGATATAGTGATACTTGATCTCGATATGCTTCGACTTGTCATGGAACACTGGGTTCTCCAACAAATTCACACAACTTTGGTTGTCACAAGTAGCATCCAACTAGAGATCAAATAAATCAGACAGTAGCTTCCTCAACCATACTGCCTCACAACTATCTCAACAAGTTGCGACATAATTTGCTTCAGCTGTACTCAGTGCCACACAGGATTGCTTCCTGCTAAACCGAGAGATCACACATGATCCCATATTGAAGCAACACCTTGAAGTGCTCTTCCTATCGATGGCACTTCTTGCTGAATCTGAATCAACATAACCCTCCAAGTTAATCTTTTGACTCGCCTCATACTTGAGCCCATAATCAACTTTACCCCTTAGGTACCTCATAATATGCTTTGCAGTAATCAAGTGAACATGTCTCAAATATGTCAAGAACTGGCTCAAGGTTGTTAGATTTTTAACATTAGGCTAGCATTATTAGGATCTTTTAACTAAGAGAATAACAAGAACAGCAATCAAACACAAGAGACAATGGACATAGTGTTTTTCTTTGGGGAAACCATAAATGGAGAAAACCTTGCAACTTCCTCAGAGATAGAATCGGCACAAAATAGAAAATCCCAAAATAGGAAGATTATCGCTCGACAGCAGTAACCTCTTTCTTCCTAGCCCCAGTGTCTTCTTCTTCCTCAGCTATGGGCTACAACTAAGTGTGAGTGAGTGTGTATCAAATAGAGAGGATAGCTCTCTATTTATACTAATTCTCAACTTTAATAACCCAACTAGGGCCAACTTCACTAGGTGAGTTTAATAACCCTAGTGCCCTGGAACTGCGGGGACTTTAACCCTTAGACGATAGGAGGGTTACCCTCAATGACTTGACATGACTTGTTTACATTATAGATCCTCTCGATTGGAACATCGGGGCATGAAATGACTCAATTACATTACAGACACATCCCAAAATAAACATCAGGGTACAAGACATAAGATACAAAGGTGAATACATTTTGAAGTTACAAATACATCAACACTCCCTCTTAACTAGGAAGGTGTTCTTTAGACACAATTTTCAGCACTGGTCTTCTTCTCTATATCGATTGGATCATCTCGTCATCTTCATCTTCAAGTATTCTTTGAATTCAAGTCTTCTTCGTCTTCGTCTTCAAGTCTTCAAGTCTTCTTCTAAGTCATCATCTTCTTCAAGTCTTCTTTGTCTCGGGATCTATATCATCACAACTACTGGATCATCACTTGATCTGGATCATCATCAATTCTGGATCATCATCACATCTGAATCATCACTTGATTTGGATCATCATCACATGATATCTCAGAATGGTGCTATCTTGATTCTTCTTGTCACAGGAAGTTCTACAGAGCCTGCCCTTCTTCATGCTAGTTGTAGGCCTACCTTTATTGTAGGTATTCAACACTTATATCTGACCCTAAGTCAGAAAGGCCCGCCCAACTCTTACATCTGACCTCATCTTGTTAGAAAGGCATGCCCAGCACTCACATCTGACCTCATCTTGTTAGAAAGGCCCATCAATCACATTTGACCATGTGTAAACACATCGTGCCAGAATGGCTTCAGCACTTACATCCGACCTGATCTTGTCGAAAAGGCTCTGCACTTACATCCGACCCCATCTTGTCAGAAAGGCACAGCACTCACATATAACCATGTGTAAACACATCATGCCAAAATGGCTCAGCACTTATATCTGACCTCATCCTGTCAGAAAGGCTCTGCACTTACATTCAACCATGTGTAAACACATCGCATCGAAAGGGCCCTCAGTCCCAGACTAAGGATTCCTGGTAACTGCCCATGTGCCTCCATTCTCATAGAGAATGGCATCAGCCCTTATATCTAATCAAGTGGGACACATCCCTCAATCACATCAGAATGTCCATGCGCTCACATCTAATCATGTAAGACTACATCCTACAGTCATATCAGAACGACCCTCAGTCCCAGACTGAGTATTCCTGGTAACTGAACAGGTGCATCCATTCTAAGAATGGCAATCAACCTTTACATCTAATCATGTAGGAACCAATCCTACAGTCATATCAGAATGGCTCAGCACTCACATCTGACATGGAAGAAACCTAAAACCTCTCACCATGACAGAATGGCTTAGCCCTTACATCTGACCATGGAAGGAACTTAATCCTCTCCCATATCAGAATGGCTCTAGGTCTCATCATTTCCCTTTGGAGGGAACCTCGATCTAGAGAACACCAAGCTTCTCCCTGAAGTACTCAAAATTCACTTTAGCCAATGGCTTCATTAATACATCAGCTATCTATTCCTCCATCGCAACATACTGGAGCTTCACTACTCCTCTTTGCACCATATCCCTGATATAGTGATACTTGATCTCGATATGCTTCAACTTGTCATGGAACATAGGGTTCTCTGACAACTTCACACAACTCTGGTTGTCACAATATATACAAGTAGCATCCATCTGGAGATCAAATAAATCAGACAATAGCTTCCTCAGCCATACTACCTCACAACTAGTTGAACAAGCTGCAACATACTCTACTTCAGCTGTACTCAGTGCCACACAGGATTGCTTCCTACTAAACCAGGAGATCACACCTGATCCCATATTGAAGCAACATCCTAAAGTGCTCTTCCTATCGATGGAATTGCCTACCCAATCTGAATCAACATAACCCTTTAGGTTAATCTTTTGATTCTCCTCATACTTGATCCCATAATCAACTATACCCTTTAGATACCTCAGAATATGCTTTGCAGCAATTAAGTGAACATGTCTCGGATCTGTCAAGAACTGGCTCAAGGTGTTCACAGCAAAGGAAATATCTGGTCTTGTGTTCATCAAACACATCAAGGACCCAATCATATGATGATACATCGTGGCATCAACCGCTTTTGATGAAGTATCACTCAATAGCTTCAGGTTCGATGCCATGGGTGTGGTTATGGCCTTGCAGTCCATCATCCTGAATCTATTCAAAATCTCTACTGCATACTTCCCTTGTCTAAGGAAGACTCCATCCACATTCTACCACACCTCCATGCTTAAGAAATAGTGCATCATACCCAAGTCCTTCATTTCAAACTCAGTAGCAAGTTTCATCTTCGTATTAGCAATCAACCCATCCATACCTATTACAAACAGATCATCCACATACAGTAGGAGTATCACTGGGTTGCCATCTTCAACCTTGTAGTAAAGGTTGGAATCTGCTTTACTCTTGGTAAATCCCAAACTAGATAGGAAACCATCAATTTTATTGTACCATGTCCTTGGTGCCTATTTCAAACCATCCAGGGATTTCTTCAATCTGCACACATGAGACTCCCTGTCATGTGTCTCAAAACTGAGTGGCTATTCCACATACACTTCCTTTTCTACTACACCATTCAAGAAAGCAGTCTTGACATCCATCTAGTGTATCTTCCATTTCATCACTACAGCCAGAGCAAGTATTGATCTGATGGAAGTGTATCTGGCTACAGGTGCAAAGGTTTCTTCATAATCTATTCCTTCTTTCTGAGAGAAACCACGAGCCACAAATCTAGCTTTATATTTCTCAATGCTACCATCTGCAGCATGCTTGATCTTGTAGATCAATTTGGAAGTTACAATGGACTTCCCTTCTGGTCTTGGGACAACATCCCAAGCATCATTCTTCATGATCAATTGATACTCTTTGATCATATCATCCTTCCATTCTTTCCATTCTGTCGCTTCTTCATAGTTGGAAGGTTCTTTATCAATAATGTCACATAGTAAGGCTACGTAACTAGAGCAAGATCTAGTTCTCTTTCTTCCTCTGGGTGTTTCTTCTGAAGCTCCATATGTTTCTGCACCTTGGATAATTTCACATACCCAAGCAGGTTTCCTCTTATGATGATTCTTCTCCAGAGGTGGATCTACAAGTTCTTGAGGTTCTTCAAATTCTCAATCTTCTTCTTGAATTTCTTCGTTCATGATTGTGTCATGAATTCTAGGTTCTCTTGTTTCTTCAAGTTATTTAGTCCATTTCTTCTTGGATTTGATGTAGGCTGAATCTTCATCAAATGTTACATCTCTATTGATGTCAATCTTCTTGAACCCTGGGAAGTATATTTTGGTAAGCCTTCGAGCTTTCAGAGTATCCCACAAATATACCCTTCTTTCCTGAAGGATCTAACTTCGTCCTCTTTTCTTTCGGAATGTGTATGTACACAGGACAGCCGAATATTCTGAGATGGCTGACTTTTGGTTTCTTGCTGAAGACTTCTTTAGGAGTCTTGCTCTTGAGTACTCTATGTGGAGTATGGTTCTATAGATACACCGTTGTTCTGGCAGCTTCTGCCCAAAGATGCATAGGAAGATCTTGATCATGAAGCCTTGCTCTTGTAGCTTCCATGATAGTTCTATTCTTTCTTTCTACAATCCCATTCTATTGTGGATTATATGGAGTGGACAACTCCCTCTTAATCTTTGAGTCTTTGCACAACTCTTTGAATTGATTTGATGTGAATTCTCTGCAATTATTTGATCGAAAAGTCTTGATCTTCTTTTCAATGTGGTTCTCGATCAAGGATTTGAATTCCTTGAACTTACTGAATACTTCATCTTTATTCTTCATGAAGTAGATCCATGTCTTCCTAGAAAAATCATCAATAAAAGAAACATAGTATGCATACCCGCTTAGTGAATTGGATGACATTGAACCACATACATCGGAGTGGATGATTTCCAAGATTCCTTTTGCCTTGATCTCGTTACTTGGAAATGTCTTCTTTGTTTTTTTTCCCTTTTGCACATCCTTTGCATACACCTTCATGTTTTGTCTGCATTTTTGGGAGACCTTCAACAAATTTGCTTGCAAGAGGTAGTGCTCTGTAATGCACATGTGCAAGCCTTCTATGCCAAAGCTCATTTGGTTCTACCAATTCATGAACCAAAGCTTAGTCCGATTGACTTCTTTAGTCCAGGTACAAACAATACATCTTTCATCTTGATAGACTTTCCAGAGTCTAGCTTATAGGAGTATTCCCCACTACCTTTTATTGGATACTGGTAGTCATCTCCAAGTTACACCTTGTGAGGTGATTCATGTTCAGATAATTTCACAAAGGATTTCTTGAATCCTGTCATGTGCTTGGAAGCACCACTATCTATAATCCAATCATTACTGTCATGTGTGATAGTTCCCATGAGAGCGGAAATCAGAACATATTCTTCATCACTTGAAGAATCATCACTGACCTTTCTATTTCTCTTTGTGGAAGGTTCATCATCCTCTGTAGCATGAGCATGATGTCTTCTCTTATTTCCCTTCTTCTTGTGAGAGCTACTTTTGTTCTTAGGACAATCTCTAGCAAAGTGTCCTCTTTCATCTCATGTATAGCAAATGAACTTAGACTTATCTTTAGGATTTTTAAAGTTATTCCTTTGATTAGAGTACTTACTTCTGTGATGGCTGGATCTGGTTTTCTTGGATTGTACTGTGAGAGCTTGATCTTCACTTCCCATCTTCTCTTCTCGATCTGCTATCCGATCTTCTTCTTGATAACATTCTTCCCACAGTCTGCTGAACTTGACTAACTTCTTCATGGCACAGATCCCTTGAATGAAAGAGTCCCATGTCCTAAGGAGACCATTCAAGGTGGTCATCACAATCTCTGCATTCCCAACTTCTTCATCTACTGCTTCCAATTGTTCCTTGATTTGAGAAACCCTTGTAAAGTAAGACTGGATGGTTTCTGCATTCTGGATCTTCACATTCTTTAATTGGTTCCTCAAGGTCATATTTCGGTTTATGTTCTTTCCTTCAAACAATTTAGTTATGGGATCAAACATAGCTTTAGGTGTCTTGAGGGAGGACACCTATGGTATGAGGTGATCCTTGATAGAATCAGTAATGATCCTCTTTGCCATAACCAACTTCTTCTTATGTAAGGCCTTGGCATCATCTCCCTCTGGAATTGGAACCTCATCATTGATGTAGGAGTCCAACTCATTCTCTTCCAAGACCAGGAAGATCCTATACTTCTAGGCTCGAAAGTTATCAGCTTACTCAAGATTTTCATCAAGCTTGGTATGATGAGACATCTTAATTGAGAACCTCAAATGGAAATACAAAAGATTTAGATCTTACCAGGTCAAGATGTCAGATCTAGATTTGAAGCTAAAATCCTGTAGTGCTGGTTTAGGAGCATATTAGGATTTTTCTTTTCCAGAGTTCTGTCCAGCCAAATGCTTTGAATTTGATCCCTAACTTCAATTTTTGGGAGGAGATCAATCCAGGCCTGGGCTCACTAAAAAATTTCACTTATGTGGAAAGTCCTAATTTTCGGCAGTAGTGTCGAGTCCAAAACTAAAAAACCTTAGAATTGGATTCTGCTTTGACAGAAAGATGCGCCATAAGAAGGAGAATTAATACAACCTTATTTTGCTGAAAAATATATGGAGGAAGATTCACAAAGTAGGAAGCCCTATTTCCCGTAGCTGCATAGTGTCTTCTTCTCAGGTTAGCTCTGATATCATGTTATATTTTTAACATTATGCTAGCATTATTAGGATCTTTTAACTGAGAGAATAACAAGCACAACAATCAAACACAAGAGACAATGAACACAGTGTTTTTCCTCGAGGAAACCATAAATGGAGAAAACCCTGCAACTTCCTCAGAGATAGAATCAACACCAAATAGAAAAGCCCAAAACAGTAAGATGATCTCCTGACAATAGTAACCTCTTTCTTCCTAGCCCTAGTGTATTCTTCTTCCTCAGCTATGCACTACAACTGAGTGTGAGTGAGTGTGTATCAAATAGAGAGGCTAGATCTCTATTTATACTAATTCTTGACTTGAATAACCCAACTAGGGCTGACTTCACTAGGTGATTCTAATAACCCTAGTGCCCCAGAACTGCAGGGACTTTAATCCTTAGACAATAGGAGGGTTACCCACAATGACTTGACATGACTTGTTTACATTATAGATCCTCCCGATTAGAACATTGGGGCATGACATGACTCAATTACATTACAGACACATCCCAGAATAAACATTGGGGTACAAGACACAAGATACATATGTGAATACATTCCGAAGTTACAAATAAATCAACAAAGGTGTTCACAGCAAAGCAAATATCTAGTCTTGTGTTCATCAGGTACATCATGGACCCAATTATCTAATGATACATCGTAGCATCAACCACTTCTGATGAAGCATCACTCAATAGCTTCAGGTTCAATGCCATAGGTGTGGTCATGGCCTTGCAGTCCATCATCCCAAATCTCTTCAGGATCTCTACCGTATATTTCCCTTGTCTTGGGGAAATTCCATCTACATTCTGCCACACCTCCATGCCTAGAAAATAATGCATCATACCCAAGTCCTTCATTTTGAACTTGACAGCAAGCTTCCTCCTCATATCACCAATCAACCCATCCATACCTGTTACAAACAGATCATCTACATATAGTAGGAGCATCATTGGGTTGCCATCTTCAACCTTGTAGTAAAGGTTGGAATCTGCTTTACTCTTGGTCAAGCCCAAACTGGATAGAAAGCCGTCAATTCTACCGTACCATGTCCTAGGATCCTGTTTCAAACCATACAAGGCTTTCTTTAAATCTACACACATGAGACTCCCTGTCATGTGTCTCAAAACTGAGTGGCTGCTCCACATACACTTCCTCTTCCACTACACCATTCAAGAAAGCGGTCTTGACATCCATCTGGTGTATCTTCCATTTCATTACTACAGTCAGAGCAAGTACTGATCTGATGGAAGTGTATCTGGCTACAAGTGCAAAATTTTATTCATAATCTATTCCTTCTTTTTGGGAGAAACCACGAGCAACAAATCTTGCCTTATATTTTTCTATGCTACCATCTGCAGAATGCTCGATCTTGTAGATCCATTTGGAAGTTACAACCGAATTCCCTTTTGGTATTACGAAAACATCCCAAAAATAATTCTTCATGATCGACTGATACTCTTCGATCCTAGCATCCTTCCATTCTTTCCTTTCCACAGCTTCTTCATAGTTGGAAGGTTCTTTATTGATGAAATCATATAATAATGCTACATACCTGTAGCAGGACCTGGTCCTCTTTCTTTCTCTGTGATTCTCTTCTGGAGCCCCATATCTTTCTGCACCTTGGATAGGTTCTCGTGCCCAATAAGGTTTCCTCTTATGAGTATTATTCTCCTGAGGTGTATCTACAGGTTCTTGAGGTTCTTCAAATTCTCGATCTTCTTCTTGAATTTCTTTGTTCATGGTTGTGTCATGAATTCTGGGTGCTTCCGATTCTTCAGGAACTTCAGCAGGTTTCTCTCTGGATTTGTTGTAGGCTAAGTCTTCATCAAATGTTACATCCCTGCTGATGTCGATCTTCTTGAATCCTGGGAAGTATATTCTGTAAGCCTTAAATATTTCAGAGTATCCCATAAATATACCCTTCTTTCCTGAAGGATCTAATTTTGTCCTCTTTTCTTTTGGAATGTGTATGTACATTGGACATCCGAATATTCTGAGATGGCTGACTTCTGGTTTCTTACCGAAAAATACTTCTTCAGGTGTCTTGTTCTCAAGTACTCTATGTGGAGTACGGTTCTGTACATACATCATTGTTCTGGCAGCTTCTGCCCATAGATGCATGGGAAGGTCTTGATCATGAAGCATTGCTCTTGAAGCTTCCATGATAGTTCTATTCTTCCTTTCTGCAACCCCATTCTGTTGTGGATTATATGGAGTGGATAACTTCCTCTTAATCCCTAAGTCTTTGCATAACTCTTTGAATTCATTTGATGTGAATTCTCTGCCATTATCTGATAAAAAGGTCTTGATCCTCTTTTCAGTGTGATTCTCGATCAAGGATTTGAATTCCTTGAACTTGCTAAAAACATCATCTTTGTTCTTAATAAAGTAAGAAAAGTCATCAATAAAAGAAACATAGTATAAATATCCGCTTAATGAACTTGATGACATTGGACCGCATACATCGGAGTGGATGATTTCCAAGATTCCTTTTTCCTTGCTATCGCTACTTGGAAATTTCTTCTTTATGTTCTTTCCTTTCACACGTCCTTTCCAAACTCCATCATGTTTTGCTTGAATTTTTGGAAGACCTTCAATAGCTTTGCTTGCAAGTGGTAGTGCTCTGTAATGCACATGTTCAATCCTTCTATGCCAAAGTTCATTTGGATCTACTGTGTCATGGACCAAGGCTTGTTCTGGATGGCCCTTCAATTTGTATAGACCTCCCTCTTGTTCCCCAATCACTACTACATCATTAATAGTCTTTCCCTTTGGCCACATGAAAACTTGTCCATACATAAATGCAACCCTCATGCCTTTTACATCTAATTCAGATATGGAGAGAAGGTTCTTCATTAGTCCTGGTACGAACAATACTTCCTCCATTGTCATAGACTTTCCAGATTCTAGCTTATAGGAGTATTCCCCACTACCTTTTATTGGATACTGGTGGTCATCTCCAAGTTTCACCTTGTGTGGTGATTCATGTTCTGATAGTTTCACAAAGGATTCTTTGAATCCTATCATATGTTTGGAAGCCCCATTGTCTATAATCCAATCATTACTTCCATGTGTAATGTTTCTCGTGAGAGTGGAAATCAAAACATATTCTTCATCACTTGAGGAATCATCACTTTCATGTCTGATTCTCTTTGTGGAAGGTTCATCATCCTTTGCAGCATGAGCATGATTTCTTCTCTTGTTTCCGTTCTTCTTGTGAGAGACATTTTTGTTTCTAGGACATTCTCTAGCATTGTGTCCTTTCTCATCACATGTATAACATCTGATTCTAGACAAATCTTTTCTAGTGTTATCTTTGTGAGAGTGCTTACCTCTAGGGTGATGAGAACTTCTTCTGGTTTTCTTAGAGTGTACCATGAGAGCTTGATCTTCACTTCCCATCTGTTATAGCGGATTTCACCACACTAGGTGAATCACACATTGTATGGCCTTCCCCTGTCCCGCTGCAGACTCATTAGCCCCTATGGACCACTTTTTGTCTTTTGATGTATCATTGACCATCCCTAAAAACATTAGAAAAATGATATACGCGGCCTTTTCCCCGATAACCGTGTACATACACGAATATTCCCTCTATAGTCGCGTACATCGGGATGTGTACATAATCCAAAATCCTTTGGAGCGTTCCTTGACTTGAATCCGACTCATATGACTTCTGGCCTTCCATATGCCTTGAGATCGCACAGATTCGACCTTTTAGTATCACTTTGAAAATCTATATAAGGAACCCTTGAGACATTGAAATCATAAGAGAGAATTGAAAGTATCGAAACTATAGTCCATTGTTGCCAGAACTTATGCTTGAGTCTGCATCCCTTTGTCCCTTGGAGCACTGTTGTGTTCTTCCCAAGCTTTCCTTTTGCTAGTAGGCTTGCTATCGGAGTGATGGAGGATTGAGGTGGTGGAGGCCCAAGTGGGGGATTCAGTTTCTCCGGTTCGCAGACGTGTTGTCAGAGGTTGTCACTTGTAATCTCTAATTCATATTAATAGAAATATATTTTCCTGTCCAGTAATGTGTATTTGAATGAATATTGTATCCATTGGAATATGTCAAATGCTTTTACATTATTGATTATATATGATAGAATAGATCTAACACCATGAGATATAGTATGCTTGTATTGTTTACTTGTTGTTGAGGACGTGTTACAACAATTCAAGCTGAAGATTGGAAAGCTCAACGGGGATCTACTTCAACCGTCTGGAATAAGGTACGAGGTTCGATCCTTTAGTGTTAGATATTTTATTTCTATTGCATATTGGGAAAGATTGATTTCTGGAGTCTAGCTGTCTGTTGTGGTACCCCAAGCCATAGGAATTTCTCTCCGTAACAGAAATGGTGACTCCGCTGGGGATGTTCCTTGTTTTTATTTGGGGTTTTTTTCGGCACAATGGGCTTGATATTCTTGGATTGCTCTCTGTTTCTCCTTGTTTCTGGGTTTCATTTTATAGTATGTTCATCCATTGACACTCCCCTTTATTTGTTTGACCCTTGGCCTACTTTTTACCATTGCCTTCTCTGTATACGCAGGTTTTTGGCCAAAAGTCATGTACATACGTGGATTTTTGGCCAAAAGTCGCGTATACACGTAGATTTTAGACTAAAATCCTTTTTTCCGCGCAGGTTTTTGGCCAAAAGTCGCGTACATGGGCCTTCCCATGCGGGTTTTTGGCCAAAAGTCACGTACATGTGCCTTCCCATGCGGGTTTTTGGCCTAAAGTCACGTACATACGTGGCTGTTCTTTATACAGTCGCGTACATCCTCCCTTTTGGTGAGTTTGATGTTGGGGGAAGTTGCTGGGTGGGTTGTGAGTGTGGTTGGGTATTCCTTGGGTCTGATGTTGTCTGTTGGATGCTTCTTTTGTGACCAGAGACCGCTTTTTCATTGATTTTTCTTTGAAAGTAGTTTTAGTCATTCTTCCTTTTTGTTTTTCCATTAGTGCATTACTCTTTTTGTCTTGGTGTCTTGCTGGGCTTGTCTTTTATACTTGCTACAGAGACTAAGAATTTTAGATGACTTTTATTGCATTTTTCATTCTTTTATATTGAAAAATACAAAATAGTTGCACTCTTAGTTGCATCTTAGATATGTATTTGAGGAGGTACTTGCATCGGATTGCTTGGATGAGAGTTGTTTTTAGGCTTTCATATAGGAAGGATTGCATTGACATTCGAAAAGAAATATATATTTATGCATCTCATGTAGTGGCATACCCTATTTTTCATTTGACAAAGATTGCACTTAGCATTGTTTGTTATGGTGTGCATATTTATTTCACTGCTGAGTCATAATGTCATTAGTTGCATAGCCATTTCCATTTGAGTAATTACAGCTAATTAAAATCAACGCTAAATTAAAATGAATTACACTCTTTTCTTTTCTAGGGTGCACAAACAAGCTTAGGTTTTAGGATCTTGGAATAGTTCATTGAAAATTAATTCTCCAAGATCACTAAACGACAACAACTAGGTGTCTGTCCAAGGAGTGTGTGAAATCCTTGGTATAACCATCGTTCTCAGGATCCTCCTCTCAAAAGGGAGTTAAGCACGAGGCAGTGTGAGCGGTTATTGATTGGGATGACCCCTAGTCATAACTGAGTAGCACCGACGATATTGTTAGGATTGTATTCGTATCTGGGGGCTCTTTCGAGAGTTTCGGGCTTTGCTACCCTGCCCATACAGTCAATCTCTCCTGCGATTGTTCGCCTAAGCTTTGATTATATTGAGGTGACCTTAGTGACCTTACCTAGGATATCGAGGGGGTACTTGTAGAGGTTATTCTGCATGTGTCCCGGCCAGGTAGAGGTCAGACAGCACAGTCGCTTTATGCGTTGAAGCTGAGGGCCACTATAATTGGTTACATACCTCCTCTTGTAGTGTATGGGAGTTTCAAGCCTCTCCCAGGAGAGACATACCTACTGCATTCGGGAGCTCACATATCCTTCCCATGGTTTGCTTGTATTTTGGCTGTAGATTTTCTTAGGAGTGTGCTCTTTGTGCGCTAGTTGGCCTTTGGGATTGTGGTTAATTGAGTATATTTATGCTCTCTTGAGTTTGGGTCCTTTTATTTTCGGCATGCCTGATATCCTATCACCCGTCCTTGGTCCCAGTACGGACACTAGTGTTAGACTTGGGGGCATCACAACCCCTTACCATGCTCGTTGATTTGGGAATGGTCATATTCCATCCTCTACTTCATTTGTGGAGGCCTTTTATTCCCTTCACTCGGTCTTTACACCAGTGGTCACCCTCATGGGGGGTGGTAGTGGATGCGTGAACGTTGGGTCTACACCTTACTTTCCTTTTTATGTCCCACCATTCACCGCATTGTTTCCTTTGGGTGCTATTGTCATGATCATTCCTCCCTATATCCTATAGTTTGGATTCTATATTGACTATTTTGGGATGTTTTGGACTAATATGGTTGTCATGTAGGATCCAATTTTTGTACACTCTCTCCGAGGTTTCGACCCATTCGTTCCTATCTCAGGTATAACGTCTATACTGGCATATAGGTTAGGTTCACCACCATTTCCATTTTGCATGACCTTATGACCATGTCACTATATCCATAGGTACGAACCCACTCTATTATGTCACGGAACCCTCTTGCTGCTATAGAAGTGGCATGATATGAGTGGTAGAGCCTAACCTTAAATAGGTACCCTAGTTAGCGCCTTATTTGCATTTGGTGCCCATGCTGATGTTTCCCCCTTTAGGGTGTGGGAGTCTGTTGTATAGTATTGCCATGACATTTTGCAAGAGCCTCATACTCCTCTTGATCTTATGCTGGCCCTTTTCCCTCCGGACTCCCCTTGTATCAAGTTGTGGATGCATTATCATGAACTTTGCTTGTCTTATTGAGCTTTATGCCTGCTCCCCTGACATTGTGTTTCAGCCATATAGCTTGATCTTGTCTCATGTCTAGCCATGCAGAGCCTTTATTTATATCCTTCGCAGCTTGATTCCCTTTTTACCGGGAGGGGATTTTCCCCCGAGTGTCGATATCCTACACATGTATCCTTGCATTGAGCATAGGTATGTTCCACTGCTTGGAACTAGTTTGTTTGCCCTAAATGACACTCGTCTCCTCCTATTTTGTAACTATAAAGCTAGTTTATTCTTTTTTCAAGATTTTCAAATAACTGAAAAAGACAAAAAAAATCAAAAAACGAAAAAGCTGGACAAGAAAATATATTATCTTTGGCAGCTATCGAGTCATGTCGCCTTCGAACAAAGCACTGTATATCACATCCATTGGTTGGGTTATAGTTTGACTTAGGAGCTGTACTCGTTATCTGAGTTTTATCTCCACCGACTGGTTAAGCTTCCAGTCCCTATGGAGCCTCTATTGATGCCTCCTGTGTCATAGAGATGTCCCAGTTTGTATATCGAGTCTATGCTGCCTTCATTCAGTCACCATACGTCGTTATGCTCTTGTTCGAAGAAAGTTGAAACCCGAGTTGGCCATTCCTCAGTTATCTTGACTTTGCATGTCGTCCATTCCCGGTACAGTTACTGGTTCGTGCACCTTATGATCGAGTTCTTCCATATTATACAGCTTTGTTGAGTACCTCGTGTTGGATGATGGGGGATGCCCTAATGCCCTCCTTCCAGCGGATTTCATCCCATCGATTATAGATCATTTATTCTGGGATTGGAATCTAGAGTCATTGTGAGTGCCTTGAGACTTGTAGTCATCAGTGGCAGGTTCTCTTGCCATCGACAGTTTTGGGAATACATCAATGTCCCCTGATCGATGGATTCTCTCAAGTGTTCGACCTCAACACATTTATTCACACTTGTTAGTTTGCACTCTAGTACCTTGATTCCCATTTTCATTATTGGTGAGTGATCTCGCGTCTGTTAATGGTATACATCAATGATTGGTAATCAGACGATGGACTACTATGTTTGACCTCGACACCTCTATTCACATAGTAGGACATGTACTCGTAGCGGTGTGTGTAGAAGACCTTCCAGATTGGTGGCATCCACTATATGCTACCTCCTTGATCATGCTCGTGTTCATGAGATTTCAGCTCTCGTGACTTGTTCCAGTATATGTCAGACATTTCCAGCCACTATGGAGATATTGATCTGTTATATATCTTCAACCTTTGTGGAGACCATGGTCCTTTGTATATCTTCATCATGGAGACTCTGATCTATGTATATTGTACGTGGCGATGACCACATATGTGTTATCATGTTTCATGCCTATTCATGGCAATTGTACTCTTATGTATCCGGGACTGCTATATGTATTTGCAGTTATATGCAGAGTTGTATTATGGTATTATGCTGATTGGGTGGCTGGTGTTCCATTTGGGTACCTTCATCACTTCACTTCTGGGATGGACTTATAATGTATTTCGGCCATCGTATAACCCCTCTGATCTCATACATTAGGGGGCATCTGTTATAGCGGATTTCACCACACTAGCTGAATCACACATTGTATGGCCTTCCCCTGTCCCATTGCAGACTTGTTAGCCCCTATGGACCACTTTTTGTCTTTTGATGTATCATTGACCTCCATAAAACCATTAGAAAAATGATATACGCGGCCTTTTCCCCGATAACCGCGTACATATGGGGATATTCGCTCTATAGTCGCGTACATCGGGATGTGTACATAATCCAAAATCCTTTGGAGCATTCCTTGACTTGAATCCGACTCATATGACTCCTGGCCTTCCATATGCCTTGAGATCGCACGGATTCGACCTTTCAGTATCACTTTGAAAATCTATATAAGGAACCCTTGAGACATTGAAAGCATAAGAGAGAATTGAGAGTATCGAAACTATAGTCCATTGTTGCCAGAAATTATGCTTGAGTCTGCATCCCTTTGTCCCTTGGAGCACTATTGTGTTCTTCTCAAGCTTTCCTTTTGCTAGTAAGCTTGCTATCAGAGTGATGGAGGATTGAGGTGGTGGAGGCCCAAGTGGGGGATTCAGTTTCTCCGGTTCGCAGACGTGCCGTCAGAGGTTGTCACTTGTAATCTCTGATTCATATTAATAGAAATATCTTTTCCTGTCCAGTAATGTGTATTTGAATGAATATTGTATCCATTGGAATATGTCAAATGCTTTTACATTATTGATTATATATGCTAGAATAGATCTAACACCATGAGATATAGTATGCTTGTATTGTTTACTTGTTGTTGAGGACGTGTTACAACAATTCAAGCTGAAGATTGGAAAGCTCAATGGGGATTTACTTCAACCATCCGGAATAAGGTACGAGGTTCGATCCTTTAGTGTGAGACATTTTATTTCTATTGCATATTGGGAAAGATTGATTTCTGGAGTCTAGCTGTCTATTGTGGTACCCCAAGCCATAGGAATTTCTCTCCGTAACACCATCTTTTCTTCTCGAGCTGCTATTCGAGCTTCTTCTTGAAAGAATTCTTCCCATGGTCTGCTGAACTTGACTAACTTCTTTCTGGCACAGATTCCTTGAATAAAGGAATCCCATGATCTAGGGAGACCATTCAAGGTGGTCATTACAATCTCTACATTCTCCACTTCTTCATCTACTGCTTCCAATTGTTCCTTGATATGAAATACCCTTGTAAAGTAAGACTAGATGGTCTCTACATTCTGGATCTTTACATTCTTTAGTTCATCTCTTAGAGTCATCTTCCAGTTTATATTCTTCCCTTCAAACAGTTTGGTTAGGGCATAAAACATAGCTTTAGGTGTCTTTAGGGAGGACACCTGTGGTATGATTTGATCCTTTATTGAATCAACAATGATCCTCTTAGACATAACCAACTTCTTCTTATGTAAGGCCTTAGCCTCATATCCCTATAGAACTGGAACCTCCTCATTAATATAGGAGTCCAACTCATTTTCTTCCAGGACCAGGGAGATCCTATACTTCCAGGCTCAGAAGTTATTAGCTCCCTCAAGATTTTCATCGAGCTTGGTATGATGAGACATATTAACTAAGAACCTCAAATGGAAATACAAAAGATTTATATCTTACTAGGTCAAGATGTCGGATCTGGATTTGGAGCTGAATTTCTGCAGTGCTAGTTTAGGAGCAGATTAGGGTTTGAATTTTCCGGAGTTCTGTCCAACCAAATGATTTGATCTTGATCTCTAAACTTCGATTTTGAGGAGGAGATCAATCCAGGCCTATGCTCACTGAAAAATTCCACTTCTGTGGAAATCCCTAATTTTCGGCAGCAGTGTTGGGTCCAAAACTAGAAAAGCTCAGAATTGGATTCTGCTTCGATAGAAAGATCCGCCCTAGGGAGGAGAGTTAGTCCAACCTTCTTTTGCTAAGAGAGATATCCAAAAAGTAGGAAGTCGTAGTTTCCGCAGCTGCACAGTGTCTTCTTCTTAGGTTAGCTCTAATACCATGTTAGATTTTTAACATTAAGATAGCATTATAATAGGATCTTTAACTGAGAGAATAACTAGCACAAAAATCCAACACAAGAGACAATGAAAACAATGTTTTTCATCGGGGAAACCATAAATGGATAAAACCCTAAAACTTCCTCAGAGATAGAATCAACACCAAAAGTAAGACCCCAAAATAGTAAGATGATCTCCCGACAATAGTAGCCTCTTTCTTCCTAGCCCCAGTGTCTTCTTCTTCCTCAGCTATGCGCTACAATTGAGTGTAAGTGAGTATGTGATAAATAGAGAGGCTCACTCTCTATTTATACTAATTCTCGACTTGACAATAACCTTCTAGGGCCAACTTCTCTAGGAGAGTCTAATAACCCTAGTGCCCCGGAACTGCGGGGACTTTAACCCTTGATCAATAGGAGGGTTACCCTCAATGACTTGACATGACTTATTTACATTATAGAACCTCCCGATAGGAACATCGGGGCATGACATGACTCAAATACATTACAGACACATCCCAGAATAAACATTGGGGTACAATACATAAGAAATACAAGTGAATACATTTTGAAGTTACAATTACATTAACAACATGATAAGCCCTATAGAATTAAATGGTGTTTTTGGGACAAATGATAATAAGCTAGGAAACATGAACACCCTCTAGAAATTTTATGTTAATTTGTGACACGTACCTACGATTTTGAAGTTAGTGTTTTTTGTTAGAGATTATCCTCTAGGAACATAATGATTTTCATAATAGAAGTATTTACTGAAACTTGATTAGCAAGTGATTGTGCGTGCAACAGAAGTTGTTTTTGCTCCGAGGTATTTCAGAATAGTCAAATTTAGAGTGTGTTGTTGTTATTTAAATGTGACAGAAGTAAGGTTGTCAATCACCAAGTATTAGCAATAAATAGTAAAATTAGATTTGTTTGGTGTGTTCTAACACTGTTTTAAATATCTCCAATTTCTCCCAATATTCCCAGTTTCCTGAGTTTTTCAGGTTTCCATCGTTTCTGATATTTTCTGAGTTTCTCACATCCAAATTTATGCTTGCCAATAATTTCCCCGATATTATGATAAGTTTGTTTCTGGACCCTTGGCAATATATTCCACAAAACAAATTTGAAACATTAACTTTATACTCTTAAGAACAACTCATCTATACATATTATGTTGGAAGGCAATCGGAGGTTTCATGGTAAAAATTTTACTATGTGGAAACAGAGGATGCTTGTGATTTTTTTAATATAGTGCTGAGGCAAAAAATTATTGGGAAAGGAGTTTCGAAATACAATAGATGAGGATAACCATGCTAAGCATGATGCAATAAACCAGGAGGCTGTGATGTCGGTCAAACTCTCATTGACCAATGATATGTTCACTTAAGTGCAGGACAATGATGGTGCTTTCAAAATTTGGGGGCATTAAAGTATAAACATGTGTGGAACATCATATATATGTAAAGTTATTTTCATAAAGAATTTTTTGTTTTCAATCAAGATTGAGGAAAAAGAATCTCTTCAAGATCACTTCTTCAAAATCGAAGAATTTAGAAAACTTGAAAGCAATTGATAGAAAGACTAAAAAAGAAGACCTGGCTTGATAATCACATTGAAAAGCCTATAACCTTCATATGAAAAATTTGTTGAAACCTTAAATATAACTTCTCGAGATGTTGATCTGACATTTGACTATTGAGTAATAGGTGGAAGAAGCAGTTCGATAGCAACAGTGTGAACGTAAATCGAAAGTGGCCTTAAAAGCACAGTTCAAAGGAAAAAGCAAGCATAAAGATAGCAGCAAGAGTGTTCATTCATGTACTCAAAAACGCACGAAAGGTATAAGTGTTTTTATTTTGGCAAGCTAGGAAATAAGACCAAGTTTTGTTGGAATAGTGGTGGACAAAAAGCACAGCCATGGGCATTCTTCCTAACATCAGTTTATCAGTCTAGGGAGAAATAAGCTAGTGTAGTTGAATGTAAAAAGGAAGAAGAATTTTATGTGTTTGTAAAAAGCAATAAAGGAGTCATTGGGAACAAAACATACTGGTAAATTGATTCAAGTTTCTCACAACATTTTACTAATCAGAAAGATTGGTATATTGATTTTGTTGAGGACAAAGCCAACTCTAATTCAGTATTGGTATATTGATTTTGTTGAGGACAAATCCAAATCTGTATTCGAGTGGTGGAGAAAATGAAGAGTGGGAAAGTTCAGATGAGAGGTAAGGGGTTGTTATTTATGACGATGTCCCTGGTTCATAGAAAAAAATATTTTCTGTTAGCTGGATAATGAAGCATAGCCCACAGTTCAATGTTTTCCTTCAGTAATAATCAAATTTTAATTGCTGACAAGACGTGCAAGAAGATTTGTTAGTACGAGGATCTGTTCTATCAAAAAATGTTCACTCTGACAGCGCACATGCAAAACGAGACCCTGATTTGTGGCTGGAAGTTCAAAATAACTAGTCTTGTTTTTTTTCCAAGCTTCGACTTTTCATATCAACCTGGTCAGTTTCCCTTTGTCGAGGATCCATACTTTTGAGAAGCCTTGTGAGGTGTCCTTTAAGTTCTATTCATTTAATCAATTTCCTTTCACTCCAAAATGTCAAATAAGTCCAATAATTTATTCTTAAGCCAAGATATCACCGGTGGTTAAGTTTTTGTCTTTTTTATATTTTAGAAAAACCTTTAATGCTTAAGATCAAGCATAATTTCCAAAAGGTTTTAAATGTAAAATTTTAGATTAAGAAAAGGTAAAATCTATTATTTTATTTATATGCCTTTTTTAATATAAATTTTAAATTATGTACTTTATAGACTTCACATTGAAATACTATGAGCCTTTATGATTCAAAAGCTTTACAAATTAAAAAAAATTAGAGGCTTTGTACAAAAGCGACGTCTCAATGCAAACCCAATCTTCCACTCAAAATTTAAACTCCATGCCTTTATTTGGCAAAACAAACTCCATGCCTTGTCATAGCATATTTTCCTAAAGGTTTTAAATTTAAAATTTTATATTAAGAAAAGGTAAAATCTATTATTTTATTTATATGCATTTTTTAATATAAATATTATTCTATCCTTTATAGACTTCACGTTGAAATACTCTTAGCCTTTGGGGTTCAAAAGCTTTACAAATTAAAAAGGAGAGGCTTTGTACAACCCAATCTTCCACTCAAAATTTAAACTCCATGCCTTGTCATATTTGGCAAAACATTGTTGCTTAAGTTAGAATCCACTACCATAGTCAACTATGTTGAAGTGTCAAACATGTCTATGCATGAGAGCACAGATATTCATGGTCCACGTCACCTTCTTGAAGCTTTGAAATAACTGGCAATATAATCTATATTTAATTTGTGCTTCTCATTACGTTTGGGAGACTTCCTACTTCAAAAAAGAACAAAGTCCAAGTGCCAAAGAAGGTAAACAAGAGCCTGTGGATTTATTGGAAAATTACATTGCATTGATATAATTCAGGGCATTTACAGGTTTCAATGGGAATTCGTGTGCATCCAAAGCTTCAATAGAAAGGCATTGATTGTCAATACCTAACTCATGTTTCTAAAGTTATTCTTTTTGCTTGGATTGGTTATTTCATTATAACATGGAAGTGAGCTCAATTTTCATTGCTCGAGCTTTGAAGGAAGTTGGCAAGTGTTAATGATTGCTGGAGCAGTTTAACAAAGTCATCATGCCTATCTGAAATTTGATTCTGTATTTAAGGATAATGAGTGGAAGCTTATTGCATTTCAAGAAACCATGGAGGGAATGTCGATGGATGTATTCTAAAGGTATTACAATGCACCTATAGAACTAGTTCCATATTTTGAGGAGAAGAACCAACATATAGAAAATTATTTCCAAGTGTCCAGGATATCCAATTCAACAGCAATTATAGGATTTGGTGGTAGAGCATCTTAAAGGCATAATGTATCTCAAAGATTCTTGAGAATCAGATCCAATTCAATATCTAGAGAGACTAAATGATAAGGAGGCAGTTTTAATAAAAAATAATCAATGTTTGGTATCCATGGGTACCTCATCAAAAATAAATCGAGTACTATCTTGAAAATTAGCTATCAGGTTTTCAAAATCAAGAGGAAATCCCTGCAAGTATGAGATTGAAGAGTCAAAGAGGATGATATTAAAGTGGATCCCAGAATCAGTCATTATGAATGTGCTCAAAATCAGTTACATCATGCCCAACATCTTATTTTGTATTGTCTTATTGCTTAAGTTGGAAAGCTCGATCCTCTCAAAGCTATGGAAATGTAATTATATATATTATCAAACTTGTAATGAGTGAGGAGGAGGTTCCAGCCGAGAAGCTGGAGAGAGCTGTGGAAGGAAGAGCCTTGTATGTTTTGTAAGCCCAAGAGGAAATTATTTTGTAAAGTCTGAATTAGAGAATTTCCATCGCTTCATGTTGTCTCATTGTCAAGTTCCTATCTACAACAGTTTGATTTGTATCTCTGATAAAAAAAAAATTCAATGGTGATGATGTCATTGCTAACAACTTTTTTTTTTCTCACTCAGCTATAAATTTTGAAAGTTGTTTATATATTGTATTCTGGATATCTTTTTGGATTCCTCAAACCTGATGCACAGTTTCGACATTTTGGATTATTTTTTATGTTTCCCAAACTACATTACTGGCTTCATCTATTTTGATGCCCAATTTGATATTCATATTTTTAGATATTCAAGAAATTATTCCTCTGCACAATTGCATCTGAAGGAGAACATCAAATCACCTCCACACCCATAGCACAAGGTATCTGTGCTCATCAGACACAAGAAGAAAACATAGTCATTGTTTCCTCATCCATCTAAGTACCTCTACGATGCAATACCATGCATTCAACGTGCTCCTCCAAAAACAAATCATCCATACAGCAATTACATCCCTCTCGGAATTTCAAAGAAAAGCATCCCCTTCACTTTGGAAAATGTCACACCAAGAGATCAACTAAACAGACAGTTTGAGATATGATACAGGATTCGACGTAATGGATTAAATTGCTTCCTAAGTAGGGAGGATTGATTCATATGGAAACCGATGGCCACCCACCTATTCCACTGGCTCAAAACAATTGTCCATTGTGCCAGTTTCCTAGCTATTTTTCTATGGTTTTTTGGGTCCCAAACTTCTGGAGTGGTTTTGAGGCCCTAAATGACGTTTTTTGGCAGAAAACCTCTAACAAATATGATTAATATGTATTCCTTGGATATATATTTCCAACAAGCTATCGAGCGCTCAAATTGGAGATCGTATGCAAAAGTTATGACCCCGAGAAGTTGACTGTTCAACTTACCACCTTGGGGCCGTAAACTTTATGGCGGTTCATCTTCTAGGGTTATGTTTTAGAATTTTTGGGTTCTCTCCCTTGTCCTTATTATAAATAGGCCCATTTGGACTCATTTTGTGTTCATCTTTACACGGATGATCACAGTAATCACATCTCTTCTCAGAGATAGCCACCGTCATTCTAGCTATTGTATTACAGTATGTTCTATTTCTGCCATTTAATAGAATATGTGTTTATTGTATCTTTGTTATCTTTTCAAAATGTTTGTGATTATGATTCTGTATATGTTCTTTCATTTCATTCACACATAAATCTGGATCAAACACCATCCAACCATGTAGACCATATATAAATGTTAAATTTCTAAATGTAGACCATATCTAAATGTCAAGTTTCTAATATAAAACTTCCCAAGCATATTTTCTATTGAATGATCTGAAATGTTGGTTATCTCAAGTAGAGTATATACATAGGAGTTGTGGCATGCTACAAACTTTTTCTATGTTGAGGACTTAACAAAAAGGCATTTGAGTGGTTTCTTCCTGTTTTTTTTAAGATTAAGAGTTGGAATTATTTTGAACTTTTTCCAAATTAGAGAAGTGAAGAATAGTACGGAAGACCTAGAATACCGATGTTAAAAAAATAAAATCAAATTTAGGGCTTAGTACATTTACCAATTTTGTAGGCATTCCCTCTTTCTCTGGTCACCCTCCCTCTCTCGTATGTGGACTCAACCCTCTTCCTGGCCTCCCTCATCCCATCCTCCATGTGCTCGGCCTCCCTCTACTCGACTTGGCCTAACTAAGCATCCCTCTATTCAGCTCAAACTCCCTCTGCTCGGCTCAGCCTCCCTTTTCTTAGCTCGGCCTCCCTCTACTCAGGCTCCCTCTATCATCCGCCCTCAACTTGGCCCCCCTCTTCTCAAGCTTCTTGTGTTGACTTCCCTCTTCTCAGATTGGCCTCACTCAGCTTGGGATCCCTCGACTTGGACTCCCTCTACTTGGACTACCTTTGTTGGCCTCCCTCTGCTCATCTCGGTCCCTCTACTCTATTTGCATGGGAGGTAAGTGAATTTTTTTTGTTTTTGTTTTTAATGTTTTCTTTTCAATTTTTTATAATTTATATTTATTTACATATTATAATATATTTATATAATGTATTTTTTTATTTTTTTATTTAATATATATATATATATATATATATATATATACAATTTAAAGTAATACATTATATACATATATTACAATACTTAAACAAATATATACTTATTTTTTAAAATATTTTAATAAAAAAATAGGTTAAAATTAAAAATAACATTTAATTTGAAAACAAATCGATTTAAAAAAATAAATTAATGACGATGTCAGTGATGATGATGTTGACGAAATCAGTACCAATGATGGTGACCGTAATCATTGTCACCACCATTGTGATCATCATAATCATTGTTGTCATTGTGACAATCAATGTCTTCATCATTAACATCACCATCATACCTAAACACTTGTCGATCGTATCCCTTACCAAAATGTGTGACGCATCTTTGTGATGAGACTCAATTTACAAACAAAGGTTAGAAAAGGAAGACATACTTAAAGGAAATATTCAAGTCAAATATTCACAAATGGGTGGCGGTTTTATGGAATATGTTCTCTAGAAATATAGGGTTGGAGTGATAAGGTTTATGAACTATTCTTTCTAGGGGCTAAACTTTTTATCTCTAAGGGATTATAGAGGTTAAACATTATAATGATTATTGATAATTTGCGGCATGTGTTAGAGGAGACTAATACCATATATGATAAGTGTTATACGTTGTAGTCCTAGGGTTTTTAGGATATGGATTATAGTGGTTATGGCAAATAAATGTTGAGGGTTATATGGGTGACTAGTTAACATTTATAATAATTATTGACTAGAATTTTTTAAGGTTTCTATGGGTAACATATGATAATTGTTACTCATGATAGGCATGAGGGGTTATATTTTACATGTTATTTGGGTGATCTTTTATCATTAGATAATATGCTATAGATAGGGGATGGTGATAACGATTAAGACTATCTGGTGATAGCTAAGTTTATCATCATTATAGAGACAAAATGATACTTCTGTTGCTATAGAGATGATTATTGGGGGGCAGAAACATTTTCTTTCCAATATTTTTATCTGTTTATCCATGAAGTTTTTTATTGTAACTTATTCATGGAAATTTTGAGCCATATGTACTAGTGATACATGAATTTTATGATTATCTATCTCAAAACACCGCGTTTATTCAATGTATACTTTTTCATCTATTACTCCATTTAGGAAGGTTTTCTTTACATCCATCTGATGTAACTTTCAATTCATCTTGGATTCCAAGGAATTGATGGTTCTAATCAAGGTTTACCTTGATACTAGTGCAAAGGTCTCCTCATAGTCGATTCCTTCCTTCTGGAAGAATCTGCATGTTATGAATCTTGTCTTGTACTTCTCTATACTGTTGTCTGTTGAATGCTTTGTTTTGTAGATCCATTTCAAGGATACTACTAAATTATTCTTCGGTATTGGTACTAATTCCATTACATCATTATTTATAGTGGATTGGTATTCCTCGACCATGGAATCTGCCAATTCCTTCTGCTTTATATCTTCTTCAAATCATGTAGGTTCTTTGTCAATGATATTGCACATCAAAGCCACATAACTAGGGTGTGGATTTGTATTCTTTGTTTCTCTGATGGTTCCTTCTGGGACACCATATATGTATGCTTCTTCAATTACTTCTTATTCCCAAGCATGCCTTCTTTTGCGTGAAATCATATCGCTAGGAAACTTTTTAGGTTTCTGAGGTTCTGTCATGTCATGGTCCTTAGGTATCTGTTATTCCTCCTCATTTTTTTCTAATTTAGAAGCTCTGCAACTCTAGGAGATTCATGCTCTTCTTCGAATTCCTTATCTTTCCTTGATTTTTTGAAAGTTGTATCTTCATCAAAAGTGGCATATATTCTTAGTTCAATTTGATGGTATCTTGGGACATAGATTCGGTAATCCTTTGATTGCTCACTATATCCTACAAACAATCCCTTCTTTCTTGAAGGATCCAACTTTGATCTTTTCTCCTTGGGAATGTGTATGTATGCCAGAAAACCAAATATATTTAGGTGACTGACTTCAGGATTTTATTTGGTAAACATCTCTTTTGGAGTCTTATTCCCAAGGGAACTATGGGAGATTATATTATGTACATATATTTTTGTTCTAAATGCTTCTCCACATAGGTACATAAGTATATTTTGATCATGGGTCATGGATTTTACAGCTTCCATGATAGATCTATTCTTCCTCTCTACCTCAACATTTTGTTATGGATTATAGGAAATGGTGAGATCCCTTTTAATCCCAACTTCTTTGTAGTCCTCATTGAATTCACCTGATGCGAATTCTCCTACATTATATGATCTTAAGGTCTTGATCTTCTTTTCAAGGAGGTTTTCTACAAGATCCTTAAAACCCTTGAACTTCTCAAACAATTCATCCTTATTCTTCAAGAAATAGATTCATTTTTATCAAGAGTAGTCAGCAATGAAGGAAGCTTAGTGAACATACCTGCTTAATGAAGTAGTTTGCATTGGTCTACATACATCCAAGTGTACAATATCTAGAATCCCTTTTTCTTTACTGTCACAACTTGGATAAGGGTTCTTGGTATTCTTTCCTTGTGCACATCCTTTGCACACTCCTTCATGATTTACCTGAATATCTAGTAAACTTGTCTCCACCTTACTGACAATTGGTAATGTTGTGTAATGTACATGAGTAATTCTATGCCACAACTCACATGGGATTATGATGTTATTAATCAAGGCCGAGTCTACATGTCCCTTTAATCTGTAGAGTCCTCCTTATTCAACTCCAATTACTAGTGCACCATCTATAGTTTTTCCTTCTATCCACACGAGAACTTCTCCATCTACAAAAGCAACTATGAAACCTTTCTTATCTAAGGAAGAGATAGAAAGGATATTTTTCTTTAGTTCTTAGACATACATGACATCCTTAATCTTCATGAAATTTTTGAAGTTCAACTTATAAGAGGCTTATCCCATCCCTTTGATGGGATATTGGTAATGATATCCAAGCATTACTTTGTGTGGGAAATCATTTTGTATAAGACAATAGAGTGAATCCTTGTAACCTGTCCTGTGCTTGGAGACACCACTATATACTAGCCAAGTATCATTACCAGGTGAGACTGAACCTGCAAGTTGAAATCAAAACATATTCTTGATCAAAATATTTATCTTCTTTAGTTCTTTCTTCATCTTTTTTATCATTGTCTTTAGGTGAATGGGACCAAAATATTTTTTTATTATTCTTGAGTTGTTGTACCCTCAAGGTATAGTTTATGGATATGTGTCCCATATCATGGCAAGTGAATCATTCATAACCTAAGAATTCATTCTTGAACTTCTTATTCTTCTTAAACCCTTGAATTTTCATGGGAGGAAAATCATAACTCTTCCTATTGTTATTTCCTTTGGTGTGGACTTCCAAGGATTGATCTTCATTTTCATTTAGCATCTCTTCTCTAACTATTATTATTTCTTCTTTTTTAACACATTCCTCCCATAAATTTCAGAACTTGGTCAGCTTTCTTATGGAGCATATTCCTTGAATAAAAGATTCACATTCTCTTCAAAGACCATTCAGGTTGGTCATTACAATTTCTACTTCTTATATCATGTCACCAATAGCTTCCAGCTGCTCCTTGATTTGGGATACTCTTGTGAACTATGAGTGCAAGGTTTTCTGACTTTTGAACCATCAAACCTTTGAGTTGATTCCTCAAATTCATATTCTTATTGATATTTCTTCCTTCAAATAGGCTAGATAGGGCATCAAACATTTCCTTTGGTGTTCTCCTTGAATATACTTGAGGGATGAAGTTATATTTAATGGATTCATCTATGATCCTTAGACTTGATCATATCCTTCTTGTGCTTGGCTTTAGCTTCATCTCTTTTTGGTTCTGCAACTTCCTCCTTTATGAAGCCTTCTATATCATTCCATTCTAGGATGAGCATGATATTATACTTCCATGATCTCAAGTTATCAACACCCTCAAGATTTTTATCTAGCTTGGTATTGTTTGTCATCTTTAACAAAATAAGAATTTCAAATGGAAATATGAGAAACATTACTTACTTGGAGAACAATGCTCCCAGATTACCTTCTTCAGGATGACCTAGGGTTTGATGGAAAAACCCTGATCTTTCAGTGGAGATCACTTGTAGGGATGAGTGGTCAAAAATATGTGCCTTCCAAAGGCAATCTAGACTATATCTTATGTTTTCTGATATTGATGATGGAACCTTAAGAAAAATGAAGCTCTATTTCTTCACGGAAACAATGTCGGTCCCAAAAGTGAAACTTCTCGAACTTCAGTTACATTTTCACAAAAATATGCACCCTCCTAGGGTGAGTTGAATGAGCTGTCTTTTCTGATTAATCTGTCAATGGAATTGTTAGGAACAACAAACCCTAGCTATACAATGTATCCTTTCTGGGTGGCTCTAATACCATGTTAAGTTTTCTTAATTTCTTAGATGATATGCTAAAACAATTTACAATGGTAGGATCATTGAAATAACAACAAGTATAGTCACACACAAGAACACAAATATTTATCTTGGGAAACCCTTGTGGGGAGAAAACCCATCAAAACTTCCTTGGTATAGAACTTAACTAAAACAGTGTAAATCCCCAGGAAAACTTCTCCTTTCTCTTTATGGTGCACCTCTCCTTCTCCCTCTAGCAAAATTGCTTGTGTGAATTGAGTAGAAATGAAGGAGGTGCCTCCCTATTTATATTTTACTCTTGACTTGAAATAAACCCTAATGGGGTTGACTTGTCTAACTAACAGGGACAACTTGACTAATAAGACACCAAAATAATATTTATTATAATTACTCATGGGTACTATTGACGCAACTTACACATAGAGGTTTAGATTGATTCTTTCAATGGATATTACATGATCAATTACATCAGTGACATCTCCTGAAGGACGAATACAATTAGTACAACTGGAATATCTTTCAAAGTTAAAATATTTTAACAATAATGAAATATTTTGCAGCTAGTGCATGTAATATTTTTATGCACTGGTGCTTCATATATAGTAGTCCATTTATGTGATTTTACCATTTAAAATAACCAATAATAAAACCTCCACTAAATCCTCCACTCGCCCACCTCTGCCAGAAACCTCCACTTTAAATGAACAAATGAGACATTTTTTGGGAAGGTTCTATGAAAACCTTTGCTAGAAGGTGTTTTCCTTGTAGGGTTTATGATGAGATTTTTTTATGATTTCATGCATGAGCATGTGGTGCCCTACTATACATGATTTTTTGATGCCAATGTTCTATCTTTTCATGGTGACATGTGACAATTAGCTTATGAATTTTTCTATGAGTTGATGATGTTATTATTATAATTAATGTTTTTGTTTCATGTTATGAGGTGGTAAATGAAAATAAATTCACCAATGGTCCAAGGGCATTGATTCATTCAATGATATCATTAGATATCATATCCATGAAAGAGAATATTAGTAACACCTTGTAGGCTGAGAAAAAAATCAATAAATAACCCATGCCAATGGTTATTTGGCCTTTTATGATGTTCAATGGGACATGATACCAACTTGAGAAGGATAGAGTTCCTTTTTTTGTAAGTAATAATAATATATATTATATCACAATCATAGAATAACATAGATATTTTGTCGAAACATAGTTCCAACCACTCATTTAGACCCTCAGACAACTAGACCAACTACCCTTACAGTTTTAAGAATCCAAAAATACCCCTTGCTTGCAGGAAAAATTGGGATTTTACAAATCCTAGAATCACTAATGGATATGAAACAAATACATCTTACATATAACTTAAACATAAGAACCATTTCACTATTATGGATACTCACATATATGATAGACAAAAAGAAAACATTTTTTAAGACCATAACAACACTCATGGAACCTGGTATCCAACATATGATCTTCCCATATCTGAAGGTCATTCTCCTATAACAAAGACATCCTCAGCAACTGGCCTCGATAGAAATGGAAATCCCAAGCGATTTGCAATTACATCGATCTTTTTATGCATCGGTCTGAAATCTGCCTAATTTTCTTTCCAAAAGATAATTGTCACTTTGTCTCCCTATACTTTTTCCTCCTATTCCATCAAACCTAAACCAAAAGACCTTTCGTGACCCAAAACATCAAAACATCTTGTTCATATAGCTTTATTTTCTCTTAGGTTAAACCTAGGTGCTTGTCACGTCCCCACCCCTCATCCTGACGATGGAGAGGATGTGACCAACATTGTTGCTACTGTCAAATTGGGCACTCTATCCCCATGAACATGATAACAATAAAAATTCATTAAATTAAACATACACAGATGCATAACAAATGTAACTATACAGTAGAAGCAAATCATCAATTTAATCATTAAACATGTTCATAATTCATAAGACAAATAAATATAGTTGCAGAGGTAATACATAAGAGAAATACAAGTGAAAACTTATCTTGTAATCGAGCTGGCCTGCAACTAGCTATATCGCTGCAACGTTCCATGAACCATAGGCTTGTGTGCTCATCAATCTCTCATAATCACTACCACCCCCAATTTGGGCATGATTTCCACAAGGAATGAGGGAACAACAGGATTACACACAACAAGCCCCTACACCCATAGTCAAGCCAACACACACTTGCGTTTCACAGGCTATCTAGACAAGCTAATAAAAAATTAGGTTTCACAAGTTGTTAAGGAAACAAGCCAATAACATGCGGGTTCCTTGGGTTTACTCACCCAAGCAAAAAATTTCATCAAACACATAGCCAACCAATCAACAGATGGTTCCTTGGATTTACCCATCCAAACCAACCTTCTAATCAAACATGGGAATTCGTTTAACATATGGGTTTCTTGGACTTACTCTGCCAAGCCATCACAAGGATGCCCACAACAACAAAAATGCACATGTTGGGTATGAAGGAAACACTTTTCAACCAAAAAATGATTTGGTGAATGGGGAAAATCAGTCCTTGGGTGAGTAACCCAAATTTAGCAATGATTCAATGGATTCACATAGGAAAAAATGACCCTTACAAATCCCCATCTCATGGATTTGAACTCAGAAATGTTAATGGGCTTCACATGGCCAAAACAACCCCAATAATCACCCAAAAATCATGGGTCTTCTCTTCCATTCACAGTGAAACCAAAACAACAGGTTTTCCCAGCCGGTTAATGAGGAACACACAATAAAAACTTCCAGGAGAGAACTCATCCCCTCATCATTAGCAAAAAAACTTCTCAGCCATGGGGAAAATGCTAGAAATTGCTGCAAACATGAGGAAAAATGCCCAGATTTCCATCCCACACGTGAAGAAGAGAGAACGTCCATGCATAATGGGTGAGTGAGTAATTTTTGGGTTCTTACTTTCCCATTAATCCAAAACATGTTTTTCTAAAATGGGTGCTCTTCCCAATTCGAAATTGACCCCATGCCTTGTCCATTCTCATGCAATAAATTCCTCAACCAAATTCTAGATGAATGGGTAGTTGACCACTTTATGGGTTTTCCCTAGCCACTTTTGGATTTTCCCCATTGGCTCAAAGGTTTGAATATTTCCCCCTCCCTATTCCTTGTGAAATCATGCCCCCGTCTCTTTAACATTGCAGCGCATAGCTAGTTGTGGTATTTTTATTAATTTGCATTTTACATGATGTCTCAAACATATTGTTCCTGGCTAGCACATAAACCATCGGCATCAATTTTAATCGTCGATACATAAAATACTAAATCCATGGTGGGGCCCTTACCTTGAGCTCCACACCATGATCAAATAAAATATTTACATCATGTGCAATTCAATAACATGGGGTGAAAAATGGCATGCTACAGTGCTGAATCCAATCTTATAGCACCGATAATTTCTCTACAGGATTCATAATCTCTAGGTCGACCCAAATCTCCCCCTCAACCCCTTCAATCTCAAAATGAATCACCTAAGGGATTGTTTCCTTATACATCCATGCAACATAGATCACACAGAGCTGATAACGGTTGTTCTACTTCTAACCAACACCCATCTTTCCTTTACCTTTATCATTAATATACATCATCTCAGGCCCTCTAGAGCCTATATTTCCCACAATATCCAAGTTTACCACCTTCCACGGAGAACCAACGTCCTGTATTGACATGCATTTTCAGTCTCCCTCCTTAAATCACAAGGGATCCTAAATGACAACAATGCCATTGAATCAAGTTAAGTCACTATAGAGTTTCCACATCAAACTATAATTTACCATACCCAAGGACCAATCACCTCCATAAATGATGAAAATTAACCTTGCACATAGCACATTTCCTCCATCCCAACTTGGTTGTCACCATTAATTTTCATTGCAACTCCCATACTTTTCTCCATGTTACTAGCCTGCTTCCAAATACACTATTTTATTTTATTATAATTCTTTCCTCACCTCATGATATCCCTTCCTCCCAAAACTCATCCAACTACAAACACCACGTGCCCTTGCCACGTGCTTCTCTCATGGTCTAAATACACCTGCATCTGAGAAGGCTAGAGTTCCTTGTTATAACATCTTTTTCCACCTCATTTGCATATATACCCATATTGTCATGGATTATGATAATTCCCTACTTTAATATTCCCTTTCTTTACTTGTGGCTTAGTTCACCTTTTATAACTTTTTAGAAATCATTAAAAATTCTTTTTTTCAAGTCATGTTCCCTATGCATGGCTAGCCTGTGTATATGCTCCCTACTAATAGACTATCCCTTGTATCCATTTATTTGGGGATAAAAAATATACATTTTTCAGTTACTTCTTGAGACAAGTGTACATGATTCTATAGTTCATGACCTCCTATTTCTTGTGAATGATTGCCTAAACTTCTCTAACTACTTATCAAAATTATAAAAGAGTCAAAATAGAAGAAGTGAATGAGGAGAAATTTCCTAAAGAATCATCATGCTAGTATTTTATATTTAGGATCCAAAAACTTTGATCCCGTGTCTGCAATCTTTTCATCATATCTGGAACATGTATTCTAGAAGCCTTCCCTCTCCCTATCTAGTTAGAAAGGAATCAAAATAATTTCTAGGACTTTCTTTGAGTGAAGCACGAAGAAAAAGAGTTTCAAGTTTATGTCTCGAGTGGAAGAACTCAAATATTAGTTTCGAAACATTGTCACAACAAGTTACATGTGATATCATTTCATGTACTTGTACTTATCATTTATAAAGATCTCTCCTTTTGTCCAAATCAATGTATTAATTTCATGCTCTTTAATTATGAAACCCTACTTATTTAATGCACTAATATGTATATTATTTATAATCAATTAATTTATAAATATTTTCAATCCTCTATTGTATAGTTCATTTCTTTGTTTATTGCAGGTGAGCGAATGAACAGTTGGATTGAAATATCCATCGGATGTTGGATTCCTTGCTGGTTTCTTGTATTTCTTATTCATTTATATATTGGTTGATTATACTTTTGGGATTGAGGGTTATCTTTAAATTCACTTGGTTTGTGATGTTTTTGACCCAATACCATTAAGGTACTTTTCATTGTAACATGCATGATATCGGAGTTGTGATTCCAAATTCTGGAAGAAGGGCTAGGGATGTACTTGTTGTTGGAGTTGTGTGGTTGGAATTCAATGCATAGGGATATGTACTTCATAGTATTTGGGGAGGATGATTAGGTAATCCTTTCAAGATGCTTCAAGTACACGGGTTAGTGTACTAGGACAAAATAATACTTAGGAAAATGAGGCCTTGGTACTTAGGGGTCTAGTTAGGGCAACAGGATTTAAACCTACTGTTGTAAGTCAGGAAGATGACTATAATTGTGCTTGTACTTCCTTGGAGTTGTGATGGGGAATTTTGATGCCTACTATGGTCACTTGGGTGGATCTTATACTAGTTACAATAGAGGGTGATGTAGAGGAAATAAGAAGAAAATATTGAACACATAAGCAACATAATTAAAACTAACTTTGGGATGAAGTTCCTTGAAGGTGGGGAGTATGTAATGCCCCGTATTTTGAATTAATCCTATACTTTGGTGATGAAAATAAATAAGTGGTTTTAGAAGTAATAGTAAAATTTAATAATAATAATAATGACAATTATAGCAATAATAGTGATATTAATAAAGTAAATAAAATAAAATATAAAATTTAAGAGAAATTACTAAAATGAAATAATGGAAAAATCTAACTAAAACTTACATGGTTAAAGATAAGAGTTACTTACATGATGACACATGGATAATATGCATGGGTATTTTGCATTCATTTATGTGAATACTAAATATTTAATGTATGTTGAGGAGATGGTTTGGACATCTTTTGCTAGTCCAACAAATATGGGTCTTAAGAAGTTCAAGGATATTGGGCTCTAGTAAACAGAGGAATAGATGTTGACATTGTTTATTGATTGAGGACTTGGAGGATCTCAATTGCATTGACTGAGGGGTGGGTTGGGAGGATAGTGGTCCCCCAAATTTTGTTTTCCATTTGGCTGCAATTGATGGTAGCAAGAAATTCGAGTTCGATAGTTCCATCTTCACTTTGATTGTAAGTTGTTTTCCATATAATTCCAGGTATGACTCCCATTAGTTACTTCATGTTGATTTATGTAATACATTAATTGAATGCTATTAATGTTTTCTTGTTCAATTTATGTTGATTTTAATTGTTTGGGATTTATGGGGTTCTATATGTTTTTTTAATCCCACTTACCATTCCTACTATTCAGCCATAACAAAGTTAAGTCCCCTTAAAAATAAGCTTCTATTTTTTACTTTGTATATTTACATAATTGCGTCAAATATCTCTTATAAAGTCAATTTATAAATATTATATCTATAGAAAAGGGGTGCAGACCACAAAGGAAAAATCCAACACCCAATATTGCTAACAATGATGAATTAGATGTAGTTGTTATCCACAATAAAGATAAATTCAATAGTGTAAGGAACCATCTCAATAATGTTGAAAAAAGGGGGGGAAAAAAGAGTTAGGGGGGAAAGTAAATAGATTAATAGAGTATATACATAAGGAATTTGGGGACATAATTGACAAATCAATGGAGGGATTTTAAAAGATATGGCTAAAGCTAATAAGAATGAAAATGATGAAATATTAAGGATAATTAATGAGCATATAAATAGGACTGACCAAGTCACTTAGACGGTAGATACATATTAGTACAACCCTTAGTCCATTAAATACCATCACCAAGTTCAAATTCATTAAACATTAGTTACAATAGATATCAAGATAACATAGGTTGTCTAAATAAAATCAAAATAGAACTGCTATCAAATGTATCACTAGAATCAATCGCATGTACACCATAGGATAAAAATAAATATGTATCTAAAAAATAAAGTACTACTAAAAAAGAACAAATAAAATAACTAACTAGACACAAATGTTTTTCTGCATGTCAAGAAGTTTGATAAGATCTAGGTTCCAAAAAAAGGAAATAAAACCTATAATTCCACTTTCAACTAGGACAGAGAAGTCACAACCTAAGACACTAAAGCTCAAAGGAATCTTAAAAAAAAAACGTAAAGATACTTAAGTGTATAGGCATTGATGCGAATAAAAAACTAAAAAATTTTGTGTACCCCACCAAATACCTCACAATTACAATTGGTAATAGAAAATATATATTAAAGGAGTAGATAGATCTCATAAATTCTTAGTTTGAATCCAAGAATTGGACAAATAATATTATATGATTTACCACTTGATGAGATGGATATAGTGATATGTGATGAATAGTTGATGATGTTGCACAATTATACCACCAACCTCAAAGGGAAGTTCATGGAATTTTACTAGTAAGTACAAAATTATGAAGTATATGAGATTGAAAGTTCCCATCACAAGAAAACTAAATTATAATTAATAAAAAAGGCCAAGAAACAGATACAAATATAAAATAATGGAAGTATGGAAAGTATGTTACCAAAAAGCATTAAGGAAAAAGTTTTACATTTGCACCGGTTTACAAGGTTTACAAGAAACCCCATCCTCAAGGTTTACATTTGCACTGGTTGCAAAGATGGACTCTATCAAGCTATTTTTAGCCATTGTTGCATATAAGCGTTGGGAGGTTCACCACATGGATGTGAAGAGTGTTTTTCTTCATGGTGACCTTCATCAGGAGACCTATTTGCAGAAACCTGAAGGTTTCATTAATGATCCTTCACTTGTTTGCAGGTTGAAGAAGTCCCTCTATGGCCTCAAGCAAGCCCCCAGGGCTTGGTATGCCAAGATGGACAATTTTACGGTCTTGCTTGGATTTGAAAGATGTAAATATGATCCTAATGTATATTTGCAGCATGTTGGTGATTTATTGCAGGTCATAGTACTGTATGTTGATGACCTTTTGATTATAGGGATCTGCACTAATGATATTGGATCAATAAATTCTTCATTGCACAGTGAATTCTCCATGACCGACCTTGGATTGTTGAAACAATTTCTTGGCCTAGAGATTGAGAAATATGATGGAGGGATCAAGGTCAGCCAAGAAAAGTATGCTACAGATCTGTTATTAAAGTTCAAAATGGATGAATGTAAGGCATCCAAGTTCCCAGTCCTCTCAGGAATAAAACTAGGTGATTTTGGTGCATCTCCATTGGTGGAAAACTCGTTGTATAGACAACTAGTTGGGAGTTTGTTGTATGTTACACAATCTCAACCTGATTTGGAATATGTTGTAGGTGTTTTTTCTAGATATATGAAGGAGCCTCATGAGATCCATTAGAAGGCTGCAAAATAATCTTGCATTATGGGAAAGGAACCAAATACTTCGTGGTACACTATGTTGTTGGATCTTCACTAGAACTAGTTGGATTTATTGATTATGATTGGGATGGATATTTCATTGATAGAAATTCCACTTCAGGTTATGTATTTATTCTTGGACATGGTCCCATATGTTTGTTAAGAAAGAAACAACATGTTGTATCCCTTTCTTCAGCAGAGGTCGAGTACAGAGAAGCAGTGAACACAACTACACAATATGTGTGCTTGCAAGGTATTCTTGGGGAACATGGATTTGCATTTGATTCACCTATAGTCATTTGGTGTGAAAATAAAAATGAAATCAATATTTACACTGATCCACTGCATAGACATAGGACTAAGCACATTGAGATACACATGCACTACATCAAGAGCTTGGTACATGAACAGGTGATATCATTGCAGTATTTCCCATCTACAGAGAAAAATGCTAACATCTTCACCAAGAGATTCACAGAGAATACATTCACCTATCTGATATATCTTCTTGGAGTGGGTGGCACATGGTGATGGATGATATTCACTTTCATATTTTCTCCATGTCCATTTTTGAGGGGAGTTTTTGTTCCCATGAGGCTTTCCTCCTTACCTTGGTTATATGGACTAATAATTTTTTGTAAGAGGTGAATTGAGCCTTAGTTCCCAAGGACTCAATAATATGATGTTATTGTACTAATTCAAGCTTAAGGGGGGGTGTTAGAGGATAATTCCACCTTAGTACCATAGTCATACACCTAGGACACATTTTCTTTACTCATGCATCCAAACTAGCTCCAAAGGTTAACGATTTATTCCTTTTGTAATAAACTTACATGTTCCAGAAATATTTACATGTTGGAAAATGATAATAAACTCAGTTATTGACTACATTTATATGTGTTAATTTCACTCTTTCTATTGTTTTCTTCATATTTTGTGAGTAATCTTGAATTGTGGAGATTCCCTTAGCTCTTGTATCCTACTGTGAATTAGATTTTCACAAGGATTAATACGTTAATTAGATTAGTTTAAATTTTAAATGGTACATCGTTCCATTTAAAGGGTAACCAATTGACCTATAAATGGTCAACACTTGTAAATGCAAATATCATCTTATCTATTATTCAATCTATTTATTATTACTTATCAGAATGTGGGATACCGATTACTTGTGGGAATTTTAGAGATATTACGAGAGTTAATAAGTTTTTACACTTCATTTCGTATCAGAGTGAGTTGGTGATCCAGGATTGTAGCCATCATTGATCGGAGTCTCTCTGTGTTACTGGTCCTTGACAAAAATATGGCATTTGTCCCTCACCCTCACAAATATTCCTCACCACTCAGGTCATTCTCCATATCCCATGCGTTGCAACTCCCCGTTCATATTATGCCACTCATCCCTTCTCTCCCACTCCCTCCACTCTTGTAATTCCTACTTGCCTTCCCATTTCATGTCCACATCCTTCAAACGTTCCCAACATTCCCCTGCCATCTTCCCCACAAATCCTACTCCCTGCACTTCTCCTTCCATTTCTTTCCCTCCCTACTGCCACTCCACTCCTACACCGCATGTTGCAAACTCCACCACCTCCATGCACAACCATTACTCTCCTCCCTTATCTCTTCATCCTCCCACTTCCCACACATGCTGCCTTCCCCTCTTCCGCCCCCATCCACACCCTCATGTAGGTCCCAACATTGTTTCCTACTCACCCATCCCACACGCCTCTGCACACTCCAGCAACTGCCCGCAACCCACCTCTTTTTTCTTGCCCCACACTCCACCCTTCTACCATCATGCCATCCCCCAACTCCACACCCTATCCCTACACACTACAAATTCTAGCATCTTCCTCTGCCTACTTGCCCCACAACCCTCTACACTCCACCTGCACCTCCCTTCACATCACTCCACGTGCCTCACTCCAATCAAGAAATAATCCATAACTGTGTCTCTTCCACATAGCATCCATTCTACCCTAGGAACCAGGTCTGCATAAGATCCATTTGCAGCCATTCACAACCACCATTCACGTGCTCCATTCATAGCCACCCATTCACTGCCCATTCATAACTCCCTCCACACCACGCCATTTGGTTTAAACCCTAATTCCAAATCCTTTCAAAAAAAAGATTATAATAGTTTTATTATTATAAATAATAAATATTATTATAATATATACATATATATATATATATATTAAAAAAAGTATTATTATTATTTCCAATAATAATTATTATTATTTAATAATTGTAAAAATTACAATTATTAATTACAAAGACCAGAATATTACACCTTTGGTGTGACCATTTATTATTGAAGGAAGAAATACAAAAGTCAAAAGGAAAGGAATTATTTATCAAGAAGATTTTGTTTTTCCCAAGGAACAAGTCAGAATAGAAGACAAAGTTCAAACAAAAGTTGTAATTGCAAATGATGGCACCTATATATTCAAAGATGAATTCACAGTTGCAAACAACATTCGACGAGTTAAAGAAAAATAAGGAGACCAATAAATATTTTCAATTCAATATTATGAAGAAATAATTACAAAATCATTTAGCAAAACAAGATAACCATAGCTAAAATATCAAAAGAAAGAGCTCCAAAAAAGGTTATTAGATAAGGATAAGGAAATTTCAAATCTAAAAAATCACAATCAAAACCTGGAAGACAAAATTAGAAACTCAAAAAATGTCGAAGAAACACCTTATAGAAGAAATACAACATTTAAACAAAATAATCAAAGAGAAAGTAGACAAAACATGCACATTCAGACGAAAGTAAGATGCCTAGAAGCAGAGAATTGTCACCTTCAACAACAGATTATTGAACTCCAATAGAAAGGCGACGACACTAAAAATATGCACAAGTTGGATATTACAGTTTCCAAAAACATGTTATTGGATAGAACTGAAGAAATATATGGATTAAGAAACCATAACAAGACATTAATTGGAAAAATCGGAAAGTTAAAAGGTATCAAGAAGATAGAACAATCAAATGAAGACATTGAAGGAAAACTACTAGATAGAGAGGAAGAAAACCAGCGCCTGAGAATTTTTAATCAAGACTTAGAGGAACAAATCAAGAAGTTAAAAGAGAAAAAAAGTTGTAATAAAAAAGGTTAGAGGAGATTTAAAGTGCAAAAATCTAGAAGGAAGCATCTAGACTCTCTAAAAAATAAGTTCAAGTTAACAAAGAATAAGCAAAAACAACTTCGGTCCTCATCATAATTCAAAAACAAGTCAATCCAGCAGAAAAGAGAAGAATAAAAACTCCTTATCGACACCCCAATTATAATAGTCATTTTGAACAACAACATGGTCAAAATGAACATAAACAAGGAAGTTATGATTTCAGATGCAAAAGAACAAAAACTATACAACCTAAATAGAAAACATGAATATTTATCCAACAAAGCGACCAACAATAAGCTTTGATGAAGGTAGATCTCGAATGGATCACTTTCCAGGAAATGCAACATTTCAGTTCAGGGATTTGAAAATTATATCGCCATGGTTCATCAAGTATCAAAGTTACAAGTTTTAAAACCATGAGAAGATGTTACAAACAAGAATAATTAATAAGTCCATTAGTAAATAAGCTTTGAGGACAACACTTCCCTTAAGGGGATGACAATGTTGTGTATCTAAATAGTAAAAATATTAGTTAAATCATAAATAGAATTAATAAGTTAATTAGATTAGTTTAAATTTGAAAGGGTAGATAGTTCCACTGAAAGGGTACCCAATTGACCTATAAATGGTCAACGCTTGTAAATGTAAATATCATCTTATCTATTATTCAATTTATTTATTATTACTTATCAAAATGTGGACCACCAATTACTTGTGGGAATTTTAGTACGGGAGTTAAGAAGTGTTACACTTCATTTAGAATTTTTTACACTTCATGTGCATACTGCAACTTATGTGTATATGCATGTCACTATTCTAATGCACTACCATTAAAATGTTGCATAACATGTGTTACTGTCCCAAAGTCAATTTGGACTTGGTGGGCCTAAAAATAAATCCATGAGATTCTAATCCAAAAAACGACTTTCTCCATGTCCATATCAATTCAACCAAATAAAGGGAGAGAGATATAAGCATCTAACTAAAGCCTTGGGTGAGTCCATTTTTTTTATCAACTCAAGAATTGTTTCTCTCAATGTTCTTGGACCTATTGGGTGAGGTATGTGTTGGAGTCATTTACCCAACATGCACACTTAATTTGGTCAATTAGTCCTTGTTAAACCACTATACAAGTTTAATTGACTTAATCGGCATTAGATGAGCACTCTATGACATCAGCATGAGCACACCCAGGCCTGCCTTCAATCAGGGATGCTAACTGGGCTTCCTCCTTCAATCGGGGAGCCATTATGGGGTGATCTAAGTGTCATAAATGCACCTAATTGCTAATTGATTGTTACAATCAGTTAAGATGACTTGTGTAGGCTCCTCCATTTCATTTATTGATTTTTTTATTAATATTTATGAACTGGAGTCAAGTAGGGCGCCTCCAACCACTTCTAATGACCAGTTTGACTTTAGTTAACCTTATCGGGGTTCGTTGGAGTTAATGATGTGCTACCACTTGTTGATTTGCATGTAGTGACATGTGTCTGAGCTACTTTAAATTATACTCATTCATCCATTGCACTCAGATACATTTAGGGTTCAGTTGAGTCAATCACGGCTTGATCAGTGGGTTAAATAGGTGTGTTTACTGTGGATGTCATTCAGTTAAGCTACACCCATTCATTCAATTCGAATGACCTCCTTGGAAATTCGAATTGTCTTGGTATTCATGCATATTGCATGATCATCGTATTGTATTACTCATTCTTTATTGATTATACAGAGTTGCTACTCATTTTGCAGCACCATTATACCATTTTCATGCTTAATTGTCTGAAATCTCTTATGAGACTGTGTTTCAATCCCTAGATTACTGCGACAGATTAATATGGTATCAGAGCTCATGGCGAGACGAAGCTTAGATCTCTTAAAAACATGGTTTTTGACAGATCTTGCATGAAAAATTGAGCAAAAAGCTCAAAATTCCAACACTGCACCAGAAGCAAAGGCTTACCACTTAATACCCCAATTTAAGGAATTTTGTATCAAGCTTGCTTGATCAACTATGCTAGGTGTGATGAAAGCATAAAATGTGTAGGTTGTTTGACCTTACGGTGCACCTTTTGTTGTGATTTGCAGGTTTTAACAGGTGAAAAGCATTCGCTATAGTAGTTTGAGATGGATTCTTCCGTCGAACTCTTGACTCCATTCAATTTCCATTCATGGAAAGGAGATATGGAGATCCAAATACACGCCAAAGGACTCTACCGGGTCACTATGGACACTAAAGAAGAGCCTACTCATGTGATAGACAAAGCTAGATTCTTGAACAAGAAAGATGAAGCATTCAGATTCCTATGCCTCTCTATTTCCAGGGGTTTTCTTTTCCATCTCTCGAGATTGAAGACTCCAAAGTAAATTTGGGACAAATTGGATAGCCTGTATGGAAAACAAGATGATTTGAGAGTTTACCAGCTTGAAAACGAGTTGATGTCTATCCAACCTTCCAATTTCGAGACCTTAAATGATTTTTTCGCAAAGTTCAAGAACATTGTCTTACTGTTGAAGCAGTGTAAGGTGGAGAAGGAGGATGATTGAGTCATCATTTCCATTCTCTCCAAATTTGGAGCTAATTATTTGGTGTTTGTCTCTACATTCCGTGCGGGGAAGCTCACAACCCCTAGATGGAAGATGTCTTCACTCAATGCCTTCATTAAGTCCCTAACAAGTGAACATGATAAGCTTGTCTAGATGGGGATCATCATATCCTCCCATGATCAAGCTCTCTATGCTTTGGGGCCCAAACATCTGAAGGGTAAAGGAAAGCAACAGAAGAACCCAAAAACCAAATTTGAAGCTCCTAAGCCTAAAGTTGAAAACCAGCAGCATGAAGAGCCTTCTGGGTCAAAGAATAACAAAAGCAAAGGGCATCATGGAAAGGAAAAAGTCAAGTGTTCATACTGTGGGAAGGGCTTCCACCCAGAACATGACTGCATGAAAAAGAAACTTCTCTTCTTGAGAAAAATCACATCAATCTTCTGAAAATCTTTCGGAGGAGAGATCAGCAAGATCGGGAACCATAGCATGAAAGAGGTCATGCTATCATGGAAAGAACTTCGAAGTCCAAAGATATTTTGATAGATTCTAGAGCTTCGAATCACATGATGGCTGAAAGAGACTCTTTCTCATCTTTGGAGACCGGAAAATCCATTCCCATCCACATGAGAGATGAGTCCACAATCATATCCGAAGGACAAGGTACTGTAAATATTGAGCATGGTTATTTTTCCAATGTTCTATATGTACCATCTCTTGCATCAAACCTCCTAAGTGTTTATCAAATGACACATATGGGAGTTCCCAAGAGAGTCTCCTTTAGCCTGGATGATATAGAGATCGCAGAACTTGCATCCAAAAAACTTGTAGCAAAAGGCCTTGCAAACCATCATGCAAAAGCCTACGAGTTCTCCCATTTTGTGGCAGATGGAAAGCCAACCGCATTGCTGACTCATGGAAATGAGGTTAGTAGAATGTAGCATGAGAGGTTCAGCCACCTGAAATTCAAATACTTGCAGCAATTACAGAATAATTCCATGGTTGAAGGACTCCCTGTCATCAAATCTACCATTGAAATTTGCAAGGGTTGTGTTGTTGGAAAGCACCCTGAGCATAAGTTTGATCGGGGGAAGGAAAGTCAAGCATCATGCATCTTGGGTCTGATACATTCTGATATCAGTGGACCCATGCCTACCACATCCATGAATTGATCAAGTTACGTTCTCACTTTCAATGATGACTTTTCCAGATACACATGGGCCTTTTTTATCAAAAAGAAGTCGAAAGTCTTGGAAAAATTCATTGATTTGAAGGAATTGATTGAGAATGCATCTAGCAAAAAGATCAACATTTTGAGATTTGATAATGGCGGGGAGTATATTAGTAATGAGTTGTTGCATAGATGTTCCCAAAGTGGTATTCAGATCCAACATTCAGTCCCCTACACTCCCCAGTAGAATAGTGTAGCGAAGAGGAAGAATCAGTCTCTCAAAGAGATGACCACTTGCATGCTGGAATCAAAGAAGTTGGCTACAAATTTGTGGGCTGACACCATGAATGCTGTAGAATATATTCATAATAGAGTTACATGCTCATCTGTGAAAGGGAAGGCCCATTTTGAAGCATATTTTGGACACAAGCCGGATGCATTAGAGGAATTTTGGGGTCTAAAATGGGCCTCCTAAGGAAAATAATAAAATAATAGTTAAAATAATAAAATAATATTGATTAATTTTGGAGGAAGAAAGAAAAAAACTACTTTTTGTGTTCGTATTTTCGACATATCTCCCTGTGTTTTTACTCAAATTTCAATCGGGAGAGCTCGTTGGATGTGGAATTTGATTTTTCATCCAACGAGTATCCACACTGCATACTTTAGACAGACCCCGCTACCCCAAAAACAAGAAATACCTAAAAAAATGTGATGATGATGTCATCATCACATTTTTTCAGGTATTTCTTGTTTTTGGGGTAGCGGGGTCCATCAAAAGTATGCAGCGTGGGTACTCGTTGGATGCAGAATCAAATTCCACATCCAATGAGATCTCCCGATCGAAATTTGAGTAAAAATACAATGAGATATGTCAAAAATACGAACAAAAAAAGTAGTTTTTTTTATGACAAATATGTCAATTCAAATGATTATGGTTGACTCATTTTATTGAAATTCTATTGGTTCTTGAATTCTAACTCACAAAAACTTATTTTGGCATGTTTTCTTATAAGGCCCATTTTAGACCCCAAATTTCCTCTAATGTGTTGAATCTGAGGGTGTTTGGATCCACTGCATGGGCCCGAATTCCGCTTGATAAAAGGAGGGCTTTGCAACCGCAAAGCATCAAATGTATGCTTATTGGATATCCTAATGAATCTAAAGGTTTCAAGCTGCTGGATATCAAAACAAAATAGATCATCATTGAAAGGAGTGTCATGTTTGATGAGCCTCTTCAGGAGGTAGAACTAGTGAAGGAGAAAACTACTGAATTTCCTTCCTATTCTACTGAATATTTAGATGAAGGAATTGGGGATGATGGCATTGATTTGGATCCTTTGATTTTTTATATTAGTGAATAGAAAACATCATATGCTGAATCAGAACCTAAAGTACAAAATCATCTCCCACTTGGGCTAGACAGACACTCTCCTCCGCACGTGATAACATTGGAAATCTGGATGATCCAAGGAGAACCCAGTCTAATTTCCAAAGTATGATGGTAATTTGATTATTGTTTTATATGTTGATGACTTACTGATTATAGGTAGCACAATTGCTTCTATTTCAGTCATCAAAACTGCTCTCCACAATGCATTTGAAATGAGCGATTTGGGGCTCTTGAAGCAATTTCTGGGGCTCGAAATTGAGCAAATTATTGATGAAATAATGGTAACTCAGTCCAAATACATATCAAACCTGTTATTCAAGTTTAACATGGCTGAATGTAAGGCTGATACATTCCCTTTCCTTTCAGGGACCATCCTTGAAGAAGAAAAAAGCACACCTCCCATGGACTGCACTATTTATCGACAGCTGATAGGTAGCTTGCTCTAGTTGACTCATTCTCGACTTGATATTTGTTATGCCATGAATGTTGTGTCAATATAGATGTAGCAGCCTCGTGATATTCATTGGAAGGAAGAAAATAGGATCCTCCAGTATATTCAAGGAACCAGGACCTATGGCATTCATTATGCTGCAGACTCCGAGCTAGAGCTAGTTGGTTACACAGATTCTGATTGGGCAGGTGATTCTATTGATCAGAATTCTACTTCTGGATATGTCTTCATGTTTGGTGGTGGCCCCATTTTTTGGTCTAGCAAAAAGCAGGTCACCATAGCATTGTCTTCAGCGGAGGCCAAGTACCAAGGAGCAGTGAATGCTTGCATCCACGCTGTTTGGTTGCAAGGCATTCTTTCAGAGTTTGATCTTGGTAGTACTTTGTCCGCTGTCCTCTTTTGTGACAATCAAAGTGCTATTAAGATATCCACAGATCCAGTTACCAGGCAGAGGACCAAGCATGTAGAGATACACATGCACTATATCAAGGAATTAGTGCATGATAGGACCATCATTCTGCAATACTTCCCTACTGATGAGCATATTGCAGACATCTTCACCAAGATATTTTCAGAAAAGAAGTTCACTTACCTCCATTCACTATTGGCGGTGAGTTTATCAAGGTGACTAGACTACTTTCAGTGTTACGCTTAAGGGGGTGGGTTTCCCACAAGGTTTTCCCTCTTTCCTCACTTAGATTTATTTTTTAGCATTGTTTGAGTTACATTATTGTACAGGGTGACGTATGGCCCTTTTTGCTAGGGCCCTATCATTTCATGCATTTTATTTTTACTCCTCTTAAGTATAGCTTAAGGGGGGGTGTTGGAGTCATTTACCCAACATGCACACTTAATTTCATCATTTTGGCCTTGTTAAACCACTATCCTAAGTTTAATTGACTTAATAGGCATCAAATGAGCACTCTATGACATCAACATGAGCACAACCATGCCTACCTTCAATCAGGGAAGCAAAATGGGCTTCCTCCTTCAATCAAGGAGCCATTCTGGGGTGATCTGAGTGTCATAAATGCGCCTAATTGCTAATTGATTGTTACAATCATTTAAGCTGAGTTGTGTAGGTGCCTCCATTTCATTTATTGATTATTTTTATTAATATTTATGAACTGGAATCAAGTAGGGCGCCTCCAACCACTCTTAATGACTAGTTTGACTTTATTTAACCTCGTCGGGGTTCATTGGAGTTAATGATACGCTGCCACTTGTTGATTGGCATGCAGTGACATTTTTCTAAGCTACTTTTAGTTAGACTCATTCATCCGTTGCACTCCGATACAGTTAGGGCTTAGTTGAGTCAATCACAGCTTGATCAGTGGGTTAACTATGTGTGTTTACTGTGTCTGACATTCAATTAAGCTACACCCATTCATTCAATTCGAATGACCTCCTTGGGAATTCGAAATGTCTTGGCATTCATGCATCTTGCATGATCATTGTATTGTATTACTCATTCTTTATTGATTATATAGAGCTTCTACTCATTTTGCAACACCATTATGCCATTTTCATGTTTAATTGTCTGAAATCTCTTATGAGACTATGTTTTAGTCCCTATATTACTGTGAGAGATTAATAGTATGCATGTTCCATGAATTGTTGTAGGTGATCAGCGTTGTCTACCATTGTGGAGAATGGTGCAACTAGTGAACAATAAACATATGAAAATTCTAAAAATGATGTACAATTGATGCACGAAAATGATGTATTAGGTGATTAGGGTTCCTATTTCTATATCAGTATGGGAGAAAATAATGGATCCTTAGGCTAGCCTAGTGAGATTTCAAAGCTCTAAAGGGATGCAGAACCTTGCAGAAACTAAAAAAAATAGTATGTGAAAGAGGGAATGTGAAAGAGGGTGCAATAGGATGCATATTAGTGAGTGACTGCATAATACAAAGAGACCAATCAAATAAATGCTCGTAAATGACCTAACAATACACTAAAATTGTATGCTTATGTATTTTATTATACACCGCTTATACTATTACAAGAGAGATCGTGTATGACTATATCACTTGTGAAATAAATAAACAAATATTATTTTACTACTAAATGATGGAAAACTAATATATTTACAACAAAATGGTAGTGTGTTCCCATTGTTGGTAGTCAAGGAGTCTCTATCTTTGTGCTACCATCTTTTGAGTTGTGAAATTACACCTTTCAAGGTTGGGCACCATGCTCCAAAGCTATAATACAAAATTTTGTATCGCTCCCCTTTAAAAACCATTATGCATTATATTTATTGGTAATGGATGATGTACCTATAAATTGCATCATAAGTTTATTATATTAATAAAATCATAGTATATAAGTCATCATTTTTTCCTTCGATGAAATGTCGATCCTTGGAAACCCGCCACCATAAACTGGTTGGTTGTATTTTTGGAAAGATAATGCAATAAGGAAATTGAGTGAGGCCCACAATATTCATACAAGAAACCATCTTGGGGACTTAACCCTATGATCTTATGCTTGTAACTAACAATACTCGAGCTAACCCACCGGCATAAGGAATTTAGTCTTGAGAACTCATTATTTTAATGCATAGTTTTTTGCATGACAATTTAATTGCGTTAATTGGTTACTGATTTTTGGTATTGCACCAAATTACAAAATTTTTCTTTAAATGTATCCCCACATAACAAAGTCAATCCATATACAAGAAAACTATTCACATAATCAACAAAAACACTCTGATATCACCCTTTGGATAATAGAAGTTGCAATACAAAATCCAAAAGAATAATGAAACTCCCACATATAACTAGTTTACTATATACTCAAGCCATGAAGGAATAAAGAGAGACATTATCTAAGCACTTCATAATCCAAATGAATAATAAAACTCCTGCTTATAGCCAATTTATCATTACAAAATTTTCTATGAGCATCATTTCGATTTGGGCATTCAATTTATACAACTCATACATGCTCTATTTTTAAATCCTCTATGTTATTCTACATTTACTCATGATGTTTAATTGTTTATGGTCTAAGTTATATTCTTTTGTTTGGTGTTTCTAGTCACTTTCCTACATTTTGTAATAAACTTTTACTTTTTTATTTAAAATTTGATTGTGATGTTAAGTTTGAATGTTTAATTTTTTTATGTTCTACGATATTTTTCATTCTTGGTGTTTCTATCCACTTTCCTACATTTTTAATAAACCTTAACTTTTTAGTTTAAAAATTTGATTGTGATGTTAAGTTTGAATGTTTAATTGTTTTATGTTCTACTATATTATTTTGTTTAACTTTAACTTTCTTGTTTAAAAATTTGATTGTGATGTTAAGTTTGAATGTTTAATTGTTTTATGTTCTGCTATATTATTTTGTTTAACTTTCTTGTTTAAAAATTTGATTGTGATGTTAAGTTTGAATGTTTAATTGTTTTATGTTTTACTATATTATTTTGTTGGATGTTTCATTTTTAATACACTTCAACTTTCTTGTTTAAAATTTTGATTGTGATATTAAGTTTGAATGGTTTATTTCATGATCAAAATGTTTCCCCGAGTGGATTTGGTGATTAATTTCTATTAAAACATCATTTTGTTAATTCTATCTCTTTTCCCTCTATCTATGTGCCTTGTATGAATAATTTTGCTTCAAAATAATTTCAATGACTATTTTACTTAATTGTGAACTATCCACGTAACCTTCCTTTATCCTTTATATGTATAATGAAAAATGATAATATAACATTGTGCTTACAAGTAATAGGCGCACTTTATATTTCATCATTAGTGAAGTAAAAAAATCCCTTTTTATTATAGAAAAGTAAGATCTAATTTTAAGAAGCATTGAGAGCTTCTTAAAATGAACCTGAGATATTTCCTTACAAAATATAAGGATGACATAACATTTCCTTGGGTCTCTTCTGCGTGGCCTTTGGGATGAATATCAATTTGGACAAATCTTCCTTTCTTCATAACAATATATATGATGATGTATGTAAGAGCATTGCAACTAATTTTCCTTTTAAGATGGATCTTATTGACATTGGTTTTAAGTACTTGGGGTTTAGGCTTAAACCCCTAAGGTATGGTGTTAAGGATTGGAGTTGGATCTTAAAAATCGTAGAGAATAAAATTGGTCAATGGACACATAGATTTCTCACTTTGGGTGGTAGACTGATTTTTGTTCGATCTGTTTTAACGGGGATCCTTGTCTAGTGGTTCTCCCTTGCTAGAATCCCAAAATCGATTTTGAACAGGCTTAGAAGATGTTTCTTTACATTCCTTTTGGGAGGCACTCCAAATAAACATAAGTTTCACTTAGTGGACTGGAAAAAACTTTCCATACCTTACTCTCTTAGAGGCTGGAATATAAAAAACTTGAATTGGTTCAGTATTGATCTCAGAATCAAGAGTCTTTGGAATGTGCTCAGCAGCAAGGGTATCTGTAACCAATTGATTCAGCTTAAATATTTGAAAGGAATTCCTTGAGAATGTTGGCTCCGTCAGCACAATTAGTCTGTATAGAATACATCACACATTTGGAACAGTTTTTTATGTGTCCTTCCCTAGATAAGAGGTATGGTGGGATGGAGAGCAGGAGAGGGTGGCAGTATACTATATAAAGTTGGTTATTGACCCTATTACAGGTGTAAGAAAAAACTTTGTTCTCTCCAATGATCTCCACTCATATCTATCTGACTATGGAATTAACTATCTAAACCAGGCCCAAAATTATGGCGTCATGACCTCTTCTCCTTCTTACTGGTTATCAGCAGAAGATTTGGAACTTGGAGGGGATTGGAAAGAAGAATGGTCAAACTACATCATAGGATTCTATCATGGAGGCATTAGACTTAGCTTGATGATGGATCATCTCCTTTTTCTTTAAAACAAAAAGAATGGAAAAGCCATTGCACACCTGGATTATGACTACATTGCAAAGAGGTATGTTGGAGAACTTTCGGGATAGCAGTTTTCATAGCTCTTGCGATGGAAAATTCCATTCAAAATTAAATGTTTTAGCTGGCTGTGCATGATAAATTCTATTAGTACATGGGATAACCTATGTATTCAAGGATGGATGGGGCGAAATTGTTGTTGTTTATGCATGGATGATGAGGAGTCAATAAATCATCTTTTTGTACGATGTTCCTCTGCGCGGGCAGTAAGGAATTCTCTTGATTCAAGTCATAGTATGGTTGTCACTTGGAACGATCGAACTCTGCTGGATAATTTCAATCTTTGAATTGAGAATCTAAATTTTCTATTGTATCTCCCTTGTTTTTACATTTGGAGTATCTAAAATGCTCGGAACAGGTTCATTTTTATGATATTGTCCCTAGAGTTGATACGATATGCTACATGATCTTGGATTTGGTACATTCATATCTGGTCAGTGAAAAAAAGAAGGTCTCCAGGGTTATTGGACCATCATCAGTGGTTACTTTCCCATCGGGCTTCTTTGATGGTGTTGTTGTCTCCAATATTGGTGGAGTTGGTTTTACATTACATATAAGTTCCACTCATCTCTTCCATGCACAGTTGGGATGTGGTGTTAGCACAAACACAAGGGCTAAGTTGTTAGTTGTAACAACTCAAAAATCCATAAAAAAATATTTGTTAGGGTTTATCCTAGGTAACAATATTGCTCATAAGGAAATACAATAACTTCTATATTCAAAAACTAATCTAAGGTTTATCTCGTAACCAGCGCTCAACCATTTGATTGTATGACAACATAATTTCAACTTATCTTTACGACATAATATTCAAGAAAAATAACTCTACTAGATTACAGGTTTTGCTTAGTTTGAAGTGTTTATGTATTGTAACCCTTTGTTGTAAGCTGTACTTTGTAGTATTAAACATGTTTACCATGGATTTGTCAAGTTTTTCCTTAAACTATTTATGCCCACTTCCTACATACCCTACTTTAATATGAGGGTTACGAGGCAAGAAGGGTCTTACTTAGCTTCTTTAAGCTAAAGCGTTACTTTTGTTTATGCAAGTGCTAGAGATCGCTTGAGGGTTTACTCCTTGTAAAAAAATCCTAAACAACTAAAGCCAAAGGTATCCTAACCTGGCTTGGCGATGGGTAAGAAGGGGATTATAACACAACATACCATATGCAATGCTTATAGTATGCTAGTATAGATTTTAATATACAAATGCATAACCATCGAAACTGTTTACAAATTATAGGATGATGGGTAAATACTTACACCACATGGAGGTAGGTGGGGTTTTTAATGAAATAGCATGTGAAGGTCTTAGTGAAATCCAGCTGGCTCTGGAAATAAACCCTAGATCGAGATCCAAAGGGGTTTTGTGTCTTTGCACTACTGTGAAAAGTGAAAATCTGAGGGCTTTCAGCCCTCTTGGCCATGCATGTCCCTACTAGCATTATGGGTGAAAGTGTTTGGCTCCCACATCTTTGCAACCAGCTCTGGAATCATCCACAATATCTTTCCTCCTTTAGGCTACGTCCATGATCTCGACCCACCTTCAGAACTCTCATTGCGTCGTCGTATGAGGTAAGCATTCTTCCAAGGTTTCTCTATGTTCTTTAAACACTTGTTTCCAAACACTACCATTTGATTTTTGATAAGTTTTAACGTTTGTTTTGTTTTAGCTGGCTGGTGAAGAATACTCAAAGATGTTGGAGGAGTTCAGGTCATGGGTGTTGGCACTGTGGGCTATGGTAAGATCCTACGGCCTTGACCCTTAAGTATTTGGTGCAATGTACAACATTTTCTCCCTTTTTGGAATGGTCTTGCTGGAAGTTCCTAGGGTTCAAACGCTGACTGTTAACTGGTAACGATTCTGGTATTTTTCCTTAATGGTGTTTTCTGACAGAGAGCAATGGTTTTGAAAATTTTTAGAGCTTAGCATTATGAAATGATGAACAGACTATGAGTCTGCGTGGAATCTATAAGAAGCTCTGAATGTAATTTTCTTTATTTGAATACTTTTATGGCGTCACAACTGTTTGAAATCATTCTATAACTCTTTTATTACAGATTGGGAGTCACTCTTGTTTTTCACTTTGAACTAGGTTTTACATTTACAAGAAATAAACTGTTTATAGAATAAAAGGTTGTACCCTATTGCATGCTACAATTCCTATTTATCCTTTGATGGTTCTCTGTGAAAGTATTATGTATTTGTTACAATATTCATTTTTTTCACTGTGCTCTATTTGGCTTCCGGGACTATTCGATAATCTAGATTCTTTATATGCATATATAAATATTCTATAAATTATTATCGATTTTCCCAAAATGATTGTGTTAACATTTTGTATTTACTCTATAAGTTGTTATGCATTGGTTTGAGAATAATTTTTACAGTCGGTTTATAAAAACTTATGGCCTGCAACAAAAGGGCTACGATAGGCCAATGGAATTTTGTGGTTTAATGGTTGCTTTATTACCTTTAAATAGTTGGTTAAGTGAAATGGTTTATGCGACTTCTGCGTATAAATGGTTGTTATCTTGTTTACTTATTTTCTCTTATAAATAACATGTATCCAAGGGTTTTATTGTTTGGTTATTAAATAAAATAGTGGGTATTTTTATCCTTATCTGCTTCGATCTCAAACCCTAAAATAATGATTTTTAGAAAGTAATAAGCAATGATATTTTGTTTAATACTGTAAAACTTTACTATAATTATTATACAACATCCAATATTAAGATCTCATTGAGTATTTCGACTTCTATGTAAACTTTGAATAATATTTAAACCCTAGTTTATCTTCCTATAAATGCTTAAGCCTTTTCGATATATAGTTACTGATTGTTTACTTTTTAAATAAATAGGCCTTTAGGCCATATTAGATAATACTTATAGGATTTATAAATATATATAATTATTTATCATTCTTATAATTATGATCTTAAACTTTAACATTCATAGATTTCTAGAGATTAAAACATAAAATGAACTTAAGATTCATTTAAAAAACATCTTAGAACATGTTAACAGTTGATGGGGACTAACACCCAAAGAAGACTGTTCCTCCCAATTGTCTCCTGAAAGGAGCTAAGATCACTTGCTTTGGGACCCCCAAGCCTATTCATTGAACTCCAAGGATGAAGATGTTGTGTAGAATCCTACATGGTATTCTTTGCAACTTAGCAAGCTCACTAGCAGATTTTACTCTCAACAATTCACTTTAGCTATCCCCTCATTGAATTCCTCTTGTGTGCCTAACTTTTCAGTTTCCAACAAGATCACAATGATCTAATCACATAGAATGTCATGAGCCTCCTGATCATTAAATGGTATATATAAGCTTTCATAGGTCTTTGGCTCATTTTTGCAATTAAATGATCCACCAGCTGAGTTCCTCTCTATAGGAAACATGACTAGAATTATAGGGATGTTTCCTCCTGCAATAGCTAGAAAGTGAATTATGTTGTTTCCACTTGTCATTTGGCCTTCTATAGCACATCATTCCTCCTAGTGGGTTAGTGAACACTCTTCAACAGTATTCAAGTACAGTCATCTTTAACCATCCGTGGTCAACAACATAAAACTTTACAATAACTTTAAAGTAATATTTTTCGCAAAAATAAAATGCTTTTTCGGTTCTAGGTGGGTTACAAACACCCCCTCTTAAGTTCAACATCATCCTCGATGTTTCTTAAGTATCTTCTGATTCTTCCTGGAACAAAAATGGATATGCCTCCCGCATATGACTCTCCAATTCCCAAATTGTTTCATCTAGACTAAGGTGCTTCAATTCCACATTTACTTGTCCAATGGTGCGATTCTGGAGAAAAATTTCTCTCTTGTCAAGGATACAATCTGGTTCCACCTAAAAATATCCTTTGGGTTCTACCTGAATAACATTCTAATCGATCACATGAGTGGCATCATGCACATACTTTTTCAATATAGAAATATTAAATACGTTATGTATTCTGAGATTAGGTGGAAAAGCTAATTGATAAGCCATTGGTACAACTCTTTCTAATATCTCAAACGTTCCACAATACTTGGGTGGTAATTTAGCTCAACTCCCCAACTTAAAGGAGATATTTTGGGTTTTACCTTGACAAACACATGCTCACCTACTTGGAATTCTTTCTAAGTTCTTTTAAGGTCTGCATGACTCTTTTGTCTATCCTGTGCAATTTTCATATTGCTTTATTCCTGTTTCACTGTTAGTTTTCGTTCTTTTAATAAGTTGGTTCCTAACATCAATCTGTCAACCATATTACTCCATGAAACGGGAGTATTACATTTGATACCATACAATATTTCAAAAGGACTAAGTTTAGCCGAATCCTGATAATAATTGTTTTATGCAAACTCAACTAAGTGCAAATAATCTTCCCATTTTTTTGGATGATCTTTAACATGCGCCTGTAACATATCTTCTAGAATTAGATTTGCCCTTTATATTTCTCCATCCCTTTGCGAATGATAAGACGTACTTAAATTTGATTTAGTATCTAATCCTTAAAACACTGACTTCCAAAAATTACCAGTAAACTTAGGATCTCTATCAGAAATTATTACCTTAGGAATTCCATGAAAATGAATGATTTGCTTCATAAAAAGATCAGCAATATTAGCAGCATTATAAGTAGTTTTAACAGGTATAAAATACATTTCCTTGCTAATTTTGTCTACCACTAACATTACAGAATCATTTTGCTTTTGATTTTTAGGTAGTCCTACTATGACATCAAGGGTGATAATTTCCCATCTCCAATTTGGGATTGGAAATGGTTGCAAAAGACCTGCTGAGTGTCGATGCTCAGCTTTAAATTGTTGGAATTCTATACACCTAGCTTTATATTTATCTACTTCATTTTTCATATTAGGCCAAAAATAATCTTTTCTTAGCACTATTATCGTCTTTTGATAACCCGGATGTTCTAAATAAATAATTTTATGTACTTCATTTAAAATTGGCAATTTAATTTCTGGTATATTAGATACATATAATCTTTTTTTATATAACAGTAGGCCTTTTTCATTCAAACTGAAATCTGTTTTTATGTTTTCAGATTCATTTTCTGTAACCTTTTCTCTTAAATTTTCATATTCCTTATCCAATTTTACTCTGTCTTAAAACTTATCGTCTAATTCTGTTTTGTAGCTATTAATAGAGGCTAAAAAAATTAGTATTGCATTTCTTCTTAAGGCATCAGCCACCTTATTTTCCTTTCATTTTATATGTTTGATCACGAAATCATATTCGCTAAGGAAAGCTAACCATTTTGTTCTTCAAACAAATAATTCAAGCTTATGTTATCAGACATTAATAAAAAAAAATCTATCGATTAGATGATGGCGCCACATTTTCAAAGCATGTATTAAGGGTGCCAACTCTAAATCGTAAGTGGCATAATTCTTTTCATGTGTTTTTAACTTTCTTGATTCATATGCTATTACGTTACCTTCTTGGGTTAGTACTCCACCCAAACCCTCATTGCATGCATCAGTGCACACAACAAAGTCCTTTCTTGGCTTTGGTATTTTTAATATAGGTGCAGTAGTTAAGAATTCCTGTAATTTATTAAAACTTTCTTCACACTTTAGATCCCATACATATATCTTTCCCTTTTTCTATAAGGATGTTATGGGATTCGCGATCTTCGAGAATCCTTCTATGAATTTCCAGTAATAACCCGTAATCCCCATGAACGATCATAAATCTGATACGTCTTTAGGAAGATGTCATTCAATTATTTCCTTTATCTTATCAGGATCCACTAATATCCCTTCCTTGGATATCACATGACCTAGATACTGTATTTTATCTTTAAAGAATTCGCATTTACTGAATTTTTCATACCGTTTATGTTATCTTAGAACTTGTAATATTATCTGTAAATGTTCATCATGTTCTTATTTTGTTTTTGAGTAAATTAATATGTCATCTATGAAGATAACTATGAATTTATCCAAGTACTTACTTAAGACATTTTTCATTAAACACATAAAATTTGTTGGATCATTCGTACTTAGCCCAAATTGCATAACTATAAATTCATAATGTCTGTATTGGGTTCTTAATGCAGTTTTAAAAATATCTTCATCTTTAATTATGACTTGATGATATCCAGATCTCAAATCTATTTTTGAGAATATCGTTGTGGGGCAATTTATATTTGTTTTTAATTGTCATCTTGTTTAACTGGTGGTAATATATACATAGACGTAAGGTACCATCTTTCTTTTTGACAAATAAGGAAGGTGCTCCCCACGGGGATATTGGTATTATGTAATTATTATCTATCATCTCTTGTAGTTGTAGCTTTAATTCATTGATTTCTAATATGTTCATTCGATAAGGAACCTTTGAATTGGGTACAGCTTCAGGTACTAATTCAATAGTAAAATCCAATTCTCTTTTTGGAGGTAATCCTAGAATCTCTTATGGGAAAACATCTCAAAATTCTTTTAAGATTGGGATATCATCAAATTTTAACTTATCTTCTTTATTCAGGTGTCCTCCATTCATTACATATATATCAAAAACTTTACAACCTTTCCATACAGACTTTTTCATTTGTAAAGCTGAAATTTGTCTAATGGAAACTTTTCTAGGTATCCCTTTGATTGTGAATATTTCTCCTTTATCATCTAAGCATGTAAATGTTTTCTCAAAACAATTTAAAACTACTTTGTGTTTTTCTAGCCAGTCCATACCTATTAGAAAATCATATGACCCTAACAGTAATACATTTAATTTCACTTGAGTTTTGAATCGACTCATAAGCATTTCACAATTTTCAACATAACTAACTACTTTTATTTTTGTTCTTGTAGCTAACTAAACCAACCAAGACTTTTCAAACTTTTTCAAATGTAAATTGCATCTTTCTTCTATACTAGGTGACACATAGCTTAAACTAGCACATGGGTCTATCAAAATATAAATAGGCTTGTTCTGTATCATACCTTCTATTCCCACCATGGATGTTTGGTGATCATCTTGTCGATTATCCAAAGATGCATTAAATCTAGGCAATGCATTTGCTATGTCACCAACAGTTTCTTCCTCTTGAATTGTATGCATATTGTTGAAATTCGTCTTTCTGTTTGGATAGTCCTTTTCATAATGAGGTACCTGACATTACCAGCATTTCACAGGTTCTCTTGGTTCATTATTTTTAACATAATTATTAGTCATGTCTCTGCTTTTTGGTGCTATAAAATTGTGTTGTGTTTTACCTTTAAAATTTGTTCCTTGATAATTATTCTTAGAAAAATTTCGGGAATTGTTTCTGAAACTTTTGTTGGGATTAAAACCTTTCCTTCTCTGCTCAAAGTTACTTGTTCTTTTATTTTTCTAGTTAGGTATTCCTTCTTTCTTTATTTTCTTTGTTCATAACCAAAGTTAGCTTTCCTCAATGCCTCTGTAAGGGTTTTTGGATTATGAAATTCAATTTTGTCCTTGAAACTAAGAGGTGAACAACTCAAAAACCTCTGTGTATTAGGCTTTTCATCAATTATATAAGGTACATATCATAATAAACTTAAAAATTTACTACTTAGTTCCTTCATGGACATTGAACCTAGTCTAAGATCATAAAACTCTTTAGCTTTTTCTTCATAATACTATTGAGATAAGAATTTTCTTTTGAAGTATTTCTTGAAAGTCATCTAGGTTACATATTTTTCTTTAATGTTCTTAACTCTCTTTATATCCTGCCACCATATGTCATCCTTTCCAGGTAAGTCATAGATAGTCATCTAAGCTTTCATGCTATCATAGTAGTTATGAATTTCAAAGTACTTTTTCATACCCGAAATACATGCCTCGGCTTCTTCACCCTTTTCCACCTCTCCATTAAACATAGGGGGTTTTATATTTGTAAATTCTTTTGAGATCTCTTCATAGGGTTTATATTTCCTCTTTTAGTACTATTTTGTTGCTATCACTACTTTCACTAGAATATTTATACTTTTCTTTGTGTGACCTTACTTTAATTCCTGAACAAGATTTACTTTCACTATCAAAAATTTCAACCTCTTATCTTTAAGTTTGCATGATATTGTTCTAGACTCAGTTTCATGTTCTTTTCTTTTATCCTTGCCTTCGTTATGTATTTTATCTAGCAATGTCTGATTTAGTTATTCCTGTGCTCTTAAGATTCCTTCATTATCTCCTATACAGTTTGTAATTCAGCTCTTAAATATTTTACAATTTGAAACAATTCGGATGGTTGATTATTTAATTCCACATATATATTATCCGAATTATTATGATGGGATCCAACTTTAGTAGATGCTTCTACTCCTTCCATTTTCTGCAAAATAAAAGTTTAAATTTTTGTACATAAATAATTTTAAAACATAATCAGTATTTTCATTTTCCTTTTTTTTATACGAGTTGAGCCAATATTTAGGCCTAGTGTTCGGAAAGTCGCTCTGATACCACATGTAACAACTCAAAAACCCATATATATATATATATATATATATATATATATTACTTAGTGTTTATCCTAGGTAACAATATTGCTCATAAGGAAATACAATAACTTCTATATTCAAAAACCAATCTAAGGTTTAGCTCATAACCAATGCTCAACCATTTGATTGTATGACAACATAATTTTGATGTATCTTTACGACATAAACCTTCAAGAAAACATAACTCTTCTAGATTACAGTTTTTCTTAGTTCGAAGTGTTTATGTATTGTAACCCTTTGTGGTAAGTTGTACTTTGTAGTCTTAAACATGTTTACCATGGATTCGTCCTGTTTTTCCTTAAAAATTTTATGCCCATTGCCTACATGCCATGCTTTAATACAAGGTTTACAAGGAAAAAAGGGTATTACTTAGCTTCTTTAAGATAAAGAATTACTTGTGTTTATGTAGGTGTTAGAGCTCGCTTGAGGGTTTACTCCTTGTAAAAAAATCCTAAACAACTAAAGCCAAAGGTATCCTAACCTGGCTAGGAGATGGGTAAGAAGGGGATTATACCACAACATATCATACGCAATGTTTATAGTATGCTAGTATAGGTTTTAATATGAAAATGCATAACCATCGAAATTGTTAACAGACTATATGACGATTGCTAAATATTTACACCACATGGAGGTAGGTGTCGTTTTTAATAAAAGACCACAAACATGAAGGTCTTAGTGACATCCAGGTGGCTCTAGAAATAAACCTTATATCGATAGACAAAGGGGTTTTGTGTCTTCGTGTTGTTGTGAAAAGTGAAAATCCGAGGGCTCTCGGCCTTCTTGGACATGCTTGTCTCTGCTAGCATTATGGGTGAAAGTGTTTGGCTCCCATGTCTCTACAACCAACTCTGGAATCATCAACAATATATTTTCTCCTTCTGGCTACATACATGATCTCGACCCACCTTCAAAACTCTCGTTGTACCATTGTCTGAGGTAAGCATTATTCTAAGGTTTTTCTTTGTTCTTTAAACACTTATTTCCAAACGCTATAATTTGATTTTTGATAAGTTTTAAATTTTTTTTAGCTGGCAGGTGAAGAATACTCAAATATTTTTGAGGAGTTCGGATCATTCCTGTTGGAGCCATGGGATCTGGTAAGACCCTCTGGCCTTAACCCTTGGGTCTTTGGTGCAATGTACAACATTTTCTCCCTTTTTGGACTGGTCTTGTTGGAAGTTTCTAGGGTTCGAACGCTGGCCGTTAAATGGTAACCATTGTGATATTTTTCCTTATTGGTGTTTTCTAGCAGAGAGTAGTGGTTTTGAAAATTTGTAGAACTTAGCATTATGAGATGTTGAACAGACTATAAGTCTGTGTGGAAGCTATAAGAATCTATGAATGTAATTTTCTTTCTGTGAAGAATTTTATTCCATCACAGCTATTCAAAATCGTTCTATAAGTGTTTTATTACAAACTGGGAGTATTCTTGTGTAACACCTTGGTTTTTAACCCCATTGCATTAGATGTATATGATGTATATATTATAAATGATCATGGTGTGTAGCTAAAGGCCAAGACCCCACCATTGATTGGTTATGCTATGTTTCAGGTTGAAATTGTCACCAATGGTATATCAGGGCATGCGGCATACATGTCAGGTTTTGTCATCATGTAAATATGCATCTTTAATTAAATAACCCAACCAACTATGTTCGCGGCAACTAAATTGAGAAGGGGCATGATTTTCACAAAGATAAGGGGGGGGGGATGTCAAACCTTGAGCCATGAGAAAAAATCCATGTGTCACCACCCTGTTTTGATTTTCCCATCTTTCCTTGCTTTACCCAACAACCACCATTAAAAGCTCTGTTGTTAGTTGGGGTAGTTAGGGCTAGGAGTGGAGTGTGGCAGGACTGTCAGTCCTTGCCCACACGTACACTCCACCAACGGATTGAACCTCACGATGGGAAGAAGAATGACTACACCCCTCATTCCATTCACTCCACTATGCCATTCTTCCTTGGCTGTTCATCCTCACGCGGGGACGGTAGTCTGAGATTCGCCATGCACTTCCAACCACGCCATTCTCTCCATAGGCTGTTCCTTCTCATGCACAGGCATCTCTTATGTTTGATCTCGCGTAGCCAGAAGGGAATCCACTTATTAGTTGTCATTCACATTTTTCCACAGAGAAGAATCAGGTGTGTTTTCCCTCTGTATTTTGGGGTCTGGTGCAAGTTTCCCTCATGCACAGGTTGAGAGCCTGTATCTTCTTCCCCAGTGCGGCCTGTGTAAGTCTTTTCCGCTTGCTTCATTACCCAAGACGGACTGTTGTTTTCCCCATGTTGTGAATTGTGTTTACTGATACGTTTTGGGATTGTTGTAATTCGTTTGGGAGTTATTTTGGCCACAATAGGGCCAAGAACGACTCAAGGGTTGTTTTCCCTGTCTAAGCTGTAACTACTGATTGATTGCGTGCGTGTAATGGTTGGTCTTTGGACTGTGTTGGGAGTAGGGATGGGGGCTTGGGTTGCTTGATAAACCTGGTGTGTTTGGAAACCACACAGGCAGAGCTAGAGGGTTGGATTTCTTCTCCACAACCGCTGAATAGCACTGGAAGGGAAGTCAGGGCCTGAGGGACTATGTAGCAGAGAAGGGACCGATTCCTTGTGTTGGGTGTGTGTTGGTGTCTTAGAAGTCAGGCTAGTTCTGGTGTAGGTGTTCCTAGCTTTGTAATGGGCTCACCAGCTTATAATTTATCCTTTCCCAGCTCCTTGATGGCCTGATAAACCTGACCATGTTGGCTTGGTTGTCTTGTTGATGGCTTGATAAACCCAACTGCGTTGGCTTGGCTGTGTTTTGTGTATCCTTGGCTATGTGTAAGCTTGCTTGTTCCTTATTCATTGGGGAATCATGCCCAGCTCAGGGGTGGCAGCATTGTTGAGAGATTAAGGGGCACGCTGGCCTATGGTTGGGTGGAACGTTGCAGCGATGTAGCTGGTTGCGGGACGAATTCTTTATAAGATAAATAATCTTGACCATTTCGTCTCTGTATTTATATTTATTGTTCAATGAATATGATGAACATGTTGAATGAATGAATGAATGCATGTTTGCTTTCGCTGTGTATGATAGATAATTAGGTATCTGTGCATGCTCTACTTCAATGCATCTTGTTTCATCATTTCACATATATCCATGTTCATGGGGCTAGTTGCCAGATGGTTAAGGCCATGGTAGCATCCTCTTCGCTAGTCGAAAGGTCGGGGATGTTACATTGTGGTATCAGAACTAAGGGTTGCAGCATGGGCCTCTATGGGCCATGAAGAACCAGTTAGCAGAGGCATGTTTCCATCTGCCCAGAAGAAATCGGTGAATGACTGGAAAATTCACAAAATTTGTTTAAGTGTCTGAACTGTAGGATCATTGAAAAACTTAGTGGAAGGACTTCCGATGTAGCGGAGAGCTAGGCAGAAACCCACCGACGGAGGACAGTTGGACGAAAAATTGTGGGAAAAACTTCTAATTTTTCGTTGGCCGTCAGTGTAACTTAGTGGATATGGGAGCTACAGTTTCAGCAAAGATCAGCCGAAGGCCGCCAAAAATCCGGCTCGATGTAATTGAAGAAACACCCGATATTGACTTTCAACGTCAACGAAATTTAGTTGTTCGGGCTGTCGAGGTCGTTGGTGGAAAATAGTTGTTGGGTTCGCCGACACATAGCACGTAGTGGTTCCAACCACTAACAGATGTTATGTTCCATGGAAGGAAGAAGGGAAAAAATTTTGAAAAATTTGTCTAAGTGTTGAAGAACATCGGCAATCAGTGGAAGTTAGTGGTTTGGACCGCTGATGCACCGGAAGAAGATTAGTTGAATGGACCAACGATGAAGTCGAAAGATTTTAGTTCTTTGTGCACCCGCCATTGCGGCTGTTTAGTGGACTATCCTCCCGACGTACAATTTCTTTGACCGCCAATGCCGCAGTGACTAGGGGTTCTAACCGTTGACAGGATTGTCACCATGGAAACCATAGAGAGTTCATTGGCCACCGTTGTGGCTTCCCATGGGACTAGCCTCCTGATGAATAGAGGATTCGATCACCGACGCGGTAGTGCTTAGTGGATCCAATCGCCGATGAACAGCGAAGGAATTTATTTGTGCTGACCGCCGAAACGTTAGAATGTTAGTTGGGATGAGACCTGATCCTGTACAAGGAAATTTTGAGTTTTTCAAGTAGGATTTCTCAGCAGATTTTTTTTGTTTTTCAGTAAGCTTTTCTGTGGTTTTTCAATAGATTTTCAGGGCTGAAAAGGAAAAAGTGGCAGCGATCTTATGCACCAGATTGCACGAAAATCATAGATTTACAAAAAAAAAATGAGGGCACTGCCCTCAACCCGCCATGTAGTGGCATAGGGAAGCCATAAGGGGGCAATCCCCCCTTAACCCTCATCGTCCCCTTGAGACAGACGTTCTTTGATGAAGAAAATATTGTGTTTGGGAAAAATTGTTATTTTATGATTTTTCCAAGAGAAGGTAAGTAATGTTGGTTTATATCAATGTTATGCATCTAACAGTTGTGTTACTAACACGTTTGCATAATCATAGTCACCTTCAAGGATAGTATTCCAGGTAGTGCATTTTGGTAAGTAAGTGGTGGTTCAATTATGAGAACCCATGATGGATATGATGCTCGGGATTCCTATGAGTGTGCGCGAGATGCCATGGGAGAAAATGTCTGTAATGGAAATGATGACATAGAGTCTAATGGAAGGAGATTCCAAGAGACACCGTCAAATGTTGCAGCCACCATGAGAAGCTTGATTAAAGCCTAGGAAGAGTAGCATCATTTGAATGCTGCTATGTTGCAGAGTTTGACAGACTTACAAAGAAAGATAGACTCTGGACGAGGTACAACAAGACCAAAAGGCAGTAAGAGCAGTACTAGGAGAAGGAGAAGGACTTCTAGTGGATCATCTGACTCTGAAGAATCTAGTGAGGATTCCAGTTCCTCTTCTCATAAAAGAAAAAGAAAGAGACACCATAGGGATCGCTCTCAAGATGAATTTAAGAAAGCTAAAACTCCTACATTTGATGGTGAGGTAAAGATTGGACAAGAGGCTCAAGCTTGGCTTCTTGGGATAAAGAAGTACTTTCAAGTGCATGATTATTCGGGAAACATGAAGGCAAGGGTTTCTATATTTAATATGGATGGAAAGGCATCCATTTGGTGGGAACACTTCAAGCAAGTAAAGCATAGGAAGTCTTGGTTAGTTCAGCTAGCCACTGGAACTAAGAGAAAGGTTAGTGAAGTGATGGAGAAATGTCCATTGGTCATGGATGGAGTGGTCACTTGTGTAGATCTGAATGTTCTATCGCTTGGTTCCTATGATGTTCTCATTGGAATGGATTGGTTAGAAGCTCACAGGGTGAAGCTTGATTGCTACAATAAGAATTTCGAATGCATGAATGAAAAAGGGAACCTAGTAGTTGTGAAAGGTATTCCAAAGGTGATTTCAGCAAGGTCGGTTTCAGCAATGCAGTTAAAGAAGTTTTGTAGAAAGGGTTTTCAGTTGTATGCAGCTCATATTTTGGAGACATCAGGAGATGAAACTCCGAGGTTGGAGGACTATCAGGTGTTACAGGAATTCAAGGATGTGTTTCCTAATGAGATTCCAGGGCTTCCTCCAAAGCGGGACATTGATTTCACTATTGAACTTGTGCTAGGAGCAGCACCAGTGTCCAAGGAACCCTACAGGATGAGTACACTGGAGATGCTAGAGTTGAAGATGCAACTACAAGAGTTGTTGGAAAAGAAGTATATCCAGCCGAGTGTGTCTCCTTGGGGAGCACCAGTTCTGTTTGTAAAGAAGAAAGATGGTACACTCAAGTTATGTATTGATTACAGACAATTGAACAAGGTTACTGTGAAGAATAAATATCCTTTGCCTAGGATTGATGACCTCTTTGATCAAATGAGAGGAGAAAAGGTATTTTCCAAGATTGACTTGAGGTCTGGTTATCATCAGGTGAGAATCAAGGATGAAGACATTCATAAGACAGCCTTCAGGACAAGGTATGGGCCTTATGAATAGTGTCTTCAGCAGATATTTGGATAAGTTTGTTCTTGTTTTCCTTGATGACATTCTTGTTTATTCTAAGAATGAGGGAGAACATGAAGAGCATTTGAGATTGACATTGAAATTGCTCAGGGAGCATCAACTGTATGTGAAACTGAGCAAGTGTGACTTCTATAGAGATAGAATTCAGTATTTGGGTCACATTATCTCAGAGGAGGGTATATTTGTGGACCCTGAAAAGATTGAAGCCATTATGAATTGGCCTACTCCAAGAAATGTGACGGATGTAATATATTTTATGGGACTTGCAGGATACTATAGGAGGTTCATTGAGGGATTCTCCAGAGTTGTACATGTCATCACTTCTTTGCAAAAGAAGGGGATGAAGTTTGAATGGACGTCGAGGTGTGAAGAAAGTTTCGAGAGGTTGAAGAATCTTCTCACCAGTGCACCAGTATTGAAAGTTGTAGATCTGGAGAAATATTTTTTGGTGTGTACCGATGCATGCGGACAAGGGCTTGGAGGAGTCCTTATGCAGGAAAACCACGTGATATCTTATGAGTCAAGAAAGCTGAAGGAACATGAGAAGAACTATGCCACCCATTATCTAGAGCTTGTAGCCATAGTACATGCTCTCAATATGTGGAGACATTACTTGATGGGTAGGAGATTTGAGCTCAGAACAGACCATTGTGGTCTGAAGTATTTGTTTGATCATCCTACTCTAAATGCTAGACAAGCGAGATGGCTAGAATTTTTATGTGAATTTGATTTTGAAATCAAGCACATAAAAGGGAAAGAGAACAAGGTAGCTGATGCACTCAGCAGGAAGATGCAAGAAATTCATGTGGCAGCTCTTAGTATTTGACAATCAGATTTGAAGCAGCAGATTGTTAGTCATGCTAGTGGAGATGAATTGTATGAGCAGGTAAAAGACAAATTGCAACAACAAAGTCTTGAGAATAGGTTTGAGGGATATAAATTGGAAGAAGATGGAATTCCCACTTATAAAGGTAGAATTTATATTCCGAATGTAGTAGATTTGAGGAGAGTTGTTATGGATGAAATCCATCAAGCTCCATATTCTGGTCACCCAGGATATCAGAAGACAATTGCTACAACTAGAAAGCAGTACTTTTGGCTAGGAATGAAAAGGGATATGGCTGAGTACATTTTTAGGTGTATGAAATGTCAACAGGTAAAGGTTGAGCATCAACACCATACAGGTTTGTTGCAACCTTTGCCAGTTCCGGAATGGAAATGGGAAGTTATTTCCATGGATTTTATTACAGGATTGCCAATGACTTGGAGACAACATGATTCCATCATGGTTGCGGTGGACAAGTTGAAAAAGGAAACACATTTTATACCGGTTAAGTCTATGCATAAGACTGATGACATTGCAAAGATCTTCATGAAGGAGATTTTCAAATTACATGGATTGCCTAACTTGGTAATAGTCTCTGATAGAGATGTCAGGTTCACTTCCAACTTTTGGAAGGGGTTGTTTGCAGATTTGGGTACAAAGCTGAACTTCAGCACTACATACCATCCCTAGATAGATGGGCATACAGAAAGAGTTAATCAGGTGCTTGAAGATATGCTTCACATATACGTAATGGACAAACCAACTAAGTGGGAAGATTACTTGCACTTGGTAGAGTTTGCCTATAACAATGGACAACAGAAATCCTTGGGGATCAGTCCATATGAAGCTTTGTATGGAAGAAGGTGTAGGACCGTAGTGACTTGGGATAACCTAGTGAACAGGATTGTGCTTGGGCCAGAATTGCTCAAGGAAATGGAGCAAGAGGTTGTAAAGATCAGGAAGAATCTGAAAGCCACACATGACAGACAGAAAAACTATGTAGATAAGCATAGGGCAAACAGGGAATTCAATGTTGGGGATCATGTTTACCTCAGAGTGAGGGAAATGAAGAGTTCCTTGAATCTTGGAAGTTGTGCCAAGCTGTCACCTAGATATTGTGGGTTGTTTGAAGTTCTTGAAAGAATAGGGCCTGTTGCATACAGACTTGCATTGTCTGCTAGCACTAGGGCTCATAATGTTTTTCATGTTTCTTTACTTAAGAGATATGTACATGATCCTAACGATGTGATAAATTGGGATGTGATTCAGGTGAAACTCAAGTGAGAGTTCCGAATCGAGCCAATGCGCATCCTCGAAAAGAAGGTCACAATGCTCCGAAACCAGGCCATAGGGTAGGTAAAGGTGCAATGGGAGCACTACAGACCTGAAGAGGCCACATAGGAGTTGGAGAATGCCATGCAATTGGCACATCCATTTTTGTTCAACTCTGCGGAACACTGAGGCGGTACCAGTGTAGCATTTTGTTCAAATTTTGTAAAGCACTGAGGACAGTGCTATTGAAGGGGGAGGGGAATGTAACACCCCAGTTTTTAACCCCGTTGCATTAGATGTATATGATGTATATATTATAAATGATCATGGTGTGGAGATAAATGCCAAGGCCCCACCATTGATTGGTTATGCTATGTTTCAGGTTGAAATTTTCACCGATGGTATATTAGGGCATGCAACATACATATCAGGTTTTGTCATCATGTAAATATGCATCTTTAATTAAATAACCCAACCAGCTACGTTCGCGGCAACTAAATTGAGAAGGGGCATGATTTTCACAAGGATAAGGGGGAGGGGATGTCAAACCTTGAGCCATGAGAGAAAATCCATGTGTCACCACCCTATTTTGATTTTCCCATCTTTCCTTGCTTTACCCAACAACCACCATTAAAAGATCTGCTATTAGTTGGGGTAGTTAGGTCTGGGAGTCGAGTGTGGAAGGACTATCAGTCCTTGCCCACACGCACACTCCACCAGTAGATTGAACCTCACAATGGGCAGAAGAATGATTACACCCCTCATTCCATTCACTCCACTATGCCATTCTTCCTTGGCTATTCATCCTCACGCGGGGACAGTAGTCTGAGATTCGCCATGCACTTCCAACCATGCCATTCTCTCCATAGTTTGTTCCTTCTCACGCATAGGCATCTCTTCTGTTTGATCTCATGCAGCTAGAAGGGGAGCCGCTTATCAGTTGTCATTCACGTTTTTCCACAGAGAAGAATTGGGTTTGTTTTCCCTCTGTATTTTGGGGTTTGGTGCAAGTTTCCCTCACGCACAGGTTGAGAACCTGTATCTTCTTCCCTAGTGTGGCTTGTGTAAGTCTTTTCTGCTTGCTTCGTTGCCCAGGACGGATTGTTGTTTTCCCCATGTCGTGAATTGTGTTTACTGATACATTTTGGGATTGTTGTAATTCGTTTGGGAGTTGTTTTGGCCACGATAGGGCCAAGAACGAATCAGGGGTCATTTTCCATGTCTAAGTTGTAACTGTTGTTGATTGATTTCATGAGTGCAATGGTTGGTATTTGGATTGTTTTGGGAGCAGGGATGGGGGATTGGGTTTCTTGATAAACCTGGTATGTTTGGAAACCACACAGGCAGAGCTAGAGGGCTGGATTTCTTCTCCACAACCCCTGAATAGCAGTGGAAGGGAAGTTAGGGCCTAAGGGACTGTGTAGCAGAGAAGGGACTGATTCCTTGTGTTGGGTGTGTGTGGGTGTCTTAGAAGTCAGAATAGTTCTAGTGTAGGTGTTCCTAGCTCTGTAATGGTCTCACCAGCTTATCATTTATCCTTTCCCAGCTCCTTGATGGTCTGATAAACCTGACCATGTTGGCTTGGTTGTCTTGTTGATGGATTGATAAACCCAACTACGTTGGATTGGTTGTGTTTTGTGTATCCTTGGCTATGTGTAAGGCTGCTTGTTCCTTATTCCTTGGGGAATCATTCCCAGCTCAGGGGTGGTAGCGTTGCTGAGAGATTAAGGAGCACACTAGCCTATGGTTGGGTGGAATATTGCAATGACGTAGCTAGTTGTGGGACGAGTTCTTTATAAGATAAGTAATCTTGACCATTTCATCTTCGTATTTATATTTATTGTTCAATGAATATGATGAACATGTTGAATCAATGAATGAATGCATGTTTGCTTCCGCTGTGTATGATAGATAATTAGGTATCTGTGCATGATCTACTTCAATGCATCTTGTTTCAGCATTTCACATATATCCATGTTCATGGGGCTGGTTGTCGGATGGTTAAGGCCATGGTAGCATCCTCTTCACCAGTCAGAGGGTTGGGGATGTTACATCTTGTTTTTCACTTTGAACTGGGTTTTACATTTCCAAGAAATAAAACTATATTGTTTATAGAATAAAAGGTTTTATCCTATTGCATTCTACAATTCGTGTTTATCCTTCGATTCTTCTCTATGAAAGTATTATGTATTTGTTACAATATCATTTTTGTGCACCGTGCAATATTTGGCTGCCAGGACTATTCGATAATTTGGATTCTTTAGATGCATATATAAATATTCTATAAATTATTATCAATTTTACCAAAATGATTGTGTTAACATTTTGTATTTACTTTGTAAGTTGTTATGCATTGGTTTTAAAATAGGTTTTTATAGCCGGTTTATAAAAACTTACGGCCTCCTGCAACAAGAGGGTCACGGTCGGTCAATGGTATTTTGTGGTTTAATGCTTGGTTTTTTACCTTTGCATAGTTGGTTAACTGAAATGGTTTATGCAACTTCTGCATATAAATGGTTGTTATCTTGTTTACTGTTTTTCTCTTACAAATAACCTTTATCTAACTATTTTATTGTTTGGTTATTAAATAAAATAATGGTTATTTTTAGCCTTATCGACTTTGATCTCAAACCCTGAAATAATGATTTTTAGAAAGTAATAAGTAGTTATATTTTGTTTAATACTGTAAACTTTACTATAATTATTATACATCATTCAATATTAAGATCTCGTTGAGTATTTTGACTTCTGTGTAAATTTTGAATAAGATTTAAACCCTAGTTTATCTTCATGTAAATGCTTAAGCCTTTTGACTATATATTTACCGATTGTTTACTTTTTAAATAAATAGGCCTTTAAGCCATATTGGATGATACTTGTAGCATTTATAAATATATATAGTTATTTGTCATTCTTATCATTATGATCCTAAATCTATTGTTTGGCAAAGAACATCTATTATTATTTTTTTAGGTTATAAAGATATTATTTAAGCATAGAGCTTGTGAATCTACGCATTCCAAAAAGAAAGGTTTAGGCTGTAACAGTAAAAGATTCATAGTTTAATTTAAACTAAGATATCTTATGATCTAACCCTTGAATTTAACTGTAAGTTCTTTAATATAAAAAACTAAGAAAAAATAATTATTATTTATCTAACTACACCATGAAAACAAAAAAGATTTATATACAGAGATATTATACTATTTTAAATATAGTAACTACTAATTTCACTAGGAAACTCTATGTATACAGTAACATTGACAAATATACAGCCAATAAATCATTATCCTACTTAATTGTAGCGAACATATAAAAGTTTTGGAAACTTTAACATTCATAGATTTCTACCTATTAAAACATAAAATGAACTTAAGATTCATAAGAAAAACAGCTTAAAACCTGCTAAATGTTGATGGGGAAAAACACCCAAAGAATATTGTTCCTCCTAGCCGTCTCTTGAAAGTAGCCAAAATCACTTGCTTTAGGGACCCCAAGACTATTCACTAAACCCCCAGGATGAAGATGTTGTGTAGAATACTACACATTATTCTCTGCAACTTAGCAAACTCATTAGTAGACTTAACTCTCAGCAATTCACTTTAGCTATCCCCTCATCAAAATCCTCTTATGTGCATAACTTTTCTGTTTCCATCAATATCATGAGGCTCTAATCACATAGAATGTAGTGAGCCTCCTCCTCATTCGATGGTATATATAAAATTGTCTAGGTCTTTGGTTCAGTTTTGCAATTAAATGAGCCACCATCTCAGTTCCTCTTTCCAGGGACCATGACCACATTTATAGAGATGTTGCCTCCTGCAACAGCTAGAAAGTGAATAATGTTGCTACCACTTGTCATTTGTCCTTCTACAACAGATCATTCCTCCTAATGGGTCAGTGAACACTCTTCAACAGTATTCTTTGGATAGGTGTCTCTTCTTTTAATTATTTAAATAAATAAAATATTCAATTACAATCAACTTTGACCATCCTTGGTAAACAACATAAAACTTTACACTAACTTTAAAGTAATTTTTTTTCTCAAAAATAAAATGATTTTCAGTTCTAGGTGGGTTAGAAACACCCCCTCTTAAGTTCAACAGTGTCATCGATGTTGCTTAAGTATCTTTTGAGTCTTTCTCGAACAAAATTGGATATGCCTCCCGCATATGACTCTCCAATTCCCAGGATGATTCATATGAACTAATGTGCTTCCATTGCACCTTTACTTGTCCAATGGTTCGATTCCAAAGAAAAAAAATCTCTTGTCAAGGGTACAATCCGGTTCCACCTGAAAATCTTCTTTGACTTATACCTAAATAACATTCCAATTGATCACATGAGTATCATCGTGCACATACTTTTTCAATATATAAATATGAAATACGTTATGTATTCTAAGATTAGGTGGAAAAGATAACTAATAATCCACTAGTCCAACTCTTGCTAATATCTCAAATAGTCCACAATAACTAGGTGTTAATTTAGCACAACTCCCCAACTTAAAGGAGATTTTTTTGGGTTTTACCTTGACAAACACATGCTCACCTACTTGGAATTATTTTTAAAATATTTTAAGGTCTGCATAACTCTTTTGTCTGTCCTGTGCAATTTTAAGATTGCTTTATGCTTGTTTCACTATTAGTTCCAATTATTTTAACAATTTAGAACCTAACATCAATCTGTCAACCGGATTACTCCATGAAATAGGAGTATTACATTTCCTACCATATAGTATTTCAAAAGGACTAAGTTTAGATGAAACCTAATAGTGATTGTTATATGCAAACTCGACTAAGTGCAAATAATCTTCTCATTTCTTTGGATGATCTCTAACATACATCCATAACAGATCTTCTAGAACTCGATTTACTCTTTCTGTTTGTCCATCCATTTGCAGATGATAAGAAGTACTAAAATTTAATTTAGTATTTAATCATTTAAAAAATCACTTCCAAAAATTACCAGTAAACTTAGGATCTCTATCAGAAATTATTACCTTAGTAATTCCATGCAAATGAAAGATTTCCTTCATAAAAATATCAGCAATATTAATAGTTTTATAATTAGTTTTAACCTGTATAAAATGTGCTTCCTTGGTAAGTTTGTCTACCACTACCATTACAAAATCATTTTGCTTTTGATTTTTAGGTACTCATGTTATGAAATCAAGGCTGATGATTTCCCATTTCCAATCTAGGATTGGCAGTGACTATAAAAGACATGATGGGTGTCGATGATCACCTTTAACTTGCTGGCATTCTATACACCTAGCTATATATTTAGCTACTTCGTTTTCCATATTAGGCCAAAAATAATATTTTCTTAGCATTGTTATCATCTTTTGATAACCTGTATGTCCTAAATAAGGACTTTTATGTACTTCATTTAAAAACGGAAATTTAATTTCTAGTATATTAGGTACATATAATCCATTTTTAAATAACATTAGGCCTTTTTCATTCAAACTGAAATCTGTTTTTATGTTTTTATAATCATTTTTTGTAACATTTTCTCTTAAATTTTGATATTCCTTATCCAATTTTACTTTGACTTTTAACTTATCGTCTAATTCCATTTTGTAGTTGTTAATAGTGACTAAAAAATTTAGTCTTGTATTTCTGCTTAAGGAATCAACCACCTTATTTTTCTTTCCTTTTATATGTTTGATCTTGAAATCGTATTCACAAAGGAAAGCTAACCGTATTGCTTTAGAGTTTGTTGATCAAACAAATACTTCAACCTTATGTTATCAGGCATTAATAAAAATATTCTACCAATTAGATGATGGCGCCACATTTTCAAAGCATGTATTATGGGTGCCAACTTTAAATCATAAGCGGCATAATTCTTTTCATGTATTTTTAACTTTCTTGTCTCATATGTTATTACGTGACCTTCTTGGGTTAGTACTCCACCCAAACCCTCATCGCATGCATCAGTGCACACAACAAAGTCCTTGGTTGGATATGTTATTTTTAATATAGGTGCAGTAATTAGAAATTCCTTTAATTTATTAGAACTTTATTCACACTTTAGATCCCATACAAATCTTTTTCCCTTTTTATTTAAGGATGTTATGGGATTCACGATCTTCAAGAATCATTCTAGGAATTTTTGGAAATAACCCAAAATCCCCATGAATGATCATACATCCAATATGTCTTTAGGAATAGGCCATTCCATTATTGATTTTATCTTATTAGGATCTACTAATATCCCTTCCTTGGATATCACATGACCTAGATACTATATTTTACCTTTGAAGAATTCACATTTACTGAATTTAGCATATAGTTTATGTTCTCTTAGAACTTGTAATATTATGTGTAAATTTTCATCATGTTCTTCTTTTGTTTTTGAATAAATTAATATGTCATCTATGAATACAACTATGAATTTATCCAAGTACTTACTTAAGACATTGTTCATTAAACAGATAAAAGTCATTGGAGCATTCATTAGCTCAAATGGAATAACTACAAATTCATAATGCTCATATCGGGTTCTGAATGCAGTTTTAAAAATATATTCATCTTTAATTCTAACTTGATGATATCCAAATATCAAGTCTATTTTTTAGAATATCATTGCTCCGTGTATCTGATCGAACATATCATCTATGCGGGGCAATGGCTATCTTCTTTTAATTGTCATCTTTTTTAACTAACGGTAATCTATACATAGATGTAAGATATCGTCTTTCTTTTTTAACAAATAAGACAGGTGCTCCCCATGGAGACAAACTTGGTCTTATGTAATTCTTATCTATCAGCTCTTGTAGTTGTATTTTTAATTCATTGAGTTGTAATATGTTCATCCGATAAGGAGCCTTTGAATTGGCTACAACACATGGTACCAATACAATAGTAAAATCCAATCCTCTTTTTGGAGGTAATCCTGGAATCTCTTCCAGGAAAACATCTGAAAATTCTTTTAAGATTGGGATATCATCGAATTTTAACTTATCTTCTTTATTCAGGTATTCGTCATTCATTACATGTACAACAAAAACTTTACAATCTTTCCATACAAACTTTTTCATTTGTAAATATGAAATTTGTATAAGACAAACTATTCTAGGTATCCCTTTGATTGTGACTATTTCTCCTTTATCATCTAAGCATGTAAATGTTTTCTCAAAACAATTTAAAACTACTTTGTGTTTTTTCAACCAGTCCATGCCTATTAGAAAATCATATGACCCTAACGATAATACATTTAATTTCACTTTATTTTTGAATCGACTCATAAACATTTCACAATTTTCAACATAGTTAACTACTTTTCTTTTGGTTCTTGTAGATAACTGAACCAAACAAGACTTTTCAAACTTTTTCAAATGTAAATTGCATCTTTCTGCTATACTAGGTGACACATAGCTTAAACTAGCACTTGGATCTATCAAAATAGAAATAGGCTTGTTATGTATCATACCTTCTATCTCCACCATGGATGTTTGGTGATCAGCCTGTCGATTCTCCAAGGATGCATTAATTTTGGGCAATTCATTTGCTACATCACCAACAATTTCTTCCTCCCGAATTGTATGCACATTGCTGAAATTCCTCTTTCTATTCGGATAATCCTTTTCATAATAATGTCCCTGACATTTCCATCATTTCACAGGTTCTCTTTGTTCATTGTTTTTAACATAATTATTAGGCATGTCTCTGTTTTTTGGTGTTGTAAAATTTTGTTGTGTTTTACCTTTAAAATATGTTCCTTGATAATTATTCTTAGAAAAATTTCAAGAATTGTTTCTGGAACTTTTGTTGGGATTAAAACCTTTCTTTCTCTGCTCAAAGTTACTTGTTCTTTTATTTTTCCTGATAGGTATGCCTTCTCTCTTATTTTTTCATTGTTCATAACAGAAATTAGCTTTCCTCATTGCCCGTTCAAGAGTTTTTGGATTATAAAATTCAATTTTCTCCTTAAAACTAAGAGGTAAACAGCTCAAAAACCTTAGTATCTTAGGATTTTTCTCGATTATATAAGGTACATATCGTAATCAACTTAAAAATTTACTACTTAGTTCCTTCATAGACATTGAACCTATTCTAAGATCATAAAAATCTTTATTTCTTTCTTCATAATACTATTTAGATAATAATTTTCTTTTGAAGTATTTCTTGAAAGACCTCCAGGTTACATATTTTTCTTTAATGTTTTTAATCTCTTTATATCATGCCACCATAAGTTAGCCTTTTTGGTAAATTTATAGATAGCCATCCGATCTTTCATCCTATATGAGTAGTTATAAATTTGAAAGTACTTTTTCATACCCAACAGCCATGCCTCAGCTTCTTCACCCTTTTCCACCTCTCCATTAAACATGGGGGGTTTTAAATTTTTAAATTCTCCTCAGATATCTTCATAGGGTTTATATTTCCTCCTTTTAGGACTACTGTCGCTATCACTACTTTCTCTACAATATTTATACTTTTCTTTTTGCGACCTTACTTTAATTCCTGGAGAAGATTTACTTTCATTATCAGAAAATTTCAACTTCTTACCTTTACATGTGTATTATATTTTTCCAGACTCAGTTTCATGTTATTTTCTTTTATCCTTGCCTCGGTTATGTATTTCATCTAGCAATATCTAATTCAGTTCTTCATGCTCTCTTAATATTCTTTCGTTATCTTCCTTTACAGTTTGTAATTCAACTCTTAAATATTTTACAGTTTGAAGCAATTCAGATAGTTCATTATTTAATTCCACATATATATTATCTGGATTATTATGATGGGATCCATCTTAAGAAGATGCTTCTACTCCTTCCATTTTCTGTAAAATAGAAGTTTATATTTCTGCACAGAAATAATTTTAAAACATAATCAGTATTTTCGTTTTCCTATTTTGTATGCGAGTTGAGCTAATCTACAGGCCTAGTGTTCAGAAACTCACTCTGATACCACATGTAACAACTCAAAAATCCATAAATAAATAAATAAATAAAGTTACTTAGTGTTTATCCTAGGTATCAATATTGCTCATAAGGAAATACAGTAACCTCTATATTGAAAAAGTAATCTAAGGTTTTGCTCATAACTAACGCTCAACCATTTGATTGTATGACAACATCATTTCAACATATCTTTACAACATAAGCGTTCAAGAAAACAAACTGTACTAGATTAAATTTTTTGCTTAGTTCGAAGTGTTTATGTATTGTAACCCTTTGTCGTAAGCTGTACTTTGTAGTCTTAAACATGTTTCCCATGGATTCGTAAGTTTTTCCTTCAATTTTTATGCCCACTACCTACCTACCCTACTTTAATAAGATGGCTACGAGGTAAGAAGGGTCTTACTTACCTTCTTTAAGCTAAAGAATTACTTTTGTTTATGCAGGTGTTAGAGCTCGTTGGAGGGTTTACTCCTTGTAAGAAAATCCTAAACAACTAAAGCCAAAGGTAAGGTACCAAAAATATCCTAACCTGGATAGGAGATGGGTAAGAAGGGGATTATACCACAACATATCATATGCAATGTTTATAGTATTCTAGTATAGGTTTTAATAGAAAAATACATAACCATTGAAACTATTTACAAACTATAGGATGATGTGTAAATATTTACACCACATGGAGGTAGGTGGGGTTTTTAATGAAAAACCATGTGAAGGTCTTAGTGACATCTAGCTAGCGCTTGAACTAAACTATAGCTCGAGAGGCAAAGGGGTTTTGTGTCTTCACGCTACTGTGAAAAGTGAAAAGCAGAGGGATCTTGGCCCTCTTGTCCACTCATGTCTCTACTAGCGTTATGGGTGAAAGTGTTTATCACCCATGTCTCTGCAACCAGCTCTGGAATTATCCACAATATCTTTGCTCCTTCTGGCTACGTCCATGATATCGACCCACTTCAGAACTCTCATTGTGTCATCATCTGAGGTAAGCATTCTTCTAAGGTTTCTCTCTGTTCTTTAAACACTTATTTCCAAACGCCATAATTTGATTTATGATAAGTTTTAACTTTTGTTTTGTTTTAGCTGCCAGGTGAAGAATACTCAAATATTTTGGAGGAGTTCGATTCATGGGTGTTGTTGTTGTGGGCTCTAGTAAGACCCTACAGCCTTTACCCTTGCTTCTTTCGTTCAATGTACATCATTTCCTCCCTCTTTGTACTGGTCTTGTTGGAAGTTACTAGGGTTCGAATGCCGACCGTTAAATGGTAACCATTATGGTATTTTTCCTTAATGTTTTTTTTTGGCAGAGAGTGATGGTTTTGAAAATTTTTAGATCTTAGCATTATGAAATGTTGAACAGACTATGAGTCTGCGTGGAATCTATAAGAAGCTCTGAATGTAATTTTCTTTATGTGAAGACTTTTATGGCATCACAGTTATTCAAAATAGTTCTATAACTATTTTATTACATACTAGAAGAATTCTTGTTTTTCACTTCGAACTGCATTTTATATTTCAAAGAAATAAAACTAGACTATTTATAGAATAAAAGGTTTTATCCTATTGCATGCTACAATTCATGTTTATCCTTCGATGCTTCTCTATGAAAGTATTATGTATTTGTTACAATATTTTTTTTGTGCATCATGCTCTATTTGGCTTCCATGACTATTCGATAATTTGAATTCTTTAGATGCATATATAAATAATCTATAAATTATTATCAATTTTTTGAAAATGCTTGTGTAACTTTTTTGTAGTTACTCCATAAGTTGTTATGCATTGGTTTTAGAACAAGTTTTACAGCTGGTTTATAAAAACTTATGGCCTGTAACAAAAGGGTTACAGTCGGTCAATGGAATTTTGTGGTTTAATGCTTGGTTTCTTACCTTTGAATAGTTGGTTAAGTGAAATGGTTTATGCGGCTTATGGGTATAAATGGTTTTTATCTTGTTTACTGCTTTTCTCTTACAAATAACCTGTATCCAAGGGTTTCATTGCTTGGTTATTGAATAAAATAATGGGTATTTTTAGCCTTATCGGCTTCGATCTCAAACCCTGAAATAATGGTTTTTATATAGTAATAAGAAGTGATATTTTGTTTAATGCTGTAAATGTTTACTATAATTATTATACAACATTCGATATTAATATCTCATTGAGTATTTCTACTTCTTTGTAAATTTTGAATAAGATTTAAATCCTTGTTTATATTCCTGTAAATGCTTAAGCCTTTCGGCTATACAGTTAGTGATTGTTTACTTTTTAAATAAATAGGCCTTTAGGCCATATTAGATAATAATAGTAGAATTTATGAATATATATAATTATTTATCATTCTTATAATTCTGGTCCTAAATCTATTGTTTGGGAGAGGAACATGTATTTTTTTTAGGTTATCAAGATATTATTTAAGCAAAGAGCTTGTAAATCTACTGATTCCAAAAGGAAAGGTTTAGGTCGTAATAGTAAAAGATTCGTAGTTTAAGTTAAACTAAGATATGTTCTAATATAACCCTTGAATTTAATTGCAAGGTTTTTAATAGAAAAAACTAAGAAATATTAATTACTATTTATCTAAGTACACCATGAAAACAAAGAATATTTATATAAAGAGATATGGTACTATTTTAAATACAAGAACAACTAATTTCACTAGGAAACTCTGTGTATACAGTAACATTGACAAATATATGGTAAATAAAATATTATCATACTTAATTGCAATGAACAGATAACAATTTTGGAAACTTTAACATTCATAGATTTCTACAGATTAAAACTTAAAATGAACTTAAGATTCATAAGAAAAACAACTTAGAACCTGCTAACTATTGATGGAGACAAACACCCAAAGAAGACTGATCCTCCCACCCATCTCCTGAAAGTAGACAAGATCACTTGCTTTAAGACCCTCGAGCATGTTCACTGATTCCATGGGATGAAGATGTTGTGTAGAAGCCTACACGATATTCTCTGCAACTTAGAAAACTCACTAGAAGACTTAACTCTCAGCAATTCACTTTACCTATCCCCTCATCGAATTCGTCTTGTGTGCCTAACTTTTCAGTTTCCAACAAGATAATAAGGCTTTAATCACATAGAATGTAGTGAGCCTCCTCCTTATTCGATGGTATATATAATATTTCCTATGTCTTTGGGTCAGTTTTACAATTAAATCAGCCACCATCTCAGTTCCTTTTTCTAGGGAACATGACCAAAATTATAGGGATGTTGGCTGCTGTAACAGCTAGAAATTGAATTCTGTTGTTGCCACTTGTCATTTGGCCTTCTACAGTAGATCATTCCTCCTATTGGGTTAGTGAACACTCTTCACACTACAACAAAAACTGGATTTAGCGTCTAATTTAGTGCCAAATTTTAGTGTATTTTTTTCCCAATTTTGGTGAACAATCCAGTGCTAAACCTGGTGCTATTGTACAATTTCATAAAACGCCATCTATTGCATATTTTTTTCTGTCCTTTTTAACATCCATTTTTGCGTCCATTTTCGCACCCAATTTTTTGCATCTTTTGTTACGCCCAATTTTGCATCTTGTATTGCATCTTTTTTTGTGTCATTTGTTACATCCTTGTTTGCACCCAGTTTGATTCTTAATTTTGCATCTAATGTTGCATCTTATTTTGATCCTTTGTTTTCATCAAGTCTTGCACCCAATTTTGCACCATGTTTTGCATCAAATTATGTGTCCAATTTTGCATCTAGGTTTGCATCTAAATTTGGGCCAAATATTGTGTCTAGTTTTGCATCCAATTTTACTTATAATGTTGCATCCCTTTTTTCATCTAATTTTGCATCTTGTTTTACGTCTTTTTTTGTATCCATGTTTGTGCCTAATGTTTCACCTTGTTTTACTTCGTATTTTGCATCTAGGTTTGCACCTAGTGTTGCATCTTGGTTGATGTCTTTTTTGCATCTATGTTTGAACACAATTTTGCACCCAGTGTTGCGCCTAGTGTTGTGCCTAGTTTTGCACCCATGTTTGTATCTAATATTGCATCTAGTTTTGTGTACAATGTTGCATTCAATATTACATCTAGTTTTACATCCAATGTTTTGTCCCATCTTGCATCCAATATTGTGTCTTGTTTTAGGTTTTTGTTTGCGTCAAGTGTTGCTTCCAATTTTGCACCTAGTGTTACGCTTGTTTTTATGTCCATTGATACACCATATTTTGTGCTCAATTTAATGTCCAATTTTACGTCTAGTTAAGAGTCCACTTTTGCATCTAGTTTTGGGCCTAGTATTGCATCTAGTTTCGAGTCATTAATTGTGTCTAGTGTTGAGTCTTCTTTTGCATCCAATTTTGATTTTACTGTGACATCCATTTTTGTGTCCACATTTGTGTCTGACATAATGTCCACTTTTGCATCCACTTGTGTGTTTGGTGTGACGTCCACTTTTACATCTTGTTTTGCATTTAGTGTTGCGTCTAATATTGCATTCATCTTGCACTACTACATTTTTTACCTTTAGAAATACACTGCAATATCATTAGGGCATGGAGGAATCAAACCACCAACCTCCTGCTTGTAAGGCAGGTGCTCTTCCATTGAGCTAGCACCCTTTAAGAATTGGGAAGAGGAGCAATATTAACACAGATTTCATCATTTGAATTCTAATAAAAGACAATAAGATCCAAAGACAGTGATGCTTAAAATCCAATTTATTTTTCCAAACACATTAATAAGAACAAAAATCTACTGTGATCAAGCAACAAAATATCCTAAACAATTACACAATCTATTAAAGTGGTTCATAAAAGGGTCTGAGAGAACAAGATAATGTATTGATGCATACCTAATAACCTAACCTTGAGAAGGACTGAGAATAAGGATGTGTGTTGCATACCTAATAACCTAAACTTGAGAAATAGTTGTAGAATCCAATTGAGGATTGTGTGTTGCTACATAAATGTTTCTATTTGTTGATTATGTGATTTTGTTCAACAATGGGATGGTAAAATAAGCACTCATGAATGGTTATTAAAATAAGATGCCTACCTCAATATTCTTTAAGCCTCACCTGAATTCTAGTTGTTGTTTCAATTTTCATCATGCTAAGAATAGGCTGTTCAGTTTTGGTGAGACCTCTGGATTTACATGGACAAGAGTAAAACCCTAATTGTGATGAACGAAATAATTTCATTTGCACAGGTGAACTTTTGATTATATTAAAAACAAATCTTGGTGAATGAAATAAATTGACCACATCTTGAAAACTATAGTGTCATCTTGTTAGTGCACTTGATTAAGCATCCTATTTTGACAGACTCTTGAAGACTTTATTCAGAAGTTCAAATACTCTCTTTGAAAACTAAATACGTAGATGTTCTCTTTTACAACAAAAATAAGGTTATTAAACAGAATCTGGGTTGAAAATATTTAAGTGCAAATAACAAGATACATGGACTCAAAATTGTTTTTAGTTAATGTTGTTTCTAGATGGTACATTTCATCTTCATAAAGCTATTGTCTAAACTGTTGTCTTTGGTTATTTCAGTGTACATTTCAGCATTTTAATGCAGCATTCTGAATCTTAACCTCCTTTCTTAAACAAGCTAGTATATTTTTTTTTCTGGAACATTTCCCAACTGTTTACAATGCTGGAGTCAGATTGTTATTGATATGTTGTGCAGGACCTCTGACCCTCTAGAATCTAGACATGTATGCATGACCAATTAAAATGTTCATAATGAACAACCAGTTCGAATTGGTGTTTTAACATTCATTAAAGGAAAAACAAATAAAGTGGGAAGGCTAGGTTTACCATTTGTAAGGAGACTACTATTATCCCCAAGAAAGAGAGAGAAAATTAGTTAATTATTTTGTCCCATAATAGACCACAAACATCAAAACATCGTCAATGTAGAAACCACTTGTCACTAATTAGATGCCTTCTAATATTCCAATTAAGTACCTAATCTCCTCAATGGACCCTAATCCAAGGTCCGTTCCATTTTAGATATCAAATGTTCAACCTATGAGGATTGGAAATCCCAATATTATATAGACCTTTACTTTGGTCTGGTCATGGAATCCATCCAACAACCCACTGTGGTTCAATCAAAGCCCTTTCCTAGACTACAAATATCAAGATGGATTTCTTTATAAGTTGAATCAATTGTGTGTTCCATCTAGATCAACTCGCCTTCTGCTTATCAAGGATCTTAAATTCATAAACCCAGATCTCTCGAGCACAAAGAGAGATCATACTTCTTGAGGTATAATTTTTTTATCATTTACTCCCATGTCATGTATTAGTTCCTTCATATTAAATGATAAAAAAATTACGCCTAAAAAAATTTAATCCCTCTAAGTGCTTGAAGATTTGGGCTTAAGATGGATATACACCGGTTACATCACATTACATACATGCACTCAAAGAATAACCTACAGGTCCTTAAACAGAAATATGTGTTCACATCTATCAACACTTTAGATTCTGCATGTACTTGAACTCTGTATTAAAACATTGAGGAGTGCAAATACTGCATGGTACAAGGTAATTCAAAGATGGATATACGTTGGTTACATCACAGTACAGATCTGCACTCAAAGAATAACCTATAGGTCCTAAAACAGAAACATGTGTTTGCATCTATCAACACTTCAGATTTTACATGTACTTGAACCCTGTATTAAAACATTGAGGAGTGCAAATACTGTATGGTACAAAGTAACTAAGCTTAATAAATATGCAATTTGGAAATTATGGACAGCAAGCAAATATTGAACAGAAAATCACACTAATATATCATTGGAGGAAATTACAATGGTATCCAACACACAGGTGTCCTAAAAAGGTGTTGACACCACCATCCATGGCATCCTACTAACAAAATTTTCTAAGCCAGTATAACACACTATCAACTACAACTTGATCGAGGGAAAATGGACATTGTTCTTGCTGGGCTAAGAAATGCACTTCACCAACTTGACAATGTCACGCTGAAATTCTAGTGGATGGCTCAACTCTAGATGGCCCTAAGGAAGACAACCTACATTTAGCGTATCCAGGATTCCATCTAGACTTTCTTCTCCACAAGATTGGATGTTAGAACTTAGGAGATTAGGGCTCCCTCTTATGCTCTTTGACTAAGATTATACAGCCAGACTGACTCTTCCTGGCCACACCACATAGGACATCATCTTCCAGTGCATTGGATATTTCACAATGATTGGTACCTTTGATGGGGATATCATCCCTTGGCCCCCATACTCATCACTAACAGCCAGATCAAGCACTACTTGACATCATCTCATCTTGTTTAGCATTGAGTTCCTTCTGCTTTCAACACTTTAGTTATTTCACGTCATCTTTTTGTATACCCACACTTTAATTCTTATGCTTCTTTATTACCTTTATTAGCTAGTTGATTACCTGTTAGTTATGACATTAAATCTCCTTTGGCACTGTTCTATGAGATGCTTTTACAATCCCATGTTGTACTTTAACTTTTAGTTTTTGGATATACTTTTTAGATGTGTTGGCCTACTTTTGTGGTCATTTGTCAAACACTACAAAATTATCTATCTTATTTTATACCTCTCTATAAGCTTCTTTAAACTCATTTGGTTGCGTTGATGCTATAGTTGTTCCTGTTGCGTGTTTCCATCCTCCATGATAAATTGTTGATTCTTAGAGATTCCAACCAGGGAAACCCTATCTTTACTATGTTCTTTCATATTTCCAAATGATTCCATACATATTGTGGAAGTTTGTGCCTATTCTTGATGGTATCCCTAGCTTCCCTTCTCACTGATTGAGCCAGGAACAATACATCCTACAACTCTAATTGAACTCCAGTTTCACTCTTCTGCATCAGCATTTGGATTTCCTCTCTTCATTGTCTTCCCCTTCAACCCTGCTCTTCAGTAATTAACCTTTTTATTCTTTCTAAAATGGTAGATATATGGTGGCTCCAACTTCATGTGTGATCTACAAATGTAAGAAAGAAAAGGAAAAACATTTTTGCTTTAATAAAGGTGATTTTTTTACAATAAGTTACAAAGAGCCTATTGCAAGGAAAATATCGTGTCCATCTCTTTTGAATCTATAGCTTATTGCAAGGAAAATATCTTATCCATCTCTCTTGAATCTTGTTGAAGCTGTTTGTGATAACCATTGTTAGAGGTGGACACTTTAATACCAATAGTTCTCATTTCTAAATTCAAAGACCAACTCTCCTCAAAGTGATATTGAGCACGTATTGATTATTTTCCCATTTGACTTGTAGGTCGTTTTATCCCAAAATTAGCGAATATATTGTGCAGAGGATATCCTAACTTTGAGATATAAAAAATTGACTCCAGAAAAATTAAACACTATCTCACTAAATGGAGGAATTTCTAGAAGAAGATTTATCATTTACATTGTAATAATACAATGTTGCCTTTTGATATTGCAGTTATCCTTTCACCCTTAACACAAGTTATAATGTATATACTCCACATAGATTTGACGGGAAATGCAATATGTGTTACATAATGAATGGTATGGGAAATATAACCCTACATAATATATTAATATTGTTTCAAAACAATACTCACTTGGTTAAAACTGGTTTTCTTGAATCCACAGCTTCCTGCCATGTTCGGTCGTGATATATGTAAGTTTGATTACATAATATGATGGAATCTATAAAAAGTATAATTTGGTCATGTAATCTTTCCTCTACTATTATTTACTGTGTATAGAATGAAAATGGATCCATAAACTATTTGAGAATGGGACGGTGCAACTATGGTGCCTCTTGTAAATTACATCATTATTCAGTATGAATTGAAAATATCTTCAATGTTTTCACGTATTTATTGGTTAAATTGCATGTCATGATACAACCAATATCTCCAAAGGGTTTGAAAGGAATACATGACAGCGCTATTAAGGTAAATAAAGAGTAATTCTCATGCCTTAAACTGGTAAATAACATCATGTCATTTTCATGTCAGACCTTAGTTCCTCACACTTCCAACAAAAAGAGATCAAGAAATTTAGACTTAAAAGAACAGTGTAGTCTCAATCTATGTTGACCAAATTGGCCATCGATCTGTTTCCTATCATCTCAAAATGGATTGACTTTTCTCTGGCCATTTCTAGGCGTTTTTTAGTACTCACAATCAGGTTTATCAAGAAACACATTTCTCAACCAAGAAAAAAACCAATCAACAGCAGACCATTTTATCTGACAGGCACTTCTCAATAACTTAGATGACCAAGGCATGTTTTCAAAAGCACGATCCTTTTAAAATAAATTAAAGAAACAAAAAAACATAGAAACAAGAAAAAACATATGGGGTTCTTTCTTCACTGACAGACACTTCTCAATAACATAAATTCCCAAGGCATGTTTTCAAAAGCACGATCCTTTTAAAATAAATTAAAGAAACAAAAAAACATAGAAACAAGAAAAAACATATGGGGTTCTTTCTTCACTCATATACTGCGAGAGTCGAGCAATATTTTTAGTGAGAACTTGTGTCTTGAAGGGTTTTAGCGAGCATTCTGTCCTAGAGCATTTTTGGAATTGGATACACTCAGTTGAAGCCAGCTCATTTAAAATCCCAAATGACAACATCTGGTGAAGCTTTTTCAGTAGAGATAAGATAGAGAAATTCATCAATGTCCACATATGACCCAACTAATAATATTAATTGAGATTTTGTTGAGTCCTAGGTTTCCAGAGCACATGGGTACATGTATGAATGTGGGTACAGTACTTTTTGATACATAGGATGAAGGTATACCAATGAAACTTTATATACCTATAAAAAATTAAAAATTAAAAACATCATTGAAATCTTTTGTATTTATTTCATTTGTGTTTTAATTGAGCTTTTGTTGAGTCCTAGGTTGCCAGAGCACATGGGTATAGGTATGGATGTGGTTACAACACTTTTTGATGCAGAGGATGAAGGTATACCTATAAAACTCTATATATTTAAAAAAATTAAAAATTGAAAACATCATTGAAATTTCTGTAAATCGGCAATAATTCATATTCAATTTCAAATGAAATTCATCATTCAAAGTTCAAAATTCCACCCCATAACCAATTTTCAAACATTTTCCATTCAACAATTCATCAATTAACAATTTCACATTCAGAATTCTCATTCAAAATTAAACAATCATAAAATGATTAGAAAATTAGTAAAAACTTTATTATTCACATTAATAGCACTCAAGTCTTAAACCAAGTACATACATTCAAAAAGTGCCTAATGGAATTTCCAAAATTGAAATAGAAATAACAATAGTTGATTCCTAAAGGCAAGTGTGCCATTTGGTAATAAAAGGGAAATAGAGGTTTAAAACAGTTTATAAGCAGTAGACGTCCCATGCGTGTCAAACCTTACTAACATAACACTGCTACAAATCAAATAAAGTTTTTTCCTACTGGAAAACAAATTCAGCTTGAAACCTTGTATTTTAAAAAACAATACCAAATGTCATTGATTTAAAAAAAACAGTCTATTGGGCTATCAACAGAAGAAATCTCAGTCGTAAAAGAACAAATAGCATGTGATATTTTCCCACTTAGCCAACCTTGGTTTCCGATTTCTATAATGTCCAATAAACTTGCACTCTTTCATTGAATTTGCTTTCAATATCCGACATGCATCTCTAGCCTTTGGATTTTTAATATATCCATTATACATGAACCAACACAAGCTCGAACAGTAACATAAAATAATTTAGTTCACAACCTGAAGATAAGATAAGAAATGATAATTTTATTAATTTCCAACAAATGGGCATAAAAGAGGTCAATGGGACTACTAGATACAAAAGTGTGAGATACAAAATGGGTGCATAAAGGCCATTCCTAGAAAAAACATGACAAGAAAAAAACTAGCCTATGTTGTAAAAAGACCTGAAGTCAACAGCCTTAGAGCATGGAACAGAGATACAACTCAATAGTGTCATTATGTGCAAGTTTGTACAGAGTTGAAGAAAAACACCAACACTAACAAGGGAGATGGCTCGCCTAGGAGGTGATAAACCTCCCCTAATGCAATCTCTCCTATTCAAGGTTGTAGGAAAGAAACCCATGATAAATGTCTGGTCATATGAACTGGAAGAGTAGGGGTATCTAATCTAAAAGATTCTAGAATATAATAGAATAAAATTTATAAGCGTGGCAAAATCTGGCATTGGCACTGTGGCAAGGCTGATATTCCATTAATATATTGCTACTTCAATCAATACATATTGTTTTTTTGTTTGTTGACAGTCTGTTGTTGGTTGGTTGTTAATTTGATCAATTCATTTTCCTTCCAAATTCCAATTCCTGCAGCAGCAGCAGCAAGGTAACAAAGAGGGACTTTAACACTGCAATACTTGAGTGTAAGAAGGCTCATAATCGCCTAGTTGTGGATGAAGCCATTAATGATGAAAATTCTATGGTGGCCCTTAATCCCCAAACAATGGAAACGTTGCAGCTATTCAGGGGCGATACAATCCTTCTTAAGGTTCTTCGTTGCTCTATAATTTTGATTGATTTCCACGCGGCCTGCAATAATGGCATTGCAATCCCTTATGTGTTTTAGTTTTAGTTTCAATTCTCTCCATTTGCTTAAGTACACAATTGACATCACAAGCGTAGGGTAAAAAGAGAAAAGATACAGTTTGCATAGTTGTGGGCGATGTTAGCTGTGCATAGCACGCAATTAGAATGAACAGAGTTGTTAGATCAAATGTGAGAGTAAGATTGGGAAATGTGGTTTCTGTTCATCAGTGCCTAGAGATCAAGTATGGGAAGCGTGTCCATATTCTTCCTATAGATGACACTATTGAGGGTCTTACATGCAACCTTTTTTATGCCTACTTGAAACGTGAGTGCCTAGTGCCTACTACTACTAGTAATATGTTTTAACTTTTTTCTATATGTGCCCGGGTGCCACTGCCTAGTATACTAGTTTTTTTTAATTTGTCTATGTTTTATATTCATACAGCTTACTACCTGGAAGCCTATCGCCCTGTGAGAAAAGGAGACCTATTTCTTGTGCGCGGGATGCGCAGTGTGGAATTTAAAATCATCGAGACAGATCCTGGTGAATATTGTATTGTTTCTCCAGACACTGAAATCTTTTGTGAAGGAGATCCAATAAAACGAGAAGATGAAGAGAAATTGAATGAAGTTGGTTACAATGATATTGGTGGTATCAGAAAACAAATGGCACAAATCAGGGAACTGGTTGAACTACCCCTTCAACATCCCCAGCTTTTCAAAACTATTGGTGTGAAGCCACCTAAGGGTGTTTTGCTTTATGGTCCTCCTGGTTCAAGAAAAACCTTGATTGGTAGGGCAGCGGCAAATGAGACTGGATGTTTATTTTTCTTAATTAATGGTCCTAAAATTATGTCAAACTTGCTAGAGAGAGTGAAAGAAACCTCAGAAAGGATTTTCAAGAAGCAGAGAAAAATGCTCCCTCCATCATTTTCATCGATGAGATTGACTCCATAGCTCCAAAGAGGGAGAAAACAAATGGTGAAGTAGAGAGACACATTGTATCTCAACTCTTGACATTGATGGATGGCCTCAAAACTCGAGCTCACGTGATTGTGATGGGAGCAACAAATAGGTCCAATAGCATTGATCCAGCGCTCAGAAGATTTGGTAGGTTTTATCGTGAAATTGAAATTGGGGTTCCAGATGAAGTTGGTCGATTGGAGGTTCTTCGCATTCACACAAAGAATATGAAGCTTGCTGAAGAAGTAATACTTCTAAGCTATGCTCTGCATGAATCCTAACATATTATTTCTTTCTCTTATATGCTCTGCTCTGCATGAATCCTAACATATTACTTCTTTCTATTATTATATGCTCTGCTCTCTTCATCCACATAACATCACTGTTATTTCCATGCTATTTATAGGTTGATCTTGAACATATTGCCAAGAATACACATGGACATGTTGGGGCAGACCTTGCAGCTCTTTGCACTGAGGCTGCACTGCAGTGTATCACAGAAAAAATGGATGTAATTGATTTGGATGATGAAACAATCGATGTTGAAATTCTGAATTCTATGGCCGTTACAAATGAGCACTTTAAAGCTGCTTTGGGTAGTAGCAACCCGTCTGCCCTCCGTGAGACTGTGAGTACTGAGTAGTTAGTTATATGGAGAGAGAGCCTGAGCCTGAGTGAGTTTTGTTGTTTTGTTTCAATTGCTTTTATATTAAACCTCCACTGAAGTTAAACATTTCATTTTTCAGGTTGTGGAGGTGCCAAATGTTTCTTGCGAGGACATTGGGGGTCTGGAAAATGTCAAGACAGAGCTTCAGGAGGTATTAAAATTAATATGTATTCCTCAGCTATTTGTTAATATCTTCAAGGACTTGAATATATATATATATATATATATTCGTTTTTCTCCCTAACCTGTGATGATGCCTTGGGTGGATGGTAACCCTTGGAACTGTGCTTTGAATTATGAATGATTATAAATGTTTATTTCCCTTGACATATTTCTATTTGCAGACTGTTCAATATCCTGTGGAACATCCAGAGAAATTCGAGAAGTTTGGCATGGCTCCCTCAAAAGGTGTACTCTTTTATGGACCTCCTGGTTGTGGTAAGATGCTACTTGCTAAGGCCATTGCCAATGAGTGCCAGGCCAACTTTATTAGTGTGAAAGGGCCAGAGCTCCTCACAATGTGGTTCAGAGAAAGTGAAGCCAATGTGTGTGATATTTTTTATAAGGCTCGACAAGCAGCACCTTGTGTCCTTTTCTTTAATGAGCTCGACTCAATTGCTACTCAGGCAAGTAAAAGTAATATTGTTATTATTTGTTTGTTTATACAAGTTTGCATAGTACTCAAGCTGGTAACATTGTTATTATTTATACAAGTTTGCATAGCCAAAGTGGTTGTATAAATGCAAGCAGGGTTGAGTGACTTTTAAGGTTGGGTGTCCATGTCCATGTAGCGTGGTAGCAGTGTGGGCGATGCTGGGGGTGCAGCAGACAGAGTATTGAATCAATTACTGACTGAGATGGATGGCATGAATGCAAAGAAAACCGTCTTCATTATTGGGGCTACAAATCGACCCAATATTATTGATCCTGCTTTATTACAACCTGGTTGCCTTGATCAACTAATATATATTCCATTACCTGATGAAGCTTCCAGACATCAGATTTTTAAGGCATGCCTGAGAAATTCACCTCTTGCTAGGGAGGTTGATATTGTAGCTCTTGCTCGCTACACAAGGATTCAGTGGAGCTGATGTTAATGAAATATGTCAGCGTGCTTGCAAGTATGTCATTAGAGAGCACATTGAAAAGGAGATTGAAGTAGAAAAGAAAAGGAAGGAACACCCTGAAGCCATCGATATGGATATTGAAGATGATACCCTAGTTGTAGAAATAAAGACAGCTCATTTTGAGGAAGCAATGAAATTTTCCAGGAGGAGTGTTAGTGATTCCGACATACATAAGTATCAAGCATTTGCTCAAACATTACAACAATCTCGATTTTTTGGTTCAGAGTTCCACTTTTTAGATCGACCAGCTACAACTAACACTCCAAAAACTACCATAGAGGAGGACGATCAGGGGTTAAATTTGACGGGCATTCTTATCCATCACTTAATTTTTTTTTGACGGTTTTCTTTTTAAAACTGCCCTGCATATAACTTTTGATAAAAAAATTTACCCTTGTATTCAAACTTATTCCTAAGCAACCAAAATGGATCTGCAATTCAAAAAATAAATCCCTGCAAACATTGCTCATATAATCTTACATATATTTCTATAATACTTTAATGTATAATAATTTGAAACAAGAACATGTGCTATGGCTATTTTTAAACAGTTTTCAACAGAAGGCAACCGACCTGTAAAGAACCTTTTGTTTCTTCCACTCCATGAAGTGCTAAGAGGTATATGATAAATCGAATACAAGAAAAAGGAAGTGAATAGATCAATGGTTTTTAATTATAGATTACCTATTTAAATCTTAAAATTTCAAAAAATTAACAAAAATAAAATAAAATAAAATAAAAAATGAATTTATCCCATTCCTATGATTTTACTAGAATCTAGCTGAGATTTGTTCAAAAAACAAATTCTTAAATCTTTGGCATATAAAATTTAAACTTAAATCTGTAGGAATAACTATGCATTTCCAGAGGTAGAATCTAGCTTGCAATTTGTTGAATAGGTTTTAGGCCTTTAGCTGGGAAAAAAACACCTTGGTCTCACGACTTCACAGGCTAGAACTTAGTAGAATCATCATGAAAATTTAACATTTAACCATGAACAACAATATTCATAGGATTCTACACTAGATCTAGTTTTTGAGTAGTTTGTTTTTGTCACTGAGCTATTATAGCCTTTCTAAATCTTGATCTAAATATTAAATAATTGCATCGAGGAGGCTGGATTGACTCAAATTAATGTCCCAAGGAAGATTGCAGTCCTTAGTCGTACCTGTGTTAACCTTGCTAATTGAAGGCTGGGATGGAACCTGATCCTTTCGTTAACTTCGTGACTATTGGAACTGAATTTTTCTACTCAGTCTGTGATCCAGATCTGTTCTTGACTTCAGTCTTTCGATAACCTGAATAATTTCTTGACTTCAGTATTTTGATAACTGGAATAATTTCCACTGCTTGCAATTAGCATTATGTCTTGGGCCTATAAAACCAAACATATTTCATTATATTCTAAATTAGTTCAAATTATTCTTTGATCCCATAATCATTTGAAGTTTGAAGCATCCTTAAATCCCCATACTTTATCTACAGGAATATCGTCATATAGGTTCACCGTTCCAGTGTAGAAAATTGTCAATTGCAGACCGGATTGCTTGCTCGAAATTATATATGCAGCAGGGCTATATTCCACCTAGTAGAACTCCAGACCCAATATTATTCATAAACCCACATCAACCATCCTGAATCTCCATCGGATGGGGTTTCATCCATCCCCAAATCAAAACCAATCAGGGTTTGATAAGTTCATAATAAATAAAAAGAGGCACATTTTGAGTATTATGTAGAGTTTTTAGGACTAGATCTTGGGCACTCGATCTATAAATTAGTGTTTCCTCTACCACCCCATATAGGGTATTAAAGTTTTAAATGGATACTTCTCTTTCTCATCTTACGGTACAGCCAAAGGAATCTTTGTAGGCCATTTCCATGGATTCTGATAAGCCTGCCAAGAGTATTGGTGGTCAAGTGCTCTGATTATTATCTGATGACTTTATTTTCAATTCCCAACAATGGCAGCAATGGAAACTCCTAAGATTCTTCTCCATATTGGCAAGGTCTTTTACACATTTCACATCTTCCAGAGACTTAAATGACTGTGACTTTCTGGTGAAAAAATTGGAGAAACCCCTCCTACAAATCACGCAAACAATCAATAAAAACCAATAAAAGATTGTAGCATCCCCCATTCGAAATGAAGACAGAATGATTTTCTTAGTAAATGCATGGTTTCTAATAGACTTACTTGTGAGAAGGGAGGCTACCTCTTAGAGACTTCATGTGGAAGAGAGGACCTTCATTACAGCCATTGGGCATCATCGGTGAAGGCAAGAAACCCCATGAAGAATTTTCATTGTTGGTGATGTCGTCCAAGGAAACCCCATGAAGAATTGTCACTGTCAGTGATGTCATCCAAGGAAGCCAAGGAGGCCGTCGAATCAGTTGAAGAACTAGAAAAAGAAGAAGCTGATGAAGATAAATCGCATGTCGATATGAATCGCTCTTCAGCCATGGCTGCTCATAAGGAAAATAGGGTTTTAAAATCTATGGAAATCATGAATTTTCATTTCTTTAAATCCTTCTGCAACAACTGAAATTATGTTTCTTTCATTGTCTCTGCAACCACTGAAACTCTCTTCTTTCCAATAGACCCTGATCATCATCTGAAAAACCCAGGGTTTGGACCCCGACACAATCGTAAAACACTCGAGGAAGTCGCCCGAATCGGTAATATGGAAAATTGAAATGGTTTATGCAATGTAGCATTATGGTTGAAACCTTCCACACTCTCCAAATTCCTACCACTTCACACTCTTTTCAATGACTAGAGCCTTGAACTTCAATGCTGATTAATTGGAAGCAACTGTCCATCTACTTTGTCCAGCCCCAGCCTGAGCTCCCAAGCACAGGAAATGATGCATGCAGAATTTCCGCCAGGGATCAAATTTGAAGGGCAGGGTCCCATTTCACTTTGAAGAACTGAACCCTTCATTGTTGACATCATTGTTGACATGTAAAAATAATTTATTCTTTTCATTTGAAAATGTAAGTGGACAATAAAATTTCATTATTTATTAAAAAGTTGTGTATAGAAAAATATGACAATTTAAGAAAAAATCGCAAGTGATTCAACATTTACATGGAATTAGTGAGGTAAACCATGTACATGATGATTTATCACATCCAAAATCTTTTTATGGGGGGTTACTCAAGAGTTAGTATAGAGGAGGAGAGACTAGAATAAAGGTTGAGAATGAAGAACATGTAGCGGTGATGGAAGATGAGATTGGGACAAAGCTCATTTAGAAAGAGATTGGTGCACTTTTTTTGTTAATGTGAACATAGTGATAACCATTAGGAGTATTGGTTTCTTCACTACTACATTTCAACCAAAAATCCGACGGCCGTCATGTCGGATTTTTGACACTTCCCTGTCGCATGTACGACATTTTGATTTTTTTTAAGCGTCGGAAACTTGTCGTCGGTTATCCGACACCTAAGTAACCATCGGTTAAGCGACACCTAAGTAACCGTCGGTGAAATTTAAAGCGTCGTTTAAGGGACAGAATATCTTCGATGGTAGTAAAAAAAATCACCTTCATGCCGTCGGTGAAGCGACGGATATATACTGTAATCGTCGGATAAGCGACATCAAGAACCGTCGCTTAAGAGACGGTAAGAAAAAGTAAGTGTTGGAAATGCGACAGGTATAACCGTCGCTTAAGCGATGACAAGAAGAAGTAAGCATCGAAAATGCGACAGGTATAACCGTCGCTTAAGAGATGGCAAGAAGAAGTAAGCGTCGGAAATGCGACAGATATAACCGTCGCTTAAGCGACGGCCGTGAATATTTAAAAAAAAAAAAATAGCTCAAAATTGGCTTGATGTATCTTACATGCTTTAAACACTTGAAATTAAAATCAAATACCTTTCTTTCCAGCTTCTGTAACAACATGACAGCTCACTTCACCAGATTTGGCACTGAGCTTGTAAAGCCGCACCTTGCATAAAATAATAACAGCCAACACATAGAAGTAAGAGAGAGCCGATTTATCCAACAAGGCCAAATGTCAATGTTAATGACTAGAATTATCCTTACCAAACCTTGCTCATCTCCAACAGCCAAAATATATGAAATTGGGCAAAACTCCAATGCTGAAATGGGAGCATTTTTCCGATTTAAATTGAGATTTTGTACCTGTAAAACAATATATGTACATCAAATTTTGCAAATCAAATAATAATATTTTATAGAAAAGATATTCATAGATATGTAAGCTGTTGATAACAGGCTTGTCACCCACTACCGTCAGGAGCTTCCCAAGTAAACATAATTGTAGAAGTGTTCTCACCTCATTATCAACACTGCAAAGAAGACCTAAAAAAGGCACTGATGCATCCCATACTTTAATAGTGCCATTTTCATGCCCACTTATGTAAATAATTTCCACAATGGAACTGTTATCAAATGACATCGAACCATGAACTCCGCCAGTGACAGGCCACTTCATACTAGATGAGAGATTGGATGGTGCTATTGATTTCAATGCACGAGGTAGCTATATTCAGATAAATATGATAGCGTCTGAAGTTAGCAACCAGAATATCAAAGAAAACATGTTCTTATGAAGAAATTTTATGGCTATATGATTCTAGAGACTGAAAAAGTAAATATACCTGTGATAATATTTTAGAAGCATTCACATTTTTAGGAAGAAGTACAAGTTTTGTCACAGTTACACAAGGTTCAACCAATGGTGCTTGTATAGGAACAGCCAGGGGAGAAATGGGAGACCTCTCCTCTTCCATCCTGAGAGAGGACTCTAATATGCTAGCCCCATCATATGCATGTAAATTGCCTGGATTTGTGAGTATAAGAAATGAAGCAGATGGATTGCTCCACATGCTTCCAGCAGTTGGTAACATTATCATGTCTGCAAAAGATCCATGAAACTCAAGATCCAAGTGTGAAATGCATGCCAATTTTTCCATGTGATAAGACCATTCCAGACCCAAAACATGCAAGGTGGGAAGACAGAGTGAATCCCTCCCTTAGGAGTAAAGATAAAATGTTGAAAAGTATGCTATGCTGCAAAACTAGAAATGTGCAAACCCTGCAACACAATTTTCATTACATGCAATTCTCAAGAAGGATTTATTTCTACTATCTAGATAAAGTAGATCATGCCATACAAAAGCATGGTTGAGTCATTTAAATTAATAACACTTTCTATATCTCAAGTTATATTCCTTTTAGAAATTTTCAAGCTTGTCTGTTTTAAATGAAAATCAATAAAAAGAAAGTAAGCTGTAGGTAACAGGCATATGTCTAAGAGAAAGAAGGAATGGCCAGACTACAATTACAAAAATAGATGGATGTATATTAAAAAAAAGGATTGCTTCTCCCACATCACTTTTTGACTTTTACCTTGCTCTTATTGAAGTATTTTTAGGGTGCAAAACGGGGAGGTAAAAAAGTGTTAAGTTGACTTAGGGTTGCCTGACATTCATTCTAATGGAGTAGCATTGACAGCCAAGTGAGCAAAGAAAACACAGGGAACCTATAGCAGTCCTGGGCACACCTACATGGATTATGGGCACTTTTCAACCCCAAAACAATCTCATACAACTATGAAGAAGCAAAAAGCCAAAAAAATTGAGCATGTAACAGCCTCTAATAATCAATCTTGTGTGTGAACAGTAGTAGGAGAAGTGTGTGAACTTGTTATGACGTGTGCCTTATCCATCACCTAACCCCACCAACATTCTACCAACAAAAAGAACATATGGATCTGGAGAAGCAGTCCTAGGCATACCTAAGCCTTCAAAATGCAACCTGCACCATTATATCAACATTCCTCAGCATTATTTAGTGAAACCTAGGCATGAATGAGAAGTTCTGCAATAAAATTGTCTTTAAATACTCAACGACGGTAGCCTTTGTGAGATAAACAATGGAGTATCATTTTGCATCAAAACAATAGTATAATGAATCTAAAATAATCAATAAACATCAGATTTGTTTAACCTTGGTTTGTACACTTATTATCCGTAAAACAACCTTCAAAGGGGCATTTTGAGGCATATTTTCACACAACGGCCCTAAAAGTGGTAAAACACAGTCACCTACAACAAATATGGGCACTTCTTTGGGTGACTTTCATGAGGAGCAACCATGGATCTTAAAAAATATGGACTGTCATGAGCATAATCAGTGGCCTCCAGGATTCAGATTCTTCCCTACAGATGAAGAGTTGGTTGTGCATTACTTGTGCAAGAAAGCACCCTCGTAGATCATTCTTGTTCCTATAATAGCAAAGGTGGATCTCTACAAATATGATCCATGGCAGCTTCCAGGTATTTCTTTGTTTTTTGTTTTTCCTCTAAGGCTTATACTTGTGTATCTAAACAGATTCTAGAATGTGTAAACAGATGGAATTCAGGACTTACTTATGAGATTTTTGTTTTCTTTTATTGTTTATAGACAAAACCCTATTTGGAGAGAAGGAATGGTACTTCTTCACTCCCCACGATAGAAAGTACCCAAATGGATCAAGGCCTAATAAGGCTGCTGGCTCTAGATACTGGAAAGCTATTGGTGCTGATAAGCCCATCAATGCTAAAGGAGGAAAGAAGAGAGTGGGTATCAAGAAGGCTCTTGTTTTCTATGCTGGGAAAGCACCCAAAGGCTCAAAGACAAATTGGATCATGCATGAATACCATCTTGCTGATGTTAGCAGGCCTGCAAGGAAGAAAGGAAGCTTAAGAGTAAGTTGGTCTATATCCTCTTTGTTGTGTTTTGAGTCGGCAATTTTGACAACATAGCCTAGTTTTCTTGTGGTTCCTCTGTTTCCTGTGGTTGTTGTCAGGAGGATGATCTTTCGCATTAGTATTTCCCCTTCTCTTCTTTTTTTCTTCCATCCTATACTCATATGGGCATTAGCAATAAGGATATTGGGTTAAGTGCTTGATTCCTCAATTACAGAGTTGAGTATATGGGCATTAGCAATAAGGATATTGGGTTAAGTGCTTGATTCCTCAATTACAGAGTTGAGTATATGGGCATTAGCAATAAGGATATAGGGTTAAATGCTTGATTCCTCAATTACAGAGATTGAGTATATGGGAATTAGCAATAAGGATATAGGGTTAAATGCTTGATTCCTCAATTATAGAGATTGAGTATATATGGTTCAGAATTCTGCTAAAACTTATGAAGTATTCAATTTCAAGCAACTTGTTTCTTCCCAATTCAGGACTCCATGGAAAAGCACCAGCTTCCTTAACATCAATATCTGATAGAGTGATCCAGCCAAGTACAAAACAATATCTTTCAAGTATAAGCTCATGCACTTGGGTTTTGATGCCGAGCAGACATGAAGACAAATAAGAGCAAGAACATGAAGAAGGAATCTGATGCACATGTAGTAGGTCTCCAATAGCCACAAATGAGGCAGATTCAATGCTCATGTTGTAATTCCAACTACCAACAAATTTAGGGGTTTAATACATTTTTGTTAAGGAATTTAGGATGGTAACTCATGGTCTTCTCTGTGTAAAAAGATACCATCCTCTCTCTGTGTAATGGGGGGAATAAAGGGATTGGGTACAATCAGAGTAGCCATACATCTAGAGGAGCTATGCAAGCAAGCCAGAGATCATTGTGCATTACTTGTGCATAATCAGTGGCCTCCAGGATTTAGATTCTCCCCTACAGATGAAGAGTTGGTTGTGCATTACTTGTGCAAGAAGGAAGCCTTGCAGATCATTCATGTTCCTATAATAGCAGAGGTGGATCTCTACAAATATGATCCATGGCAGCTTCTAGGTATTTCTTTGTTTTTTGTTTTTCCTCTAAGGATTATACTTATGTATCTAAACAGATTCTAGAATGTGTAAATAGATGGAATTCGGGACTTACTGATGAGCTTTTTGTTTTCTTTTATTATTTACAGACAAAGCCCTGTTTGGAGAGAAGGAATGGTACTTCTTCACTCCCCGCGATAGAAAGTACCCAAATGGATCAAGGCCTAAAAGGGCTGCTGGCTCTGGATACTAGAAAGCTACTGGTGCTGATAAGCCCATCAATACTAAAGGAGGAAAGAAGAGAGTGGGTATCAAGAAGGCTCTTGTTTTCTATGCTGGGAAAGCACCCAAAGGCTCAAAGACAAAATATTGGATCATGCATGAATACCATCTTGATAATGTTAGCAGGCCTGCAAGGAAGAAAGGAAGCTTAAGAGTAAGTTGGTCTATATCCTCTTTGTTGTGTTTTGAGTCGGCAGTTTTGACAACATAGGCTAGTTTTCTTGTGGTTCCTTTGTTGCCTGTGGTTGTTTTCAGGAGGATGATCTTTCGCATTAGTATTTCCCCTTTTCTTCTTTTTTTCTTCCATCCTATACTCATATGGGCATTAGCAATAAGGATATTGGGTTAAGTGCTTGATTCCTCAATTACAGAGTTGAGTATATGGGCATTAGCAATAAGGATATAGGGTTAAATGCTTGATTCCTCAATTACAGAGATTGAGTATTTGGGCATTAGCAATAAGGATATAGGGTTAAATGCTTGATTCCTTCTACTACAACATAATTGCTACAACTTTGTCATATTCATCAGATTCAACAAGATAGTAATATGGTGCCATGTAAGAAGACCTTAAAAAGAGTAAACTGCAGATTCAACATTTCTTTTTTTGGATGAAAATAGAAAAAGGTTGGGAACACAAAAGGATAACCCTAAAAAATGAAATAGATAATACTCCAGGAAAAGAAAGTATCCCAGTGACAATGCAGCACCATGAAAGGTCCTCAAGAAAATAGCCAAGTCTATGGAGTCTGAGGAAGAGCAACTTCCTGGCTATCATCCAAAATAGAAGAGAAGGCATCATTATCTGGTCTAAG
>LPNX010254845.1:348285-358831 GCA_001517045.1 Pseudotsuga menziesii | reverse complement strand
ATAAGAGGAAATTTGAACTTTAAACCCAGCCAGTTGACTCCACATTCCTTCATACACCCTACATAACCCTTGACTCTAGAGAGTGCATGTTTAAAATTTTTACAGTAGTAGGGGTCCCTGTTTCTCAGTGCAGAGGAGGCAACCTGCCATCTGTGCTTGCTCCCCTCTAATGCAATCTGCTGCTGTCTAGAAATGGATTTTGTACAAGTGGAGATTACCTCTTCCTGCAAATTCATGACCTGTTGTGCCCGAGAAGGGCTGGAAAGAAAACCCTTGTATTGAGCCACAAGAATGCCAGGATTCTGGGGCTCACTTCAAATCCATAAATTAGTATGGCCTTCATTGTGGGAAAATGTCTGAAAAGACCTTTCCCACTGAACATGATTGTTCACAAAAGAGGTAAAGGCTCATAGATGAACGTCACCTGCAAAGGGAACAGGATTTGAGTGCTGATCCAAAGGGCACGCCATCTCGTGCAAGTATAATTCGCATAGCAAGTTCTGCTCTTCAAAATTTCTCCCAAGGAATGTTTCCAAAAAAATTTCTGAGGTCGCAATTTCAAATGACCTCCCCTCCTGTACAGCCCTTAATTTAAACCAGACAAACTGCTCGAAGAGAAACACTGGATAAGAGGAAGAGGGATTCCTAGTGCCTATGATTTCTCGGGATAGGGCATACATTTGATCCTTATCCTTCTGCATAGATGAGAATTTTTTCAATTCTTCATCTCCTTCTGCAACTCCTCTACCTGAACTCTGTGGCCCATACGTTCTTCAGCCCCCTGCTCTTCCAGTGCTCTAATAATTCTTTTATGCTCATCCAAAGCAATTGTCTTTTTTTGGTTTTCTTCCACTTGACTTCTCCATTTAATTACTTCCATCCTCAGAGATGAAACCTCTACTGTGAGATCTGAAATCTCCTTTTTATAATGTTCTTCCTACTCTGAATCCAAATCAATAAAGTTTTTCAAAGGGAGGAGTATTGTCTTTTGTGAGACAGTGTCTTCTAGCACTTCTTCTATGAGAGTTGCTGGTTCTTGTGTGGTAGCAATATCCCCTGGACTTTCTTCCATAACTATGATTGATGCTTGTTGAGACACTAGTTCTTATGTAACAGTGTCTTCTCCCTGATCCATCTGCATCTCTGAGATTGATTCTTGTGTTGCTGGTTCTTGTGTGACAACAACACCCCCCGGGTTATTTTCTACAGCTATATCCAAGGATTGTTGAGACACTGGTTCTTGTGTAACAGTGTCTCCTCCCCGATCATCCTGCATTTCTGAATCTGATTCTTGTGTTGCTGGTTCTTGTGTGACAGCAACATCTTTCAAACTCTCCTCAGCATCCACCTCCATTGCTTTTAAAGACACTGGTTCTTGTGTAGCAGTGTCTTCCTCCTACATTCCTGGATTCAATTCTTGTGTTGCTGGTTCTTGTGTGACAGCAACACCTTTCAAACTCTCCTCAGCATCCACCTCCATTGATTTTAAAGACACTGGTTCTTGTGTAGCAGTGTCTTCCTCCTATGATTCTGAATCCACTGGTTGTGTTGCTGGTTCTTGTGTAACAGCAACATCTTCGTTCCCCTGCTTCTGGGATTGCATTTGGTTTGAGTCTTTTGCCTCCTATTGGTGCAGTTATGCTCGGCTCCTTAATTGGTCTCTTTCTTCCTTTTCGTGATGTTTTCGTTTGAGGGGCTGACTTATCAGGATTCACTGCTGGGGTCAAAGGAATGTTTTCTTGCGCCTCAGATCGCTCCTCCTCAATTAGGGTTCCTCCTTCCCACTCAGGTGAGGATTCCACTCTGACCGGCTCCATCTGTTCCATCTGTTCTTCAATTGCCTTAGCTCTGTCATCTTTAGGTTCAATTGTCGCAGCATTCAATGCTGCTCCAATTTCTCCTTCTGATGACAGAGCTACCCTGTTGTCTGCATGTCTCTCAAGATTTTTATCAACACTTTCCCTCAATGGTTCTTCTTGTGTCCCCTGTTGTGCTTGTTCTGGTATAATATCATCCCCCCCCAACTATATTGGAGGGACACCGATCCTCCTGATGATGTTGAAGCTGTTCCTGGTCTGCCGGGAGACCCAGGACAGGAACAAGCTCCTGAGTGCGGGCTGTGAATTGATCCCAGGTGATATTGTGCTGGGCCAGGGTTCTTGAAATGATTAATTTTATAAGACCATGGTGGATGTTTAGCCGTTTGAACAAACATCGCCATCTGGCGTAGGTTATGGAACAGATAGTATGGAATATTCAACAAAATGCCATGGCGAAGATGGGAAAGCAAAGGTAGTTCAGAATTATAAACAACTTGGTACCTACCTTCGCAAGTGATTTATTTCTTAAGGAAGACAGCAACCTGATCCCATGGTCATGGCAGTGATTGCAGTACAATTCCTCTCTTTGATAATTGAACGTGCTCCCCCTCTCGTAGAAATTCCTCCCGTGCAACCATCGTGGGGATTTGGCATTCAAACCATGCCTTTCCCACCATTGGAAGAGCAGTAACTTAAGATATAATAGCCTCAGAAACTTCTATCCGCAGCCCCCATACCTCAGAGTGAGTGTCCTTGAGGTGTAAAGTGAATTGCAAAGCTGCTTCCCTGTTAAATCCGTCTAGTCGCTCAAAGAATTCAATCCAGCCAGCGGCTTGAAAGATGGCGAAAACCTCAGGATTGTTTCGGAGTTCCCACGTGTTTAAAGGTTCATGACGAGCTGGAAGCCCCATAGTCCTGGCGACAGAGTTCTAGAGTCCGAGAGTGGAGGTTGCAGAGTGGGGAATGCACAGATCGCTGAGCGGAGATGTGAGTAGGGAGATGGCAAATTTGGAAAGTGCAGTGCAGAGGGAGGTTCAAAATTTTTATTCCAAATTGGGGAAGGTGGCGGTTATGAGCTTTTACATCGCACGGGGGACGGATTAATTAAGTCATAATGGTAATACATATTAAGGCACGACTGATATCATTAAACCCAAATTAACACTTAATCATGTAAAAATCAAAGCCATACCTCGTGCGACTGTGCATCGAATGACCTGCGGGGAATGATGATCCATGTGTTTGCTGACGCTGGAAGGCTGAGCTCGTGCGCAGGCATTAAATTGATCATAATAATAGCAATTAATGCCATAATTCCATCGCCAGTGAAAATGGAGAAAACATCGCGTCACCGGAGTCGGAATTATGCCAAATTGGCCGACACGAGTGGAATAAATCAGAGCCATAAGTAATAGCGGAAGCAATTTGCTTTGGTTAACACAGGAGTTACTAGTGCAAAGAACAAAAGAACAGTCTGTAATGCTAAAAGGTCCACCAAATAAAATGGGATTGAAGTTTCCCAGCATGATATCGCGGCCAATTAAAAGATGTTACAGTCGTCAAGAAAGATCACAGTGTCGGGAAAAAAATTGGCGGTACAGGGAAAAATCACGGCTGTCAGAATTCACAATGGCTGGGAAAGGATGTCGCGGCCGTGGGAACATGTGGGTCGGCCACCGGGAGTGTATGTTCAGCCGCCGGAAGATTATGTTCGGCTGCCGGAAGATTATGTTCATCCGCCGGGAAAAAGAATTTTCGGGCCTTTGGAAAAAAAGTTGCGGCTGTGGGAAAGTATGTTCAGCTGCTGGGAGTGTTTGTTCTGTCACCGGGAAAAAGAATTTTCGGGCCTTTGGAAAAAGAGTTGCGGCTGTGGGAAAGTATGTTCAGCTACAGGAGCGTTTGTTCAGCCGCCGGGAAAAAGAATTTTCGGGCCTTTGGAAAAAGAGTTACGGCTATGGGAAAGTATGTTCAGCTGCGGGAGCGTTTGTTCAGCCGCCGGGAAAAAGAATTTTCGGGCCTTTGGAAAAAGAGTTGCGGCTGTGGGAAAGTATGTTCAGCTGCTGGGAGTGTTTGTTCAGCCGCCGGGAATGTTTATTCTGAGAAAAGGAAAATGCAACACAGGGAACAAAGGAAAACGTTTTTCGTTCAGCGGGCCCATTCTGGTCGTTCGCCTGGTACTTCCCTGCAATTTTATTTCTTTGAAAAACAACAACCAAAGAGATCAAATGTAAAAAGAAACAATCAAGAGTTATTCACTACAGTAGAAAAAACTTATTTATGTACTGTGATTCAATAGTACGATTTACAGTTTAAAGGTTGGCAGAGGCAGAGAGAAGTTCCTGCCCTGGTAACAGCTGATACTCTGGGTCGGCAGCAATCTGCGAAATGAATGCGTCCTTCGAGATAGGTTTACGGTACAGTCTTAGTCTATGGCCATTAGCAAGTAATGGTATACGATTGTCATCAATGGTCACCAGACGGACCGTGCTGTTATCAAAAACCCTGTCAACCAAGTATGGACCTAGCCACCGTGTACGCAGTTTCCCTTTAAAATCTCTTTTGAATCTGGAGTCATAAAGTAATGCCTAGTCTCCTTCACTGAAGACCTTCTTTTTAATAAACCGGTCGTGCCAATTAGATCTCTGTTGCTGAAGCAACAAAGTCTGATCTACTGCCGCTAACCACTTCTCGTCCAGTTCATTTAATTGATTCAGTCTTCGCTTCTGCGCTTCTGTTACGTCCAGGTTCATTTCGGTGGTTGTCTTCAAGGTTTTAATCTTGAACTCAATTGGAAAGACAGCACTCTTTCCGTACACCAGATCATATGGGGAGAACCCTGTAGTGTCACGCCAAGTCGTGCGATATGCCCACAGTGCTTCTTGAAGCCTGTCAGCCCAATCCTTTCGATGACTATTAACTGTTTTAGTAAGGATATTTTCAATAACATTATTGGTGCTTTCCACCTGACCATTAGCCTGGGGGTGATAAGGTGAAGACACCCTGTGATGCACATGATACTTCCTGAGCAAGGATTCAAATTGGTGTGACACGAACTGCGGACCTCCATCAGTAACTACTTCTTTTGGCACCCCAAAATGGGTAAAGATCTCACTGTACAGAAAGTCAATTACTGCCTGATCATTAGCCTTAGCCAAAGCTATAGCCTCCACCCACTTGGTCATGTAATCAGTACAAACCAGAATATAGACCTTCTGTTTGGAGGGAGGACTGATAGGGCCAACAAAATCCAGTGCCCATCTCTCAAATGGTTCAACTACAAGTTGGGACTGTAGGGGCATCTGATCTGTTCGATTGGGTTGGCCCATCCTTTGGCAACTGTCACAGGACTGGACATTCTTCTTGGCATCCCTGAACAGAGTCGGCCAGTAATAGCCCATCCGCAGTGCTTTGTGCCCCGTTCTTTTATCTGCAAAGTGGCCTCCACAAGGCCCCTCATGACAAGCTTTTAATATAGGAAATATCTCATCTTCTCTTACACATCTCCTGATCTCAAGATCAGGCCCTGTGTAGAAGAGATGGCCATTTAACCAACAAAACCTGGCACTGCGCTGAATAATTTTTCTTTTTTCTCGTTTTGTCATATATGGCGGGAGCTTCCCTGCAACCAAATAGTTAGCAACGCCTGCATACCATGGAGAATGAACTGAAAGTGCAAATAGATGCTCGTCTGGGAAAGAATCCTCAACAGGCAAACTGTCATCACTGTTAGTAAGACGGGATAAAAAGTCAGCAACAACATTTTCCTTCCCAGGTTTATCTATAATAGTGATATCAAATTCTTGTAACAACAAAAGCCATCTGGTCACTCTGGCATTGGTAACTGGTTTATTCATTAAGTATTTGATGGCAGAGTGGTCAGTGTGCACAAATGTAGGATACCCGGTGATATAATGTCGAAATTTATTTATGGAGTAAACAATAGCAAGGAATTCTTTTTCAGTAACAGTGTAGTTAAGCTCAGCAGGGGCTAGATTTTTACTAACATAGTAAATGGCATAAGGTTTTTGGCCCTCCTACTGTCCTAATATTGCCCCAATGGCAGTGTCAGAGGCATCTGAGGAGATATGGAAGGGCAGGGTCCAATTAGGTCCCCGCAAGATGGGAGCTGTAGACAGCCTTGCTTTAAGTTCATCGAATGCTGTCTGGCATGTTGCATTTCACACAAACTGTGCATCCTTCATTAACAAAGAGAACAGAGGAGAAGCCAGTTTGGAGAAGTTTTCTATGAATCTTCGATAATATCCAGCATGTCCCAGAAAGCTTCTCACCTCTTTCTGAGTTGAAGGGGTAGGTATATTCTGTATTACTTTGATTTTTGCAGGGTCTACCTGTATACCATTGGCAGAGATAAAATTCCCCAATACCACCCCCTCACTCATCATCATATGGAACTTCTCAGTGCTTAATGAAAGCTGAGCCTGTTTACAGCGAGTTAAAACCTTCTTTAAATTTTCTAGCGCCTCATCGAAATCCCTGCCATAGGGAGTGAAATAATCCATGAAGATTTCCATGCTATCATTGACTAATTCAGAGAATATGCCAATCACAGCTCTTTGGAACGTTGCTGGTGCATTGCACAATCCAAATGGAAGTACTCTGTAAGCAAAAGTTCCCCAGGGACAGGTGAAGGTGGTTTTATCCTGATCCTCAGGAGCAATTTGGATTTGGTTGTACCCACTGAAACCGTCTAGGAAGGAGAAGAACTTCTTCCCTGACAGGGTATCAAGTACCTGGTCGATAAAGGGTAAAGGGAAATGATCCTTTTGAGTTGCCTTGTTCAATTCCCTATAATCAACACAGACCCTCCATTTCCCATTTTTCTTGGGTACAATCACGAGTGGGGAGACCCACTCACTATCTGAAATAGGGTATATAAACCCCGCTTCCAAAAGTTTCTGGATTTCCTCCTTCACTATATCCCTCAGATTGGGGTTCATGCGTCGTTGGGGTTGACACACAGGCCGGGAGTCACTTTTGATATAAATGTGATGAGTGCACAGATTAGAGGGGATACCCCTCATATCGGTATACTCCCAGGAAAACGCCCCCTTATGTTCCTTCAAGAGGCTGATCAGGCATTTCTGTTCCTCTGAGGAGAGACTAGGATTGATATTCAAAGTCCTTCCAGGTTCTACCTCAATCGGAATGCTCTCTGAATTTTTCACAACCGGGATTATATTTGTGCCACCAACCAAGGCTTCTTCCGTAAAGTTTTCTTGCTCTTCCTTGCCGAGGGTAGTGTTAAGAATTTGATAGACTTCTCTATTTACTGAAGTGGGTTCACTAATGAAATTGCTAATGGTATCATCTTCTGTCTCATTTTTAAAGGTTAAGGCCTTCCCTATAGTTAATAATGGCTGGACATCCTCGTCCTCCTCCTCCTGCTCTATCCAAAGGGATGTTTCAGCCTCTAGACTTGGTCGAGCTGGAGGATACAGGGTGAGGTTTTTAGTATCCATACCATCAGATATAGTCATGGACCCCAATCGACAGCTGATGCAAGCATCAGCTGTGGCCAACCACGGTCTCCCCAGGATCAATGGGTGTCCCCCCAACTGCGATTTTGGTTGTAACACCAAAAAGTCAGCTGGGTACTCCCATGAATCTACTGATATACCAAGGTCGTCCAGAATCCCTTCGGGTCTGATGGTGGATCTGTCTGCCAATTCCAAAATAGTAGGGGTCGGTCTAAACTTGGTGAGCCCAAGCTTCTTTACAGTTTCCATAGTTATAACGTTGATTGCTGCTCCCAGATCCACTAGGACGTTGGTTATCTGTGTCTGTCCTATCTGTACAGTAACGGTAGGATTACCAGGGTCATCGTATTTAGTCACAGGGGATTTTCCTATTATCAAGGCCGATAAGTTTCCTATGACATGAACCGTGGGAGGATCCTTGAATTTCCTTTGTGTTCTTCTTGTGCACAGCTCCCGAACTGTTCTAGCGTAAATGGGCACATCTTGAAGCGCTTGAAGGAGGGGAATTTTAACATAAAGGTTTCTTAACTCTCCGAGGAGGTTAAACTGAGGTTTCCCCCCCATTTTTGGTAGCAGTAATCTCTCGGGGTATGGTGGCTGCTTTATCAGATGGGAAGGCTGTATCTCTTCAGGTTTATCGTTGGATGGTTCAGCTGTCCCTTCTAAAGAATGCCCAGCATCCTCAATGATGGGACTTGAGTCAAATGGATGCTGTAAGCTCTCCTCTTCTCTATGCTCAGAGGATGAAACATCCTCTGTTATTACAGGTTCTACAATTTTCCCAGATCATAAGTGAATTTCATTACAGGGTACAGGGGAAAGAGAGTAGGCTGGCATGTTGATAGTCTCCAATTGGTGGACTGCTTTATTTTTTGGGTTAGGATTAGGTTGGGCAGGCAGCTGGGGTCGTATTGGTATATTCGGGATAGAATTGTTTTGCAGCTGTAGCTGTGACTGTGGAGGTAAGTATTGAGGATATGGAGGAATTTGGGGGAATTGAGGAAATTGAGGAGAATACGGTGCTTGTTGAGGTAGAGGTGGTTGAGGAAACTAGTTCCCAGGATGGAAATTCCTCCATCCAGGATTCCATGACGTAGGTTAGGGTGGTGGCTGTGTCCAAGGATTCCATGAATTATAGTTTTGCATTGCAGGTTGAGAGGAATTCCATTGAGTATAATTTGAAGGGAATTGTGTATTCAAATTTTGCATATTATTCCAATTCCCCATATTATTCAAAAATGGGAGAGAGTCTGGAGACATACCTTGATTCCGAGGCTGCCATGGTTTCTTCTGTGCGATAAAGTAGGTTGCTTCCACATCCAGGTTTGATGCCTGCAGAACGGCCTTGACTTGAGGAAGTGAAGGGCATTCCTTCATGTCATGGTTCAGCTCACATAGCTGACATACGTTCACTTTGTAAAGCGGGCATTCTCTCAATGGATGATTCTTTCTACATCGGGGGAAGAACACACCCAATGTGAGATCCTCTACTGCTTGTTTTTGTTTCTCCTTCAGGACATCAATTTCAGAAGAGATGGAGCTCATCATTTCTGTTTTAAAATTTTCAAGTAGATTGCCTATCTCTGCTCGGGTAGCGCCTCCATTAGAGGACTTCTGAGTTCGGTCGAAGACGTCACGTTCCAGCTTTTCTCGTTTATCCCGCTTATTATTTCTAGAAGACCCTCTGGAGTATCTTTTGCACAGCTCCACAATTTTGTCGAAAGGTTCCTTGGAGATGTATCCCTTACCAAGCAGGTTCAACATATCTAGACAATCATCCCTGATTCCCCGAAGCAGGATTATTTTGAGTACATCCAGTCCCATGTTCGTCTGCCCAGCTCTCTGCACATTGTACAGTAGTCTTTCCATGAAATCTTCCAAACTTTCGTCCTCCTTTTGCACCATTTTAAATAACTCCTCTCTCTTATCCTTGGTGTTACAGTATTCCTGATATTTCTCCAGGAACACCTGCTTCATTGCATCCCAATTAGTAACGGTTCCTCCCCCAAGGCTCATGAACCAGCGTAATGCATTGTCCTTAAGGGTAGTAGGAAAAAGTTTTAGTTTTTGGGCATTGGTGATATAATCGTAACTGCGACAAAGAATATAGAATTCGAAAAGGAATTCGTCTGGGTCTTCTGCCGCCTTTCCATGGAAACGAGGTAACACCGATGGTGAGATATTCTTCATAGGAGCTGCCCCATCTGGTTGTTGAATAGGAAATTGCAATGTAGCCACTGTTCCCTCTGGCAGGGAGTGATTCTCATGATGATAGTTTTCTCCCATCACTTCTTCCTCATCTGCCTCGTGTCTGTTACTCATCTCTTCTTCTGTTTTCTCCTCTTCGTCTCCTCCTGTGTTCTTTTCTTCGTTCTTCTCTTGTTCCTCGTTCTTTTCTTCGTTCTCCTCTTGTTCCTCGTTCTTTTCTTCATTTTTCCACTATCCCAGGAGCTTCTGGTGGTACTGATCCCACTCTTCCTTAGTTACACTCCTCCCGTTAATGTGATAATTCGGACCTCTACCAGCAGGTCCCGTTGTAACAGCTGTGTCTTTGTCTACAGGGGTAGCTGAGGACGTCGCAGCTGCACGTGTCTTCTCCATCGTGGATCCCGATGCTAGCGCCCCAGGATCAGCAGGGTTTCTTCTGTTAGGAGTTTCTTGAAGATGAGCTCTAGTGGATGAATCAGTTATGTCAACAAGGTCGTCAATGAACGTCCTTCTGCCCAATGGTACTCCTCGACCTCGACCCGAGCCACCTGCACCGTTAGTATCTTGTGGGGTTTTGGGAGTTGGGAATTGATCACATTTTACCCTTCTAGTATTCATACAACCCAAATCATTTCATCAGAAAGAATAAAAAGAGACTGACTAAAAATAATTATCAAATGCAACTACTGATAGTGTTTTAATTACCCTTCCCCGGCAACGGTGCCAAAATGTCGAGCACCCTAAATGCAGATAAGTTATTATCAACACACAGAGCTTACGAAATTCATTGTCAACCCGAGGAAGTCTTTTGTTTCAAAGGGTAAGTGCACAATATATGCTAAACACCAAATCATTGTAGTGAATACTGTTCTTAAACAACTATGTTCATCCCTCAAACTTTGTGTGATCCCACCAATCTTCTAACTCTACAATTTCAACCTTGTCCTTCTATGCATAAACCAGAAATGAAATCAACAATTACTGACAGAAAGGAAATCCTATTCACAGCCCAAATTAAGG
>LPNX010254845.1:326086-348038 GCA_001517045.1 Pseudotsuga menziesii | reverse complement strand
GTCTGGAATGTCACGTGCCTCAATCGATGATGGACAGGTTGAGGATCCCTTTTGTGTCACGACCATCCCTTGTCCCTAGACTTGTTCAGCTCCATCCCCATGCATTTGCTCATCTCACATTATCTTCATAGATCACACATATTAGCACAATTTCAAGAGATAAATAGCCTTAATTGTCACAAGAATAAGCATTAATAAGGTAGAACAATAATCAGTCTTACCTTGACAATTTAGGGAATAAAGGTGAAGAAAGTCGTTCTGATTGGCATGCTAAGTAGTGTAAAACCAGGGAAGAAAGGTGATTAAAGGTGGTTAAAAAGGGACCAAATTTGGACTCAACAATTCCAGAACTATAAATGGTTAACTAAATCAGCCAAGTGTATGGAGTCTGAGGAAGATAAACTTCCTAGTTAGCATCTGAAATAGAAGAGGAGTAGCCATCATTATCTGGTCTGATACCTATCTGAAATGGATCCTTTTGAACAATGAATAGTTGAACAGAAGGGGGGAGAATGCTTTCAGATTGGATTTTCTGCCTTTCTTGGGCATAAATCCTATGTTTTCTGCGTAGGAACTCACACTCTTAAAGTTGTCTATGATAGATAGAGAGGTTGAAGAATGTTTCAAGATGCTAAACTTAATAGACTAGTTTGGTAGATAACCAAGGGATATAGATCCTCGATAGATTATCTTAGTATTCTTTTGTAGGTAATTCATTTGGAACCTGGAAATAGATGTGATCTGTTAAACAATAATATTAGTAAAATACAGGGCATGCTTTTTTTGTGAAATACACATCCCAGGGAAACCCACCAGGCACTTCCTCTTCCCCTCATTCTGAGGATGGTACCCAAAGTAAAGCAGATTCTTCATGACTCCAGGCCGATACAACAATATGCTAATTAAGAGCTGGACATCTCACTTGCAGGAATTGAATCTTGGTGGGGAGAACAACTTTTCTTATCTCAACCACCTGGGATAGACCCTGTTGACCAAAATACATGACACACGGAGGCCACTTCAATGAGACAAAGAAATTGAAAATATTTTATATTATATCAATTTTTTTTTTAAATGGTTGAACTAGGCTGGAAGATGTCAACTTACACAAAAAATCATAGTTTTAGGGTAGAGAAAAAGATGACATGCTCAAAAAGCATTTTTTAGTGATAAATATGAAATTTTTGATTTTTATATTAAAATCCTTGAGGGATTTTTGGGATATAATTGGGACGGAGAACTAAATGAGCAATAATTGAAGACTCTGAGGAAAGATTTAGATATTGAAGATAACACTTGTTGTGACAGAGAGCTACAAGGGATCATTATAATATCTGACATGATATAATTACATTTTGAAAAATATAGAAAGTATCTAACATCACCAAGGAAGAGACAGTGATGGTCTGTGATTACAAAAATGGATTTTCAAGTATCAAGAGAAAGAATCTAAAGAAGGATCCTGCAGAAGTTAAGGATGAAGTATGGCTATTTATCGCAAATGGCAAACTTGTTTTCTGTAATTTAGAAGCTGGTATAATGAGCTTCATAAAAGATAAAAGGCATACCCCTATCTATATGATTCTTGAAATTATCAGATGGAGTTGACATTTTATTTGTTAATTGGATGTCATCCAGACATATACCAGTTTTATGCATGTCCTCCAAGACTACCCTTTTATGATCTCGTCCCCAGCTAAATATGCATTTTTCTCAACTCATGGTGTATAAATACAAGGAGTTGAGAGATAGATTCAGATGAATTCATGTAAATCATGCAAATCATGTAAATCTTGGAATGTCCTGATTCTTCGGGAAGAAACTAGATTTTTGTTCTTCAACCATTCAGGACTGGCTCTAGAGTGTAGACTGATAATTGCTTTTCTAATAATTATTTCAAATTTTGATATGTTTGCTTAAAACTGAAATTCCTTGTGCAATAAATCTTACACAAGCAATAAATTCATATCATTCTGACTTTATTGGGATACTGAGAAACTCCTGTATGCAATGTGACACTATTTCAACATTGAATACCTTTCTTGCCTATTGCTCTCTTTGTATTTTAACATACCTGTACTGCCAAAGGTATTTTTTTTATCTTAGAAGGATATGGGCTGCAATCATGCATGGGTCTATTGTTATTTCATGTGAGATTATGCAATGTTAAAAGGGGATGAGTGCTGGGTGCAAGCCCCAAGCAAATTTGGCAGAATATATCAACTAGGCAAAAGGAAGTCCGTGCTATGTGGTGCAGCCCTTTGGGACATATTTCTGGAACCAACAATAAAATGTACTTGCTACCTCACAATAGAAACCCAGGGTTTACATTGACCAATTTGTTTGCCATGTTTTCTCATTGAAAATTCTGTAATTTGTCGATTGACTCAAGGAGTCAACTTTTGAAAGATTCTTCATTTGTTAACTTGTGCATGTTCTCAATTAGTTTGAAGCTTTTTTAATACGTTACAACAGAACAACGGTAGTTCTGAGCAGATGTAGAGGGTGATACTTCTAATGTGGTTAGTGCCATATTGAGCATGTACATTGTATAAGATGGATTCATTAGAATTTGACATTTTGACCTCTAAGTCGCAAAAGCCACCAAATAAATTTGATCATACCCCTTCATCTTAGTGAAAAATTATGTAATAAGTCGTATACTCTTACCTCTGTTTGTTGTAAGGCACCATCGTGTTTAGACAGAATGACAATCCTGGGAGTATCTGTCTGGTTCTAAACACAACAAAGGTAGCAAGTAAAACATGAGAAAACTTTCATGATATTACTGCACAATTCACTACATACACAAAGAACAAGAACGAAAACTAGTATTTTACTGACTTTGAATACCATTCCTTCAATTCTTAATGTGGGGTTAACAATATATTGATGTTACACAAGTTAACAGCATGTATGCCTAATCTAACTCCTATTCCATGTTATTACTAAACAATGAAGATTCTTATGACCAAGCACAAATTAGGTGTGTTATAAAACACTCTCAATTGCGAAAACCAAAACGAAATCTGGGTATTCTCACCAGGGTTGCAGGGCCTTCATCATCAATATAACCTGTAACAGAAACATACAAGTTACAACAGATTATAGAACAACCAAATGACTTCCTTGATGTTAAAGAGACAAAAAGGATTCGAAACATCAGAATAAGATCAGCCTGCTCAGAAGTACTCATCACATGCAAACTTATGAAATTCTAAAATATGCCTCACACTACCTGCTGTTCAATCAAATCTAATGCAAATACCAACCCCAAATCACCCACAGTACTAAGGATCTAGGTATACACCAAATGCCCATTGTAGGAGTATACAGCAGAGAGACAAAATGGTTGAATAAAATGAAAAACACCCACCACAAATTCCACAAATGGGCTTCATAAAAACCTGTAAGTGCCCCAGCCCCAGCCAAAGTACTCCAAATCCAGATTCCCCATACACAACAGTCTGTGAGAAGGGGGCTTCAAGTCAAATAAAAAATGAAATGGGTTCAAATGAACTTACTGCTATGAAATCCACCATAGATTCCGAGCAAGAATACCAATGGAACGAGCATGGATAGCAGCACCAAACCTACAACTGCAACTCCAAATTTCCTCCATCCCTTCTTCATAGACAATTTCCTTATGAAAATGCTAATCACCGGGTGCTATTTGCCCTCCTTGCCTGCACCATTAGATTTGGAGGTTTAATGCCCACAAACTCATGAGCGGGTGAACAGAAATTTATCACAGGAAGTGGTACACCCAAATCAGCAAAAGACATTCTATCCTGGAAATTGCAATTTGCTCAAAATCCAGTACTGTGGTTAATTTGAGCAAACTGTGCATAGGGCAGAGCGCTAGAGTCAAGGAGGGCATTCTGTGGAGTGAAGCGAACCCCCGGTCTTTCATCTTTCAATGGGAGCCTTTAACAAAGGCCCTCTCACTTTAGCCACAAGCCATTACACCAACAACGATATGAAAATACATGTCACATACGAATATATCATAGTATGCTTAATTTGGTCTATAGTAGTTATTCTATAGGCCTTCACTATTTAGGTTTAATATAATTGATAGATTCACTACGCTAGGCTAAGAGTAACAACCACCTTTCAATGCCATGGGTTATGAATATAACATTACCAATAATCCATTGTTTACCTATTCCTAGGCTTCACACAATGCCTCATTCCCTCAGTCCCATATTAGTCCTAACATTCTTAATAGGATTGTATTTGGTCTGGTAGGTGTCATGACCATGTTCCTATTAAAGACCATAATTAAAACAATGCACATCATTTACAATCAGAACCTTTGTAGTGATTTACAATCACAATATCAATAACAATTTCATAAGCAACCACATATATAACACTACTGGCTTTGTTGTCTTGGGTAACATGCCTAAAAACAATTTAGTTATGGAGAAACTCAATAAGGCCAAGATACACTGGGAAGGAGATAATTTGGGAAACAAATTGTTTCAAAAAAACAGCCCCTTCACTCCCTCGACCAAAACTATGGATTCTTGAACCTAATGCCATTTATTTCTTGTTCTGAAATACCCAAGTGAATGGTTGACTAATTGTATGTAGGGTGTCCAAGTCACTTTCATTATAGAATCTCAATATTCTATGAACTCGTATCCACTATGTCATTTATTCAATGTTTCTTCCAAGAAAAGTTGCTTTATAACTCTTGGTAGGACACCATATTAGTGGGTAATGAAATGTGAGTCCCACCCACCTATTACTATCCCTTTGCATATATTTAACATATAATGTATCTTGTGACAAGGTGTAGTTTAAATGAGGGTACCCTAGGGGGGATTTGATTCCTAGGAGCATTTAGATGATTCCTCCATATATCATTAGAGATTAAATAGTTTCCAAAGAATGAATATGTATGATTTCTCAATAGGTTGTAATGGAATAGGGTGTATTTATTTAAATGACCAATTTATGCGCCATCGCTTAAGCGACGCTTCTGAGGCTAGCCATCGCTTAAGCGACTCTTATGAGCCTGGCCGTCTCTTAAGAGACGCTTATGACCACAATTTTAAAAAAAAAATTTAACTTTGTGATTTTTGGTAGGTTTAAAAGAAAAAATCCACGTGCCGTCGGAAGTAACCGTCGGATTTTGGATCGAAGTGTAGTAGTGCTTGTATTGCATTGTTCTTTGGCCTATTTATTTTGTGACCGGAAATGTTTGTTTCCTATCATGCGAAAGTGATTAGTGTAGTTGAGAACTACTCACTACCTTATCTGAATGAATAATATGAAATTGGGGATGAAAGTAGCCTCATGGGGTACTAAGCTTATTTGTGTCTAGAATTGTTTTGAGAAGAGCTATACTACTAGAAGTGCTATGTTAGAAGGCATAACAAAAACTAAAAAGATGATTTAAAATTTTTGATACTTGTTGTGACCACTTGATGATTACCATAAACAATGGTTTAAAGAAACAACATAAAAGTAAAAAAAAATAGAAGAATAACTTTTCCATGACATTTTATCTTACATGTTTTGAAATGAACTTTTCTACATGCTATTAAAATCATTGGATTATTATCTTTCAAACTAAAAACATAAGTTTTTTCCAATATACATTTCCATTAACAACAAAAAAAAGTTACAAATACCATCACAAAGCTAATTGATATGTTTTTCCATATGGACCTAGTTCATGAGTAATTTTCTTCTTGTTTCCATTATTAGAAGGCTGACAGGAAAACAGAGGGGTTGGAGTCTACAACATTTACAGTGTCGGTTGTTAAATATTGTATCCTTTCAACCTTTGGATTTCATTAAGGAAATTGGAATAATTCAAACATTTGTATTCAATTATTTTTCTTTCTTTCAACCTAATGTTTACAATTCACGACAAATAAAGAGCATTGACATATTTGGAACTCAAATACCAATCTCTTTCTGCTTGCTCCTCTTCCCAAATGAAGTTGTGGTCCTAGCCTATGAAAAGTATACATTATTTTGGTTCTGATTTCACTTATATATTGGGTTTTCTAAGGTTAGATCTATTGAGTATTTGAGACTTAGTCTGGCGAATGTGCGGTCACACAATACATTACAAATTTCAAACAACTTTTTGGATGGAGAAGTTTTAAACCCTTATATTTATAACACGAGAAGGAACTCCAACAAGCAACACATTTAACATTTCTCCATATATAAAATGTAACACAAGTACAAAATGTTGTACATACCTGTAAATTCAAGACAACCAAATTGACATCTTAGCTTTGCAAAATATTCCAGAGGAAATAGAAATTAGGGAGACACTGAAACATGAAATTGGAGAGTTGAGAGTATGAGTCCCAAACTCTGACTGTTCTATACTTGTAAACTGAGGATAATGTTTTTTTCTCCCAGAGACTTATCCAATCTATTTAAGTTCAGGGAAGCTCAATCTAGCCTACCCAATGTTCTACCTTTGCTTCTTTTGCTCCTACATGTGACATAGGTGGAACCTTGGAGTTGTGCACCACAAAAGAAATGAGGAATTAGAATGCGCAGCTATTTCCTTCTACAAAAGAAAATTGAAAGCAGCACCATCTCAATTCCCCAATATTTCGATGCTCCTGAGTTGGTTTACCTTGCTTAAGTTAGGCGAATTCATGTTTATATATTTCACATGATTACAAAAAAATCATTTTATAATTGCTTCTACATAGCATAGATATATTTGTACATGTGAGGGAAAATTGGGTATAGTTTTGCAAGGTGTCCGGAGACTTTCAAAGATAATTTTTTGCTTCGAGGGCGCTCAGGGTGCAGATCAGAGAGACCATGGGAGGAAGAGGAAGAAGAAGAAGAGGACTCAAGTCAAAAGGTGAGGCAAGTGAGGAGGGGAGACATAATAGTGATATTTGTAGGAGCATCCCATTGGTGGTATAATGATGGGAACGAGCCTCTCCAAATTGTAGCCATTGCCGACACCCTCATAATCAACTCGGGTGGAGGAGTTACTGTGTAAGCATCCCAAAAAATTAAGTAATGATAATATCAAGTTGGGTATATGACGAATTCTTTCATTTCTTTTAGAGCTTACTATATGCATATTATACAAACCTTCTTTCTGGTTGGCACTCCGTTCCAGTTTCCTTTTTCTTTGCTACCTAACCCTCTTCCTCCAATGAGATAGGAAGACTAAGCAGCCTAGGTGGACCATGCGAGAATGGGAATGTTGATTCAAATGATTCTGACCCTAGTAAATGAATGGAAATTGGAATAAATCTTGGAATACTAGACTAACTAGTATAGGATATGATTCATGAACACAAACAAAAGGCGACATGCTGCTAGCCTGCTACCAAATATTTGTCATCCTAGTCTTGTGTTGGTCTATCAACTTAGAGACCCATTGGACTAGGTTAGGTTTGAATTCGACAAAGACTACTCAATGCATTGTAAATTACAACTTGTAAGTTGTAACCCCAAAAAACACCATTATTTTTTCCTTACGGATCCTTCACAATGGAGGGATTTCAAATCAATTCACCATCCATAAATGTGACTCATAAGAGCATTTAATTTCACATCATATACTCAAATACTCAAGTGACTTGTAAGTTGTGAGATCAGGTGACTCGATGAACAAGAATATGCCAGATGGAAAACCAAGTTGGCAGGCCGGAATTTTCTCAGCCCAAGATTTAATATTTAATGAAGTTGGCGAGTCGGTAATGCAAGCAAATGCCATTAAATGATTTAAAAGTGAACATCAAATACCGAGTCACGGTCCCAACTCATCGAGTTGAACTTGGCACTGGTAGCACAGTGGCCTACTGTGGTCCTGCCCATTGGGACCCAGATCCTCATCCATGATTCAATTATTTGAGGGCACTTGGGAAAACTCTAAGTCCGGATAGAATTTAAGTCCGGACTCTTCCACAATTCACTGAATCATTGATAACCTGGAAGGGCAAATTTTGTAGTTTCCCTTCTGTTGCAAATTTACCGAGGCTTACTCAATTTCATTATTGATGGGCTAGAAATTAAACCAATTTTTTTTTGCATGGTAAATTTTTTTTTGACCTTCTATGAAAGGTAAAATGGCCTTTGAAGGGCTCTGAAGGCTTCAAATTTGAATCCTAATTGCCGCATATTAACTTATAATACTAAATTTGAACGTCTTTATATATATCAATAAAATTTAGATGCGGGTCAGTTTTGGCTTTGCCCGTCAATTTGATGGATAGAAAAATTAAATAAAATTCATAGGTGCCATGGTAATTTCAAATTTAAGTGTATTTTACAGGGGAAAAACCCAAACACGTCCATACGGGCGTCAATTTTAACCCCTGGACGATGACCTCTACTCTTGAGAGACTGGACTGGTCAACAGAAGAAATGTCGTTTACTAGCTTTCAATTTCACTGCTTGTTTCTTTGAAGAATTAGTATTAAATTTTAGTCAATCACTAGTCACCATAAATGAAATACTTACACTAGGATTCAGTATAGTTCATTTGGCCAAGTTCACAAATTTTATTCTCTTTTCCTCCATGTTCAAATTTTTTGAAAGGAGTGTTCATTTTAGCTCTAGATAGATATAATAACGTATTCTTAAAAGCTCACAAAATATGTAGAATACTAATTATTTTTTTTGTAAAATATGTATAAATTAGAGATATGTGAATTCTACTCATTGGATGGAAATATGTGTTACTGTATATATAAATGGAATATCATAGAGTATTATTCTATATTATGTGTTGTTAATTCTATTTCATACATTGTGCCGTTGGATTATGATTCAATCATTGAGTCGCATCCTACAAGAGATGCATACTGAGCTAAACGTCAAGTTCAAGATCATAGGTTCTCCATGCAAATGTTGGGTTTTTCTTTGGTTGAACTCATGGTCTTGTCTACAATCCCAAGTTTGGCATAAGAAATGATCACCACATTCCATGAAAAGTTATCTGATTGAGGTATTCCATCAAACACATTACAAGCATCCATCAGAGCTCCATAATGAAGCTAATTCAGTGAATTCATGTTTCAAATTGCATCTTGAATTGATTCATATTTGTCTCCTATTGCATCATTCCTATCCTATTCTAACATTGAATAATATGGAGGCATTCCTAGGATGGAATAATCCCTGGAATGGATGCGCATTGCACCACACGAGCCCTCAATTCCTCTCAATGCAGGGGTATGCTCCATATGCAAAATCACAATAACATAACAATATAATATTTTATGTAGGCATACCTTCCTTTGAGATTGCACAATCCAAGACATCTGCCACAGCCAATCTCGACCCAACCCACATATATCGACCCAAGCCATTTATATCTCAAGATTTGACATCTCCACCCTCCCATTGATATATAATTTCTTCTTTGGCATGTTTATGTATAACCAATAGGGAGTTGAATCCCCTCCCTCCCGATCACATAGGCTTTTATATCTTCTTCTTAAAGTTGTATTTTCTTTTATTTTTAAAACTAATGAGAAAAAAAGAAAAAGGTAGAAATTTAACAAAATAGATTCAAGAAAATTAGCAAAGAAATTGATTGTTGTATGGATTTTTTCACCATAACGTCATGTTTGATGTGTTGTCATGCGCCCTAGTCTATAATGTCATCTCTATGTGGGAAAAATTTGGCTTACAAGCAAGAAATGGTCATTTCAAGCTTTGTGTGACCAAGAATAATTATCATTGGTTGGGCCATATTATCAAGTCAAAACATAACGTCTAAGGGTAAGGGGCTCATGGGCCATGTGTGATTCCCTAAATGAACTCAAAGGCCCTATATGCTACATATATAATATTTAGCCAATGAGTAAGATATGTCGATCATTTTGAGGTTTGACACACCAAGTATGGCTTTCAGTCCCCTGGCCATGATTTGATGTGAAAAGAGTTATTGGGCCAAAACATTTTTCCTTAGGGCTCATGAACTATGTGTGGGCCTTAGGCCACCACAAATCCCTATAAAGGGAATATTTGCATGTGAGAAAGATATAGTGCCTCTTTTATGAATTTTGGTTAACCATGGATATTTTTTGTAACTTGAGCAATGGCAAGGTCAAAAGACATAGCCTTAGGCCATAACATTTGCATTTGGCCTATAAGCAAAATATGGTCGTAGAAGATTCTACACAGGGCGTAACAATGAAATAGGAAAATACAACAACGATGGAGAATCCTTTGCATTTGTTCTTAGAAATCATGCTACCTGACATAAAAATATAAAGAAGCCACATGATTTGATTCAATACCCAATTCTTTCCATCTTCGTTATTTTGATTCAATTCCAAATTCTCTCCATCTTCAATGGTCCTATTAAAGGAAAATGCACTGATTTCTTTAACGCAATGTGGAAGTTAGAAGTTGGGAGGCCATCTAGAGGCTCCATCAGAAAGCATTATCATGACTGGTACTTGAGTAATAGGTGGTTCGAGAGCCACTTGTTATAAAGCCAAATATTCGTAGTGTTTCACACCCAATCCGTTAGTCCCTATAACAGAGCAGGCTCACCCGGTTCGTTCTCAGCATCCAACGATCATATGGATTTGGCCCCTTGTCCCTGTAATTTATGTACCATCGTAGAGTTTGAGGTAAGGCTACTCAGATTAGGTCTCTTGGCTGGGTATTATCCTAGCTATTCCTAATTAGTCCATATGTGTGAATCCCTCTCATAAAACATAGTTGTAAATGCCAATCTGTAGTAATACAAAATCCAATCGCAAGATAGCAATCTAAATTTTGGTGACTTAGCATCAGTAGCACCACCAGCATAGGTATATATTATATAGTATCTAAGAGAGCAACATCTAAGACAGAGATAGTAGAGGAATCAACAACAGTAGAGCTCCTAGTTTACTTTTATCCATCCCAAAAAACCAAGCTTTGAACAGCCTAGCCCGAGAATCAAGACACCCACATTGCCAAATGGGCGCCCTAAGAAGTCCTCATGGGCGGAATAATATTAAATCCTCTCACGACCGAATTAAATCCTCTCATGGCCGAATTGGGGATAGGCCAGATGAACCAGATTGATACTCATAACCCCGAATCCATAGATTGATTTAGCAGAAGCCCCGTTGGGAAATGGGTAGTTGTACATAGATCTATATTTGAAAAATCCTTCATGTTTTGCTTCACCTCTCTATGAAAATTCATAGGTTTTAATCTATATTTTAATTTGTATAATGTATAAGTAAATCATATGTGTATATATTTAATTATATTAAATCACATAGCATATGAATTATATATATTTATTTATATTAAATCTTTTAACATATGAACTATAGTAACATATTTATATTAATTATATATTATTATTATATTTACATATTTTACCATTATTAAGGTGAAAGAAGTTTATATATCATAAGGGTGTTTATAAAATATTTACCTATTTTATAAATTTGGTTAAGTATTATATTTACATTTATTACAAGTATAGTATGGATGGACTATGAATGTATGGATTTTAACATAATTCCCTAAAATGAAGCATGTTTTGTTGGGAGAAAGAAAATTGTAACAATTTCAATATTATGTTTCCCTTGTGATTTGAATTTTGTACTTTGGTGGGGTGTTTTAGAATAATCCCACTTGTTATGCATGCTTTAAATGGTAAACATATCCCATATGCTTTAAATGATGACGATGATGAACTAGATGACAATGACAGTGATGATGTTTTTGATGATGACGATGATGGAAATGATGATGATCATCATCATCATCATCAACTTTGTCATTGTCATCATGATTATCACAATAGTCATCATCATCGACATAATCATCATCCATATCATCATCATCACCATTGTCCTCGACATCATCATCATCATCATTATTGGCATTTTCAGCAGTTATTCATCATTACCTTTGGCATAAGAAATAGCATCTACCCAAAATATGTGATTAGTGGAAAAGGGTCATGGAGGACACACACAATTTATGCATGACAAATAACAACTTATTTTTTAAGATGATCAACATCATCATTCTCATTGTATTCATCATCATTGTCATTGTCATCATCACCATTCATTTCATTTCCATCATAATCATTGGCAATGTCATCATTGCCATCATCATCATCATCAGTTTCATCATTATTTTCATTATCAACAACATTATCATCATCATCATAACCATCCTCAATATCATAATCATTATCCTCATTTTCATCTTCAACATCTAGGTGTAAAACTAGATGCAAAAGTGGATAAAAACATGGATGCAAAAAAGGGATGCAACAAAAGTAGGCGCAAAAGTGGGCGCATAATGGGGTGCACCAAAAATGGATGCAAAAGGTGATGCAAAAGTGGATGCAAAAAATGATGCAATCATGGAAGCAAAACATGATGAAAAAATTGGCGCAAAAGTGGATACAACAATGGATGTAAAATTGGATACAAAATTGGATGCGAAAGTGGATGCAACAAAAGTAGATGCAAAACTAGATGCAAAAGTAGTCGTAACACCCAACGCAAAACCGGATGCAAAAGTGGATGCAAAAATGGATGCATAAAGGGATGCAATAACTGATGTAAAATTGGAGGAAAAAAAAGATGCAAACGTGGATGCAAAAGTTGAAGCAAAAGTGGGTGTAAAAGTAAGCGCAAATATGGGTGTGAATTGGGATGCAACAAAAGTGGATGCAAAAGAAGATGCAATAGTAGATGCAAAAAAAGACGTAAACATGGATGCAAAATGGGATGCAAAAAGGGATGAAAATGTGGGTGCAAAAGTGGACGAAAAAATAGATTCAAAAGTGGATGCAAAAATGGCTGAAACAAAATGAGATGTAAAACTAGACTCAAAACAGGATGTAAAATTTGATGCAAAACTTAGCACAAGAAGGGATGCAAACAAAGAAGCAGAAGTGGATGCAAAAGTGGATGTAAAAAAGGATGCAAAAGTGGATAAAACCAAGGGCGTAAAAGTTGAGGTAAACATGGGCATAAAAGGGGGCGCAACAAGAGTAGATGTACAAACTAGGCGCAAAATTAGGTGCAAAACTAGGATGAAAACCTGTCGCAAAACTTGATGCAAAACCTAGTGCATAACTAGGTGCAAAACCCGGTGCAAATTACGTCACAATTTGCGCCAGATTTAGAAAAAGGATGCAAAAAACGCCTAAAATAGCACCAACCCATGAAATTGCACCATTTTGTCCAAAAAATGAAGAAAAATACACTAAAAGATGCTCTAGACGCAAAAAAGGATGCAAAAAGAGATGCTAAATCCAGTTTTTGTTGTAGTGTGTATTGGAAACCCTTTTTTATCCTTTATAGGATTAGTACCAACCTTTCATGACATGCACGTGTGGGAGATTAACTGATGGTGTAACTTTCTGTTAAAGTCCCTATTGGTAAATTGAAGAAGGGTTAATATCATTAGGATATATTTTTGTAGGGAAACAAACAGGGATAGGTTTCGAGATCTCTTTGTAGGAAATAAAACACATTTATACTATTCATAGTTGGAAATCTCAACAAATCAAGTTAAAAAAATATTAGCAAATGATTTTATTATATATCTTGAGATCCGTAAACTGGGTATTTAATATTTTTGGAGAGGAAACAAAATAAATTAAAAAGTTACACCTACAAAAATTGTCAAAAACGTAGTTTGTGATTTGAGATAAATTGGTGTACGCATTTTATATGGAACCACTTGATATCTATCTCATGTTACAAGACCATGTGATGAAGTGTTATACTTGGGAATTATTGATATTATTCAAGATAATTATATCACTAAGATTTCATGCTTATAAGTCTATAAAATATGTTTCTCAACAGAATGATATCACTAAGATTACATGCTTATAAGTCCTCAAGATAATAATATCACTGAGATTCCATGCTTAGTCATCTCAGGCTTTTTATTTGCAGGACCATGGCTCTCGCTCTTGGTATGATTCTGATTTGTATAAGTATTACTGATATATTTTCCATCATGTTACAAGGATGATGTCACAAGAAAACTACCTTCCTTACTACCCAGAATTAGTCTTGATGCTGATTTATGGTTCCTTTGCATTTGAAATGCATCGAGATCTTCCAAATATTTTTTTACTGTTGAGACTGTGCAAATTATTTTCAAAATGGTCGTATGGATAGATTAGATTCAAGACATTTCTAAAACACCATCTCCATTCAATATGGTACATATGTATGCTAATTCCTCAAGTCACACATCTTTATCCATATTGAAAAATATTAATGAAACAAGAAACCCATTACAATGCTATAGGGGTAGACCTGAGAATATGGTATTGCTTTGTTTGCTTGTTTATTACTACTCTTACTCACAAATTCAACCATGTAGGTATATGTACCAGAGAGTGACAAAATAAGGATCACATCATCTATTTTGGATCTTCTCCTTATACACTTATGATAAAATATATGTAATAATGTACCTTGAGAGATAAAAGTTTAAAATAGTTGGTCTTGTTGGTCCTATGTGTAAAAGAGGTTGTTTATCCACCTCTATGGTATGCATTGGTATTATGGGTATGAGGGTTTTCTTATATTCTTATTGTAGCACCCTTTGGTTGACTTATGTTCCTTCCTCTTACTGGGCGTGATTTTTTGGTGTTTATACTATTGGGATGTGGGACTATTTGGTATCTACACTACTGGGTCATGGGACTGTTTGTACTTCCTCTTGCTAGCAGTGATTGTTTGATGTATATATTTTTGCGTTTTGGTTTTTCTATGTTGTTGGTCCATGACCTTCTAGTGGTTGGTAGTCCTCTCTACTGCTCGGCCATGAACTTCTAGTGACTCCTGCTAGACTGAGCTATGAATTATCCTAGGGTTTTGTTGTGCTTTGTGAAGTTTGCTTTGCCTACTTAAGAAGTGTTTTTGAATCCTAGATAAAGGGTTGAATTTTCTCTTCATGTTGTTTAAGAATATGAGGTATGTACCCTTACTTCTATAACCCTCAAAGATCTCTCTCATGGTAAGTCGTTTGTTCATCTAGTTGACTTGTCCCTTCGGTGACAAGATAAAAACCTAAAGGTATCTGAGTATATGGCTGATCCAAAACAATTCTAGATTAGTATTTGTTAATGTTTAGTACTAATGTTATTTCTTGTACATTGTTATTGTTTTGTTTCATCAATTATAATATTGTTATTGTACATGGAATTTGGTAGATCATCTCAAGGACCAACTTTAACACAGTGAGGAATGGACTGTGAAAGTTGAAAGAGATGAAAATTATGTTTGAATTTATTGCAACACTACTATTATGAATATAATTTATTTATTTATTTTGTTTATGCATTAAAGTATATTTTTATGTCAAATCTTAACTTAACACGAAAACTTCAACATCTTTTGCATTGGTGGTTTATGCTAGCTTCATTATTTTCAAGTATACGATCCCAATTATTTTTTGGATAAACATTGGCCTTAATATATAATCAAGATACTTGATCCCAATTTAGAACCTATACTTTTGAAAGAAAAACAATCAAGTATAATAACTCTCCAAACCCTCCTTCCTAACATAAAATCATATACAAAAATTTGGATATTCACTACTGCCATGAGGGAAGTTGTTAAAGGACATAATTATTATTCCATGCATTTGTTTATTTCTACATCTTATGTGTCTTGTATTATTTTATATCTATAACTGATATTATTTATGCAACATATTCTAAAAAGATATTCATTTACAAGTGCATGTCCATCTTGAACTTTTGTATTATTGCACTCCTACTTTCATAAGGGAAGACTATTCAATGAAAGTATAATCATAATTAAGCTAATATTCCTATTTCAAAATTTTGGACTTTGGAACTTCTACTTTCATGGGGGTAGATTGTTCTATGCTCTAGAACTATGATCCATTGCATGTGAATCATTCCCCATTGCATTGTTTGGGTTGTATTTGAAACTCAACTCCTATGTCTATAGTGTATTTTGAGGATTGCCTCCTTTAAACAAAGGGTCTATCCTTTGTTGACTTAGATACAAATAACAAGAGGCATCCTTAGCTGGCTCTTTGTTCCTCCATTCATACTACTTCCTTAGGTCTCTCAAGTTATAAACAATGTTGGGATTATTAGTATTTTCTTAGAATTACAAATGATGCAATCTTGGCGTTAATATTTCCCCTTTTCCCATTTCTTAAAGGGTTCTAGCTCAATCGAAGAGTGCCTGCTTTACAAGAAGGAGGTTGAAGGTTCGATTCTTTCATGCCCTAATGATATTGCAATATTTATATTATTAATCAAATATATTTTATTATTATTTATTATGGCTATGAGGGGGGTTCTAAACTGACTTCATATGTCACTACGAGGGGGGTTCAAAACTGCCCTTGTATGTTACAATGAGCGGGGTTCATAACCACCCCCAAAGTTTTGTAAAGAATTTTAGGGGGGTTTTGAACCGCCTACATAGGTACCTACAAGGGGGTTTATAACCTCCCCCAAAGGTTTGTAAAGAGTTTTATGGGGGGTTTCAAACCACCTCTATAGGTACCTACGAGGGGGGTTTATAATTGCCCCTAAAGTTTTTTAATAAATAGTTTTAGGGGGGATTTGAACCGCCTCCATAAGTACCTACGAGGGAGGTTTATAACCGCCCCCAAAGTTTTTTAATAAATAATTTTAGGGGTGGGGGGGATTGAACCACCCCCAAAAGTCAATTTTAGCATTGATTTTGATCTCTTTTAGAACCACCCTTAAAATTCCAAACTTTTAGTGTCAGTTCTATTGGGGGATTTTTGTTAGGACTATCCCCAAAGGTTAGTAAGATGGAGTTTTACCGGAGGGGGGGAGTTAGAACTTCCCTTGTAGGAACCTATGTGGGGGGTTTGAAGCCGCACCCATAGGTACCTATGAGGGGGATTTGAAACCACCCCTGTAGGTACCTACGAGGGGGGTTTGTAACCACCCCCAAAGGTTTGTAATAAGTACTTTTATTTTGGGGGGGGGGGGGCATGGAATCACCCCCAAAAGTCACTTTTAAGGGCGATTTTTATCTCTTCCAAAATCGACTCTAAAATTCAAAACTTTTAGCGTCAGTTCTATTAGGGGCGGTTTTGTAAAGATCGCCCCCAAAAGTGACTATTGGAGGTGGAAGAAAACCCCCCCTAAAAGTCAAATTTGTTGTAGTGATGGTCAGATGCAAAAATCAACAAGCTACATCTTGATGGTCTCATATTATTTTTTATTAGTTTCCTACAAAATATGGCAGACATTTTACAAGGGAAACTTAGATCGATTTTTCAATACTTAGTCAATTTTCTGCAAATTTCCCAGAAAAAATTGAAACCTCATTTTGGAAGACCTATAACTTTTTCTTCAAGCACTTATTAGGGGAATGGAGACCATGGTAAGATGAACACATCAACAAGATAAAACCTTAAGGTCTCCTATAATTTTTTTCAATACCTACAAAATATGGCAGGCATTGTATGTAGGCCACTTAGGTGGATTTTACCAGAACTGAAACAGTTCAAATCATGCTAGAATGCACTTCTAGAAAACTAATAGCTTCACCTTCAGAGACTTTCTTGACAAAAAAATAAGATGGTTAGATGAAAAAGACAAAAATATATATGTCTATATCCTCATAATAATTTAATTCATCAAATATAGAAGATGGCATGTATTTTGCAGAGGCCCCTTAGGAAGATTAAGAAGAATTTATACTTGGTCAATTTTTCATAGTTTCAACAAGAATTTCAGCAAGTTGCCATACTCTTACAGAATGGTGTCAAATTGTCAAAATGACTTCATGAGAGCACTAGAACATCATCATATGACTTTTCAACCTCATAATACATGTCATTTCATTTCCTTTGTCATTAATGAACTCCTTTGACACCAATGACAACCATACTCAACATCATATGTTGGACTCGGGATTGTTGTCAGACCAAAACCGTAGGTGTTAATCTCCACCAAAATCACTAGAGTTAGGATCTCAGGAGGCGATTAGTCCATGTCACAAAACTCACATGGAGCGATGAATTCAATGTCCAACAATATCCCCTCCAACACTAGCTAGGTGAGTTTCAAACCCTTGACATGTTGCTCTGATACCATTTATTGGACTCACAATTGTCGTTAGACCAAAACCCATAGGTCTTAATCTCCACCATAATATCCAAAGTTAGGAGCTCAAGAGGCGATTAGTCCATGTCATGAAATTCATGGGGAGCGTTGAACCCAATGTACAACACATTTACCATGTGTGGAATCCTCAAGTTGTTTAGTTTCTTGGACACAACGCAGGCTAAGCGCATTCAGATGTTGGAGCTCTCATGAAGGTATGCTCAATATACATCTCTTTTCCAATATTATTTTATATATGTTCAACAAGAGCATTCCTGGAAAATTGTATATGAACTAGATAAGTTTTTGTTTTCTAAAAATATAACAACTTTTTGTTGCAGTACTTATGATAATCCCTTTACACTGTAGCCATCAAATTGAATATTTGTTTTAATGGAGTTTGATTGAATTTGGCTTTTCTTTCATGGGAAGGATACAACATATATGCCCCAACTAGAGTGGACTCTATAAGAGAGAGCATTCGTTTCTTTCTCACCATAGGTTGGCAATCATAGATCTTGCCTTTAGAAATTAACCCTTGTACAATGAAGACAAGAAAATAATGGTTTTGTGTCCTTCCAAGTTACTTCATATATTGAATATTTACTATTTGGTTTCATTCTTTAGTTGCAAATGTTTGTTGAATTTATATTCACTTCAAATTCTGGCATTGTAGGTCAATGAAGAAATATAATGATCAGAAACTAGCGAAATGGCTCAACTCTCACTAGTTTGAGACTGGTATCCACAAAAAGATTTGAACCCAAAATTCGATAAGAAGATCTAACCATTAGAGGAAATTTCAACTCAAAATGGGCTTCCTAAGGAAAATTAATAAAATAATAGTTAAAATAATAAAATAATATTTATTATTTTTGGAGGAAGAAAAGAAAAAACTACTTTTTTCTTCGTATTGTCAACATATCTCCCTGTGTTTTTACTCAAATTTCGACCAAGAGAGCTCGTTGGATGTGGAATTAAATTCCACATTCAAAGAGTACCCACTTGGCATACTTTTGATGGCCCCACTACCCCAAAAACAAGAAATACATGAAAAAAACATGATGATGACATCATCATCATATTTTTTTCATGTATTTCTTGTTTTTGGGGTAGCAGGGCCCATCAAAAGTATGCCGAGTGGGAACGCATCATCACATTTTTTTCATGTATTTCTTGTTTTTGGGGTAGCAGGGCCCATCAAAATTATTCTGAATGCGTACGTGTTGGATGCGGAATTTAATTCCACATCCAACGAGATCTCCCAATAAAAATTTGAGTAAAAGCACAGGGAGATATGTCGAAAATATGAACAAAAAAGTAGTTTTTTTATGATACTTATCCCCAAATTTATATTAAAAAATTGTTTAAGAGGTGCTCCCTTTTTGAATTTTAGAGCATTTTGATTGGCCAATACATGATGAAATGGAATTTGTATTATTTTTGGAAGGCCCATTTTAAATTGAAATTTCCTCTAATGTCAATCTAACAAAATTGACCCTATCGTCAGATTTCACCTTTGTAAATACGATTTTTTTGTATTTTTTAAATTCATCCTAGTTTTTGTCAAATCCGACTCAGGTAGTCATATTTTCGACTTCTATAGTCTAAGATCTGACTACCATATTACAATGGTAACTACACTACAACAAATCTTGGAATTAGTGTCCCATTTAGTGTCCCTTTTTAGTGTAATTTTTTTTACATTCAGTGGTCAAACTAGACACTAAATGGGATGTGTCATGGAAAAATCTTAAAGCGTCTCCAAAAAAGTCTTTTTTTGCTTCCTAAATAGCATCTTTTTTTGCTTCCAGAATAGCATCCAACTTGTTGGAGACATTTACCACCATACACACTCTTTTTGGTAAATTGGCCTAGTTAAACCACTATCCTAAGTATAATTGACATCAATTGACATCATCCAGTCACACCCACGCCTACCTACAGTCAAGGAGGCTAACTTCGCCTTCTCCTACAATCAAGGAGGCTAACTGGAGCACTCCGGGGGTGATCTGAGTGATACTAATGCACCTAATTGCTAACTGGTGGTTACAATCAATTAAACCAGTTAGTTAAGGCGCCTCCTCTCATTAAATATATTATTTAATGATTATTTATTATTATTTAATGATCTGGAGTCAACAGAAGCGCCTCCACCAACTTCTGATGATCAGTTCAGCTTCAGTTAACCGCATCGGGGTTCATTGAAGTCATTGAAGCACTATCAATTGATGGTTGGCTTGCTATGACATGTGTTTGATCTCTTTCAGTTGAGATTCAGTCATTTATTGCACTCCAACTTCAGTTAGGGTTTGGGGAGTCAATTAGGGTTTTGGTCAAGTGGTTAACAGAGTGTGAACCAATGGCTTACAATCAGTTAATCTAGACTCACTCATTGAATTTGAATGACCTCCTTAGGTATTCGAATTCCTCATTCATTAAAGCTATTTCTTGACATTTTTATTGTAACTATTCATTGTTTATTGAATATATAGAGCGACTACTATTCTGGTTCTGATTAACACCATTTCTGAGTTATTTGTTGATTATTTCTTGATGAGATTTATTATTTGTTCCTAGATCAATGTACAAGATTAATATGGTATTAGAGATTACAGCGGGACAAAGCTCTATCTCTCAAAAACAAACTTTTTGATAGATTTCTGCATGAAATTTGAGCAACAGCTCAAAAATCCAGCACTGCACCAGAAGCCAAGGCTTACCACTTAATACCCCATGTAAATAACTTGTTGATCAAGCTTGCTTGATTGACTATGCTAGTTGTGATGAAATCCTAAAATGTGCAGGTTGTCTGACCTTATGGTGCCCCTTTTGTTGTGATTTGTAGGTTTTAACAAGTACAAATTCAAATGGACTCATCAGTCCCTCTTCTCACCCCATTCACAAGTTATTCAGAATGGAATTTGTGTATAAATTCAAGCCTGCAGTAGATTAATTTCACCCACAACAATTAACAATTGATCATGCAAAATTATCAACAATGGAGACTGAACATGGAGCTATAACACAAAATTATATTAACTGAGTGTACAATAGCCAACCCTGTAATAACATAGGCTGATGAATATATAGAATACATGAGCAAATCGAATGCATAAGGAAGCATCCAAATCTAGCATAAAGCAGGCTTACCCAAAATAGGCAAATCCCCCATAGGTGTAAAAAGCTGATCCCAAATCTATCGAGGACCCCACGAGTTAGAAAGGGTGCATGGGCAAGATAAAGAGTGATCAAATGGCATCTCATACATGCTTTTTCATGGAGGAAAGAGTGGAGGAGGAAGAGGCAACAAAGCTGATTCACCTCACCTAGTCTTGCTTTCCTATGTGCCTTAAAACACTGAAAAAGCAGGGTATAAAGCAGAAAAAGCAGATGGGCGCCTAGGAGGCCAGGAATAAAGCAGATTTTATTCCTAAGGCTTTCCCAAGCGCTCCATGAGTCAATAATGGCAAGTTTGACCTCTATGGATAGGAAATTAGCAACTTGCACATGGTGGGACTCATGGACTAGGCAAATAAGACAAAATAAATGAATTAATGTCTAAGTGGGTAAATACTATGGGTTGATTATTCTAACACCCCCCCTTAAGCCTGAATTTATGAGTAATAAATCAAAATATAGGGCCTAGAAACCAGGCTTAGTCACCCTTTTACATACTGCAATGTCTATACAACCAAGGAAAGAGGCAAAACCAACTTGGGAAAATCCTCCCTTAAACATGGACTGTAAAACAAAATTGTAGAATCTTGTCTCCACTCATGCTTTGACAACATGATCAGCAATCCCCAGCAGTGATTTGAGATTGCTGAAGGTCTTCTCACAAAATGATTTTGTGAAGATGTT
>LPNX010254845.1:303422-323723 GCA_001517045.1 Pseudotsuga menziesii | reverse complement strand
TCAGTATGATTGCCCTTATTGCAGTATGAGCAATTGTTCATATCACCTTTGTTTTTCTTCTTCTGGGTATTTTTCTTGGGACCTTGTTGATCCTCTGGAGACTGCTTCTTCTCTCTTCCTTTCTTAGGTGGCTTTTTAGCTTTCTTCTTTTTTTTTGAATCCACCTTCGAATCTCCAGCAACCAGAGCTTGGTCTTTGGAAGGTTTGATGGTGCCCATCATCACCAGCTTGTCTTGTTCCTGTGTGAGAGATTCCATGAAATCTGCAAGGCTAGGCATCTTCCAGGTTCAAGCTGTGAGTTTTGTGGCATAGAAGGTTGAAACAAAGACTGAGTAATCAGGCCCTAGCTTTGAGAGGATGGACAATAAGATCTGCTCATCTTTCTTTTCAATACCACACTGTTTCAGTTGCAAAACTAGTGCTTTGAACTTGGAGAAATATAGCTGCAGGGATTCAAAATTACTGGGACTCAGGGAGATCAGCTCATTTTCGATCTGGTGTCCCCTCATCTCATCTGTCTTTCCAAAGAGTTCAGAAAGTTTCTCCCATACTTGATCCGGTGAAGTCAATCCATCGAGATGGAAAAGGAGGTCTCGGGAAATACTGAGACATAGGAGGCCATAATCCTCATCTCTCCGATTGTGCCATTTGATCTTCTCTGTAGCAGCATTGGGATCTGTTTCTGTAGCCATAGTCACCCTGTAGAGGCCTTTCGCTCTCAACAAGATCTCCATCTCTGCTTTCCATTCAAAAAAGTTGAAGGGAGTGAGGATAGTTTTCTGTGAATCCATAGCTTTAGAAAATCTGTCCCGGCTGTCAGTAGAAGGATCCCAGTCTTGATGTCGAACCTGCAAAACAATTTTTGGAGGAGATTAACAACCTACAATGGCTTTGATACCATGTAGAAATTCAGGCCTGCAGTAGATTAATTTCACCCACAACAATTAACAATTGATCATGTAAAATTATCAACAATGGAGACTGAATATGGAGCTGTAACACAAAATTATATTAACTGAGTGTACAATAGCCAACCCTGTAATAACATAGGCTGATGAATATATAGAATACATGAGCAAATTTAATGCATAAGGAAGCATCCAAATCTAGCATAAAGCAGGCTTACCCAAAATAGGCAAATCCCCCATAGGTGTAAAAAGCTGATCCCAAATCTATCGAGGACCCCACGAATTAGCAAGGGCACATGGGCAAGCTAAATAGTGGTCAAATGGCAGCTCATACATGCTTTTTCATGGAGGAAAGAGTGGAGGAGGAAGAGGCAACAAAGCTGATTCACCTCACCTAGTCTTGCTTTCCTATGTGCCTTAAAACACTGAAAAAGCAGGGTATAAAGCAGAAAAAGCAGATGGGCACCTAGGAGGCCAGGAATAAAGCAGATTTGATTCCTAAGGCTTTCCTAAGCGCTCCATGAGTCAATAATGGCAAGTTTGACCTCTATGGATAGGCAATTAGCAACTTGCACATGGTGGGACTCATGGACTAGGAAAATAAGACAAAATAAATGAATTAATGTCTAAGTGGGTAAATACTATGGGTTGATTATTCTAACAAGTTGAAGATGATTGCATCTCTAAAGAGATGAGGTCTCTATGAGGTGTCTATTGGAATTGGAAAAGAGTCTTATGAGAATGATAATGACTAGCTAAATGACAGTGATAGATCTTTTGGAGCAATGTCTCTGGCCCTTTCTCCTAGCTTGCACTACCTTATTGGTTCTGCTGAATACCCAAAGGATCTCTAGACAAAATGGGACAGAACCTTTGGAAAGTACAATGAGGATCACAATAGCACTTTGGAGATCACATCTAGGACCACAAGATTTCTTTACTCAAAATTCTCAACCTCTACTCTCTTTGATGAAGTTGTTCAAGATGAAGAAGAATCAGAATCTTCTACACAGTCAATTCGAATTGAAGAAAGTCTCCATGCAGTGACTCCTTCTCCTGATGATCTAGAAGTTCATGAGATCTCTGATATCTCATATCCTCATATTTCTGAAGCAGAAGAATACATTTGAATCTCTGATATTAAAGAAAAACACTGCTGCACTTCCATGAAAACATTCATCGATGATTTTCCTTTGAATTCTGTGCAAAATTTACCCGTAATTGCTTCCAAAAGTGAAGAGAAATTTTATTTTTATTCCTCTAATGTTGTTTCTGGTGTGCAAATATGTAATACCTTGGATATTTTGGAAAAAAAATTAGATTACAAGAGTGATAAATTCGCTCCCTATGATCTACATCTTCCAGCAAATTCCTACAGGATTGCATGCACCAAAATTCAGAATTTTGAAGAAAAAGACAACTGTGCATCCACCATCTCGGTTGACCATAATTTTGGATCTGATATGAAACTTATTGGATATGATATGATATTATTTGGATCTGATATTATATTTCTTGTTTCAAAATTTCAGGTTCATAAACCTTCAGTACTACTTGTAGCTGTTCTCATCAACGGTGTGAAGAAACAAGTACCGCAAGTCTCCTTCGAAACTGTTGCTGGGGATTTGATTTCATTTCACATTTTTGGATATGTTGTGAAATTATTTAGATCTGATTTAATTTCTGATCTGATATTATTTGGTTCATATTTTAAAATCCAAGAGCTTTCAGTCATGCTTGTAGATTCTCTCACCAATTCCGGTGTGAAAAATCAAGTACCACAGTTCTTCTTCAATTTTGCTACTGGGGATTTGGTATTAGTTTCCTCTTATGAGGTTTCTAATATTTTATTTTGTGAATCATTAACTATTTATGAATATATATCAGATTATGGATCTCAAGCATTCACTCTCTAGATTCCCAGGGCTTCTCTACCTTTGATCACATGCTCATCTCCTCCTAGAACTAGTAAAGAGGAAGACATTCTGCATCCGCTTGGACACTTGCTTATAAGAATTGGGGATGATTTTACCACTCATGGTTTTCTGTTTAAGACTGCAACATATCAGTTTCTTGAGTGTTCCACACATGGTTCGAATCCTCAAGAACCTTTGCTCTCTCTTTAGATGATTTTAGCTACTCTACATGGGTCCAGTTTTCACCATGCAGCTGTTTATATTTCTGATTCAGTTGAGTGCATTGTTCTTCTTCCAAAGTGGAAGATTCCTACAGACATATTCATTTATTTTGGATTCAAAGGTTCACATGCATAGTCTCAATATGTTGCCGCATAGAAGAACCAATTCTTGATTTATTGCTTAGTTTGAGGGGGGGTATTTTTCCCATGAGATTTTCCCTGTTTCCTTGGTTATATTAATCAGTTACTTTATTGTACAGAGTGACCTATGGCCTTTGTTTCTGGGGCCCTATAATTTTTATGCATCTATGTTTTCTAACTCTTCCTAAGTATAGCTTAAGGGGGGGTGTTGGAGAAATTTACCACCATACACACTCTTTTTGGTCAAATTGGCCTAGTTAAACCACTATCCTAAGTATAAATGACATTAATTGACATCAGTGGAGCATTAATTGACATCATCCAGTCACTCCCACTCCTACCTATAGTCAAGGAGGCTAACTAGAGCACTCTGAGGGTGATCTGAGTGATATGAATGCACCTAATTGCTAACTGGTGGTTACAATCAGTTCAACTAGTCAATTAAGGTGCCTCCTCTCATTAAATATATTATTTAATGATTATTTATTATTATTTAATGATTTGGAGTCAATACGGGTGCCTCCACCAACTTCTGATGATCAGTTCAGCTTCAATTAACCTCATCGGGGTTCATTGAAGTCATTGAAGCACTAGCACTTGATGGTTGGCTTGCTATGACATATGTTTGATCTCTTTCAGTTGAGATTCAGTCATTTATTGCACTCCGACTTCAGTTAGGGTTTGGTGATTCAATTAGGGTTTTGGTCAAGTGGTTAACAAAGTGTGAACCAATGGCTTATAGTCAGTTAAGCTAGACTCAGTCATTGAATTCGAATGACCTCCTTAGGTATTTGGGATCCTCATTGATTCAAGCTATTGCTTGACATTGTTATTGTAACTATTCATTGTTTATTGAATATACGGAGCGACTACTATTCTAGTTCCGATTAACACCATTTCTGAGTTATTTGTTGATTATTTCTTGATGAGAATGATTATTTGTTCCTAAATCAATGTGTAAGATTAATACAACTTTGATTCCTAAGCAACGTCGAGGTTTGCTTCCAGAATAGCATCCAACTTTGATTCCTAAACAACGTCGAGGTTTGCTTCCTAAATAACGTCCTAGTTTGCTTCCTAGCAAGTGTTCTCTTTTTCTTCTTAAATGACATCACCATTAGTGCCATATTTACATCCTTAATAGCACCATGTTAGCATCCAAATTAGCATCCAATATTGCATCCATTTTTTCTACCACTTTAGCATCCCATTTTGCACAATGTTTTACTTCCAAATATGTACCAATTTTTGCTTCCAAATTTGCAACAATTTTTGCTTCCTTTTTTGCATCGTGTTTTGCTACAAAAATGACACCAAATATTTCTTCTATTGTTGCACCATATTTTGATTCCTATGTAGTGCCATGTTTTGCATCCAAAGTAATGTCTTATTTTTCTACCATATCAATGCCATGTTTGGCTTCATCATTAGTGCCATGTGTTGCATCCTTTTTAATTCCTAGTTTCGCATCTCTCATATTTTAGTCACTAATTTAGTCGTTTTTAGTAAATTTATATACAAGTTTTGGTCATTTTGTTTGGTCACCTATCTCTTATTTTTTGCTTACTAATTTAGTTGTTTTTAACTGATATTATAATATCATTAGGGCAAGGAGGAATCAAAACACCAACCTCTTGCTAGTAAAGCAGGTGCTCTTCCATTGAGATAGAACCCTTTAAGAATTTGGAAACCTAACCTACAGAGTCCTCTATAATGGTAAAAAGGATCAATACACAAAAGTTGAGTATCTAATGGTCGACAAAAGATGATAGTTTGTATAAGTTCACAATATATGATCAAGCAGGTTATGAAATCCATAAACCTTTTCTAGGAATTTTGAACAAAACTCAAGAAATTGGCTTAATGGGATTGCAAAAATCACTATTCCCTAGAAACCATAAGTGTACCACTATATCAGACCTATCAAAAACAATTATCTTAGTGTGGATGCCAAGGATATAGTAGATAAGTATGATCTAGGTCTAAGGGCCCTGTTTTGGTCAAAATTTTGAGATATAGTATGTTATAGTATATGTTGATGCACGACTTTGGGAGATGGCTAGGAAGTACCCCCCAATTTGGTGTTATGGGGGAAACCAAATTTATATTAAATGAAATTGAAATGTTATTGGAAATTGAATATGTAAAAGCATAAAACAATGTAATTGTTGGATAGACAGTAAATGAGGCATGCTGAATCCCTGTACAGTGGTAATAAAAGATCAGCACATTATTATACAGTTATTAAGTATGTGAGAGACAAAATAAATGATGCATACTAAATCCCTGTACCAAAATTCATGCAATTTCCTTCAAGCTCTATAATATTCCTTTATTTTATTCCTTTTACCTAAACCATTATTGTATAAACAGTTAAAAATATTTATGGAAATAGAAACATACTTTACAAAGACGTGTAGAAAGTTTAATTAAACAAAATCAGCATAGGTTTCCAACATATAAGGAACTACAGTTTTTTATTAGTTAAGCTGTCAGGAAGCTAAGAGGCATACAAGATAAGCCAAAAAATCCTTGTGACAATAGAAGGATGTCTAGACTCTGGCTGGCCATGCCAGGTGACAATGGAGAGACCCCCTAAACATCCTTTTTTCTAGGAAATGCTCAGCTGATAGGTGAAGATCCCCATGGAAAACAAACATCCCCTACCATCCCACCATCCTCAACACTTACGAAGGGCCAACCCTAGGTTGAGACCATCACCAGCCCTAGTGCAACATAGATGTAAATATAAACCATTATGTTTTAGCCCAAAGAAAACATGGTGAGACAAGCCCAACTTCCAAAAAAATCCTAAAAAACCTACATACTTTACAGATCAAACATTTGTGATGTTGAACTTCTATGAAAAACTTTTTGCCATTTAAATTTAGATCGGTTTTTCTATTAAATACTTCATGTCTTCTCAATATGCCTAGGTTACCTTCTAAGACTCATCCTAGGTATAATACAAAACAGTTTAGTTTTTTTTTTAACAAAAACTAAAAAAGGATTTTATAAAACAAGCTGTGCATAGCCATTCATTACAGCAGTGGCAAAACAAAGAATTCATGCAGATCAAAATTGTTGCACATAAGGCTTATCCTAAGAGCTTTCCAAAAAAATACACAGAGAGTTCTTCCAAAACATCTAATGTCGTGGGTATTATATACCCTTATAAACTGATTACATAATAAAAGACAGTAGAACATTTAACCATAATTAAAGAAAACAGATTAAGGATTGCCTCTAAAATTCCTGGGCTAAACTACAGATTCTTCCTCCATTGGGTGCTCAGCTTCTGCTGTTGCTCCATTCACCCTACTGCCCTGGTTCATGGTGATCAGACGCTCGAGATCTTCCTGAATCCTGTCAACTTTTCCCATTATCTCTCGAAGGTTACTTTCATTATCATCAATCCAAGCATTGTGGTTGTTGATCTGCAAAGAGGTGTAGCTCACCATTTCTCCCATGCTTTTGACCTCCCACGTAGTTTCTTTGTTGTCCATGACTCTGATTGCTATCATTTCATATAGGTGCCTCAAGTTCTTTTTGATGTCCATTATTCCAGTGCTTTCACTAGCCTGAGACATTTTTCCAGCTCCAGCAGAGATCTCTATTCGGGCGAATTGACTGTGCAAGGAACGAATGGAACCTGCGAGGGCACAATCCTGGTTTTCAACCAAGGGATCACTGAGAAAACAACTGAGCACTGTGAGCTCCTGTTGCAGCAAGGAGCTGTTGATGTATATGTAACTTCGGAATGTATTCTTCTATGTATCTTATGTATTGTAACCCGATGTTTATTCCGGGATGTTTCTATTATGTATTTGAGTCATGTTGTCATGCCCCGATGTTTCGATCCAGAGGATTAATAATGTAAACAAGTCATGTCAAGTCATTGTTGAATTCCCCATAGTTTCGAGGCACTTGAGTTATTATACACTAATTAAGGTGTAGGCTCAAGTAAGTAATTGTTAAGTTGGGCCGACATGATTGAGTGCACTTCAAGTGAACGGAAGAATATAAATAGAGAGTGAGACTCTCTATTTATCACACACATCATTCACTCTCACTCAAGTGTGGCGCATTAGTGAGGAAGGAAATACTAGGACTAGACAGAAGAAGAAGACTACTGCTTTGAGGCTTTTACTATTTTGTGCTGATTCTATCTCTGAGGAAGTTGCGGGGTTTTCTCCTTTATGGTTTCCTCAAGAAAAACTCTTTGTGTCTCTTGTCTCTTTTGATGTGCTTGTGTTTGATTGTTGTACTTGTTATTCTCTCAGTAAAGATCCTAATATAATGCTAGCTTAATGTTGAAAAACTAAGATGGTATCAGAGCTAACCTGAGAAGAAGACATTGTGCAGCTGCAGAAGCTAGGGATTCTTACTTTTTGGGTCTTTCTCCACAATCTATCAGCAAAATTATGCTAGGATGACTCTCCATTGAAGGGTGCATCTTTCTATCGAAGCAGAATTCGATTCTGAGCATTTTCAGTTTTCGATGTGAAAATTAGGGCTTTCTACAGAAGAGGAATTTTTGAGTGAGACCAGCACAGGATTGTTCTCCTCATCAAAAATGAAGTTTAGAGACCTGTATCAAGAAATTTGGTTGGGTGAAACTATGGAAAAGTCAAACCCTAGTTTGACCCCGAGCTAGAGAAACCCTAAATACTAAAACTGCTAAGTTTTGGTATAGTCACTATATTCCGATATTGGCGATGTTTCAGGTGCTAAAAATTTCAGGGTCTGAATATAACATAATTATGAATCTTGTACCCAAAAATCAGACTCCGATTCGCTTTATTCCATGAGATATGATCTCTCCAAGTTAGGGTTCCAGCCTCTTCCAGAATTCATCCCTAAACAGGACATCTGGGGAGATCTGCAATATATTGGGCTACAGAGGTCCAAATGGAATTCCTAAAGATGTTCCAGAAAGGGAACGGACTTTAATTTCTGTGGTCCAAATATCAGACTCAGAAGATGAACCAGTGACACGTGGAATGTCATACAACTTCGCTGTTTGGAACAGTCCTGTAACAGGTCACCTTGGGAAAAGGATCATAAATACCAAATGGTGAAACCAATTCTGATTAAACCTATGGTTTTATATCAGGTACATGCGAGGTTACCTCATTTCAAAATTTAAGACATATAGGATTAGTAATTTCGGAGATATCATAGAAACAGTAACAGGCATTTCTGCAGAAGAAATTGGAAAATTAGGGCTTCCTGTTCTGGGAGCTTCCCTCCACTGTTTTCAAAAAAGAAGTACATTGGACAGCTCCATTTGAAGAGATCTATATGTTTATCCAATCAGTTCTGAAATATTCCAAGTTTTTGAAAAATAGGGTTTCTATGGCAAACCCTAGATCAGCCAGCTCTGGAACCAAGACGGACACCTCAAATCGGTAAGATCTAATCCTTTGCTATTTTCATTTGAGGTTCTCATTTCAAAGTGATCTATCACAATAGCCTGATGATAAGCTTGGTGAAGTTGAAAACTTCCAAGCATAGAAGTATTTGATCTCTCTGAAGAAAATAGATTGGACACCTACATGAGTATAGAGGTTCCAGTTTCAGAGGGAGATGAGGTTAGAAGCCTTTCACAAGAAGAACTTGGTCAAGGCCAAAGAAGACATCATTCTCATGCTGCAGAGGATGATGAACCATCCAAAAAGACATCCAGATATGAAAGTGAATATTCAATGAATATGTTCTGATATCAGCTCTCACAGGTAACATTACTCATGGAAGTGATGATTGGCTTATAGATAGTGGGGCTTACAAACATATGACGGGATTCAAGGAATCCTTTGTAAGACTGTCAGAACATGAATCACCTCACAAGGTGAAACTAGGAGATGACTACCAATATCCAATAAAAGGTAGTGGGGAATCTTCATACAAGCTAGACTCTGGTAAGTCTCTAACAATGAAATAAGTATTGTTTGTTCCAGGACTCAAGGAGAAATTTCTCTCCATTTCAGCATTGATGCAAAAGGAATGTGGGTTGCATTCATAGATGGTCAAGTCATCATGTGGCCAAAAGGAAATACTATCGATGATGTGGTAGTGATTGGAGAACAAGAAGGAGACTTGTACAAATTGAAGGGACATCCAGCAAAAGCCTTGATCCATGACACAGTAGAGCCAAATGAGCTTTGGCATAGAAGGCTTGCAAGCAAAGTTGTTCCAGAATTTCAAGCTATTTGAAGGGAAGAACAAAAATTAGAATATGACCTAAAGAAACCAGTTGAAGAATGTGAAGATCTAGAATGCAGAGACCATACAGTCATAAGAGTCTCTCAAATCAAAGAACAACTTGAAGTGGTAAAAGAAGAAGTGAAGAATGAAGAAGTGGTGATGGCCACCTTGAATGGCCTCCCAGGATCGTGGAATTCATTCATTCAAGGAATGTGTTCCAAAAGGAAGTGATTACTTTAGCAAACTTTGGGAAGAAGAAGAAGCTCTACCCATAAGAAGAGAAAATAAGATGGGAGCATTTGAAGATCTGGCTCTCACCATCCAAAGAAGATCCCTCAAGCAATGAGGAATATGAAGAAATCAACTCTTGAAGAACCTCTTATCCACCTCAACATTTGGATAAGAAATGATGCGATTATGAATGAAGAAGACGATGAAGCTGAAGGCTCAAGAAGGAGTCTACCCTCGAAACAAATAAAGATAAGTATTCAATTGTCATTTCATGATATTATTTTTTTATGCATTTATTTATATTCAGTTATTGTATTATGCATGATAGGATGTTTGCATTAATGACAGTATACTACTAATATGCATGTGATGGGTAAGTAGCTCATGGTGCTATACAAATTCTCCATTGCTACTTATCTAGAATGAAACCTCTTTGCTGACATATTGGATTAGTGCACAATCTCAATGTTGTCCTGGTAGAGATGGAAGGAATCTAGAAAGTTTCAGTAAGATATGGATGAATGTTGTATTGGCTAAAGTAGTTGCATGATAATGCATAAGAACTTTCCAGTATAAATATTCCTTATGAAATGTTTCTAACCATACAAATGCATTTGACTTGTAGGAAAGACCGCATACATAATCACCTACAAGAAAAGAAGAATGAAGACTTGTTCCGAAGAGCAAGTGATGACATTTCAAAATAATATGACAAGTGCAGTGACATCATTAATGAAGAACCTTCCAGCCACCAAGAAGAAAGGGAAGACCAGCTCAAGAAGAATGATGTCTAGGATGCAGTATCAATACATGAAGAGAAGTTCATAGCTCCATCATGCAGTAGATGGAAACATTGTGGGATACAAAGCAAGATTCATAGCATGAGGCTTCTCATGAAAGGAAGGCATAGACTGCGAAGAGACATTTGCAGTCAGTAAGAGTTGAAACACATACATGATGAGATTGATGAAGATCTTAACCTTTGCTACAAGGTTGAAGATGCAAGTATTTACACTAGATGGTCACATATAATATTAGTAGCATAGGAAGCTACTTGTCACTTCAGTACAGAATGTTTTCAGTGCATAGAGCACAGAAGAAAAAGGGAGTATGATGCTTCACTTCAGAGGGAGTGACTACAGAAGATCTAAGGTTCGACATGGTACAATAGGATGGGCAGATTATTGATGACTCTAGGATTTACTGAGAGTAAAGTGGATTCCAACCTTTGCTTCAAGGTTGAAGGCGGAAGACCAGTGATGTTCCTATTATGTGTCAATGCACTAGGCATGGAGGTGTGGTAGAGTGTGGATGGAATCTTCCTTGGACAAGGGAAGTATGTAGTAGAGATCCTGAAGAGGTTTGGGATGATGGACTACAAGACTATGGCCACACCTATGGCATCGAACATGAAGCTGTTAAGTGATGCTTCATCAGAGTCGGTTGATGCTACTATGTATCGTCAGATGATTGGGTCATTGATGTACCTGACGAACACGAGACCAGACATTTGCTTTGCTATGAACACCTTGAGCCAGTACTTGACAGATTCGAGGAGTGTTCACTTGACAGCTGCAAATCATATTCTGAGGTACCTGAAGGGTACAGTTGATTATGGACTCAAGTACGATGCGAATTAGAAGATTAACCTAGAGGGTTATGTTGATTCCGATTGGGCAGGCAATGCCATCGATAGGAAGAGTACTTCAGGATGTTGCTTCAGGATGTTGCTTCAGTATGGGATCAGGTGTGATCTCTTGGTTTAGCAAGAAGCAATCCTGTGTGGCACTGAGTACAGCTGAAGCAGAGTATGTCGCAGCTTGTTTAGCTAGTTGTGAGGTAGTATGGCTGCAAAAGCTACTGTCTGATATATTTGATCTCCAGTTGGATGCTACTTGTATACATTGTGACAACCAGAGTTGTGTGAAGTTGTCATAGAATCCAGTGTTACATGACAAGTCGAAGCATATTGAGATCAAGTATCACTATATCAGGGATATGGTGCAGAGAGGAGCAGTGAAGCTCCTGTATGTTGCGACGGAGGAACAGATAGCTGATGTATTAACGAAGCAATTGGCTAGGCTGAAGTTCGAGTACTTCAGAGAGAGACTTGGTGTTATCCAAATCGAGGCTTACTCCTAGAGAAAGTGATGAGACCCATAGCCATTCGGACATGGTGAGAGGATTGGTTCCTTCCATGGTCAGATGTAAGGGCTGAGCCATTCTGTCATGTTGATAGGGTTGCTCCCTTCCATGTCATATATGAGTGCTGGCCATTCTGTCGAGTAGGATAGATGTAAGAGAAATTTCCATTCTAGGAATGGAGGCACCTGGTCAGTTACCAGGAACACTTAGTGTAGGATTGAGTAGCCATTTTGATGTGATAGAGGGATGTGTTCCCACTTGATCAAATGTAAGGGCTGAACCATTCTGTTCATGGCTAAAGGATTTAGTTCCTTCCATGTCAGATGTGAGTGTTGGCCATTCTGACGAGCAGGTTGGATGTAAGGGCAACTGCCATTCTCTAGGAGAATGGAGGCGCATGTTCAGTTACCAGGTATCTCAGTCGAGGACTGGGGGCCATTCTGATATGACTGCTGGGATGTGTTCTCGTAGGATCAGATGTGAGTGCAAGCCCTTCCATCACTGTGAGTAGGATGTGTTCCAACTTGGGTGGATGTAAGTGCAGAGCCTTTCTGGAGTGACTGAGGGATGTGTTCCAACTTGGGTGGATGTAAGTGCAGAGCCTTTCTGGAGTGACTGAGGGATGTGTTCCCACGTGCTCAGATATAAGTACTGAAATCTCTCATTACTATGAGTAGGATGTGTTCCGACCTGGATGGGAGTCTTTCATCATTGTGAGTAGGATGTGTTCCAACCTGGATGAAAGTGGGAAAATCTTCCATCACTGTGAGTAGGATGTGTTCCGACCTGGATGGGAGTCTTCCATCAGTGTGGTAGGATGTGTTCCCCTGGATGGTTGTGCCTTTCTGACGAGTAGGTTAGATGTAAGTGCTGAGCCTTTTCTCAGATGTTAGTGATGTGATGTCCTATCATGCTGGTGAATGTGAGTGCTGGGCCTTTCTGATGTGATTATAGGATTGGTTCTTATATGATCAGATGTGAGTGCTAGGTGTGCCTTTCTGATGAGTACGTCAGATGTAAGTGCTGGGTGAAGACCTACATGATGGATAGGCCTACAACCATCATGAAAAAGGGCTGGCTCTTTAGAACTTCCTGTGATGAGAAGAATCATGAGATAGCAGCAGCAATGATCTAGATCGAGTGATGATCCAGATCCTATCTAGTGATGATGATCCAGATCGAGTGATGATCCAGATCCAGTATAGTGATGATGATCCAGATCGAGAGATGATCCAGATCCAGTGATGATGTTCCATGATGATCCAAATCGAAAGATGATCCAGATCCGATGATGACTTGAAGCCGATGATGACTTGAAGATGAAGATGACTTGAAGACGAGATGATATAGCTGATACAAAGAAGAAGACCAGTGATGAAAATTGTGTCGAAAGAATACCTTCCTAGTTAAGAGGGAGTGTTGATGTATATGTAACTTCGGAATGTATTCTTCTATGTATCTTATGTATTGTAACCCAATGTTTATTCTGGGATGTTTCTATTATTTATTTGAGTCATGTTGTCATGCCCCGATGTTCCGATCGGGAGGATTAATAATGTAAACAAGTCATGTCAAGTCATTGTTGAATTCCCCACAGTTTGAAGGCACTTGAGTTATTATACACTAATTAAGGTGTAGGCTCAAGTAAGTAATTGTTAAGTTGGGCCGACATGATTGAGTGCACTTCAAGTGAACGGAAGAATATAAATAGAGAGTGAGACTCTCTATTTATCACACACATCATTCACTCTCACTCAAGTGTGGTGCATTAGTGAGGAAGGAAATACTGGGACTAGACAGAAGAAGAAGACTACTGCTTTGAGGCTTTTACTGTTTTGTGCTGATTCTATCTCTGAGGAGGTTACAGGGTTTTCTCCTTTTTGGTTTCCCTGAGAAAAACTCTTTTTGTCTATTGTCTCTTTTGATGTGCTTGTGTTTGATTGCTGTACTTGTTATTCTCTCAGTAAAGATCCTAATATAATGCTAGCTTAATGTTGAAAAACTAACAGGAGCCCTCGTGCCTTTCTTTGCATACCAAAGTACCCACAGCACCTTCTTGCCACCTCGTGCAATGATAACCTAAGACCATGCTTCTTCCCAAATTACCGGAATGAAAAAGATTTGTACCAGAGCCGAGGCCTGAAGACCGAGACGCTGAGAGGAAACTACAGTGGCAATTGGAAAAGGCTACGATAGCAAGCCTTTCCTTCACGAAGGAACAAGTGAGAGGGAGAGCTTGCCACAAGATGCCCAGCAGCCACCCTCCTTCAATGTCTGCAACTACATTCAGGAGAATTCGCACAGCCTCGTGAGAACCAGAGCCAAGAGCTGGAGCAGAGTGAATAAGCATATCACTGTAGGGGGAAGGCATAGTATAATGGTCGAGGTGACAAAGAGCGTGTGAAGAGAATAAGCAATTAACCCAAGTCCAGTTGGCCATAAAGTCTGCTAGGACCGAGATATAGAGCGGGCAGAAGATGAGCCACATGGCAGGAGGAGGAAAGATGGCGGGACAGCATAGTAAATGCTTGGAGCCGTTGAGAAGCTACGCAGAGTGGAGGCCATCTGAGTGGAGGTGATGTGTGATGAGGGGTAAAGGGGAGAAGGGAGTGATAAGGTTAAGGGAATAGGAGGAACTTAAGGAAACGAGGAAGGAGGGATAAGGGAGAAAAGTTAAGGAAGGGGGAGTTAAAGAGAGAAATGGAGGAGGAGAAGGGGGACCTTTAAGGCTTCTTAAAAAATGAAGGAGGGTTAAAAACATCACTGAGATAATCCACATGAAAAGAGATCAGAGAGGGGACTTCCAATGCCACATTAAGGGATGAATTTGAGGATAGGATGGTTTCCGTTCTGACTGTAATGACCTTGTGGGAGAGTGGTGCCCATGTTAGCCAGAGTGTCCGCTACAGAATTGTTGTGCCGAAGGATGTGAAGTGCCTCATAGGATTTAGACATGAGAAGCTTATATTTTTCAAACAGGTGGTGACATTTGACTACTCCAGAGGGGTATCCATTGATCAGTTTGAAGATGACGTGCCTGGAGTCCCCGAATATCAAAACCCTTCGAAGCTTTTTAGTGTTTAGAAGATGAAGACCCTGAAGAAGTGCTAACCACTCAGCTTCATTATTTGTTCTATTACCTAGACCCCAAGTGAAGGTTTGTTCTACATGTCCTCTGGGATCCAGAAGGATCCCCCCCACTCCTGCCACCCCTGGATTTCCTTTCGAGGTGCCATCAAAGAAAAAGGCAAAATATTTTTTCTCCCTGAGCCAGGATTTAAATTCATTACTAGGTAGACGTATCTCCCACTGGAAGGACTGGCAAGGTTGGCCTGCACTAAAAGTAATGCTCTTGTACTAAAGGGGGCTCCTCTCTTTTAGGAATTTTTTGCACCAAGAGGAATAAGGTTTAGAAATGGACTCTTGTGAAGGGAAGCTAATGTTATTCGAGACAAACTTTTCAACTATCATTCCTATAGTTTTAGCAGCTATACGGGCCGGGACAGCTTTTTGTTCCTTAAAGATGGAATGATTCCTAGCTAGCCATAGTTGCCAGCAAAGGTTCTTTGGGATAGAGGCCCAGAGATGACTCAATATTGGTTTCTTACTTAAGGATCTGGGATAATAATTAGACCAATCTTTGAATAGTTGAACTATAGTACCTAGGAGGTCTAGACCAATATCCGAGGGGAGAACGATCCTCCAGACTAAGAGGGAGACTTTGCATTGAAGGAAAATATGGCTGGTAGTCTCTTCGTCTCAATTGCACAGGGCACATCGAGAGGGGTCAAGAATGCCTCTTTTCCTTAAATTTTCAGCTGTTAAAAGCTTGTTATGCAAGAGGATCCATATGAAACTGTTAACCTTAGGGATACTGTCAGAATGCCACACCTTCTTCCATAATTTATCCACCACAATCAGTTCCATGGTTATTCTATTATATCCCTCTTTGACAATGTACTTCCCTAATTTCCCCCATCCAAAGCGGTCCTTAGCTGTAACTCGCGTTGGGGACAGACCGTGAAGAGATGAGAGAAAAGAGACTGTTGCGTTAGCCAGGTGAGCTGGAGGATATACCTCCTTCCATCCTGTCCATTGTCCCTTCGAGTCCCACTGAGAGAGATCATAAAGAGTATTAATCTCCTGCTCACTCGCCCATTCAGCTAGAGGATCCAATCCTGGTAGTGAGGAATGAGGGGGCTGTCCTTAAATGTTGATTTTCCAGACATTAATTATTTTCCCATTCACTGGGATCTAGTAGCAGTATCCAGTGATTATGTTAAGGGATTCTTTGCATAGCTGCCAGAGAGTAGATCCTTTACCTGTCCAAGCACTGTCCAGCATTTTTGATCTGGGCCTTCTAATGTATTTTTTCCTGATGGCTTCCTTCCACCATTCCTTTCTTCTCGTAACCAATCTCCATATCATTTTTGCTCCCAAGGCTTTACTCATTTGCTCTAGATCTCTAATGCCTAGGCCACCATGGCTTTTGGCTCATTTGACCGTGTCCCACTTTACAAGATGAAACTTCTTAGTCTGAACTTTTCCTCCTTGCCATAAGAATTTTCTAATTTCCTTGCAAATGTTATTAATGACATTCTTGGGAGCAAGGACCATTGAACTTGTATAAATGGGATAGGAGGAGAGGATGGACTGAATCAAAACTGTCTTCCCTACTAATTTATCCATTTTGATCCCAAGGATTGAGTCTTGGCTTTAATTTTTTGTATGACCGGGTTCCACATTGAGGAGATCAAGTACTTTTTAACCACGGGGATACTCAAATAGGTAAAATGAGTTCAATTAGAATTGGCTTTGATTTGGAGGATTTGAGATATGCTGCGAAGAGTTGTTATAAGGCAATTCCACCCATATATTTGGCATTTATTAAATTTTGTTGAGCTTCCAGAGGATTGTAGAAAAAGTTCAAGGGGGCTAAGAAAGTTCCTAGCAATTTGAGTGGAAGCTATTCCAAGAAAGATAGTATCATCTGCGAACAAAGCATGATTGATGGGGGAGACTCCATTCCTAAAGGAAAGGCTTGGTAGATATCCTTCATCCTAAAATCTAAGCAGTCTTCTGCTAAGGGAGTCAGTGACCAGAATATAAAGGAAAGGGGAAAGCAGACATCATTGCCTTACACCGTGAGTGGCTTTGAAAAAATATAAGGGTCTACCATTAATGAGAGGTGCTATCCAAGGAGAAGTTATGCAGGTTGAATTTGATGGATGAAAACAGAAGGAAAACCAAATTTTTCCAGAACCATAATGATGAAGGAGTGCCTTAGTCTGTCAAAAGCATTGGCCAGATCCAGTTTAATGGCCATTCCGGGTTCACCCCTTTTGGAACTGGAATGGATCGCTTCCTGTACCAAAAGAATATTATCACTAATTTTCCTGCCCAAAATGAATCCTCCTTGATTTGGAGAGATAAGGGATGGAATGATTTTCTTGAGTCTCAAAGACAACACTTTCTAGAATATTTTGTAGGAGACATTACATAAAGAGATGGGTCGGAATTTTTTAATGGAAGTGGGGTTAGCCTCTTTAGGGATTAGGGCCAAGAAGGTGGAGTTGGTGGCTCCTCCCATATTACCTTTTTCCATCCAGGAGATGAGACGCATCAAATCCTTCTTGATAAGGGGTCATAAGGTTCTATAGAAACAAATAGGGAATCCATCCAGTCCTGGGGCCTTATCCAGGTGGAGACTCCATATTGCTTTTTTGACTTCTCCTTCCGAGATGGGGGATTCAAGCCTAAGTCTTTCCTCTGGGCTGATAAGAGAGGGAATATCAGAGACCATTTCTTCCATGAAGCGTTGAGGGAATTGCTCCTCATCATTATACAAATGCTCAAAAAAAGTCCTTACCTCTGTGTTGATAGCCGCTTGCCCTTGAATGACTGTACCATCTTCAGTTTTGACTTCTCTCATAGTATTCCATCATTGTCTATCCCTGCATTTATTTTGGAAAAACTTCGTGTTCTGATCTTTCCCTTTGAGCCACAAGATGCGTGATCAGAGCCTCCAGCCCTCCTCTTCTTGTCTCAATATTTTCTGTAGTTTTGTTTCCATTTCAATTTCCTTGACGAGGTGCTCCTTGGTGATCGTACTTACTTCCATTTCTGCTTGAAGAATCTCCATGTCCTTTATGATTGTTTCCTTTTTCTTTGTGGGTTCTTGGAATTGAGTTTTAACCCAATATTTGAGAGCTACTTTCACCCTCTTTAACTTCTATTCCCAGGAGAAAGCTGGGGATCCTGGAATGAAACAACACTAAGCACTAGAAATAATATCCTTGGCTCCTTTCGATTCCAGCCATATCAGATTAAACCTGAATGGAAGGGGCCCCAAGTTTTCCACCGGAGGGAAGAAAAGACATATAGGTTTGTGATCCGAGACAGCAGATCACAAGATTTTGGATTCCAGATAAGAATTAAGAATATGGGTACTGACCAAGAAGCGGTCCAATATGGCTGCAATATGTCCAGGTCCCATTCTTTTATTCCTCCACGTGAAGGTGCCATTTTTAGGTTTGATATCTGTGAGGCCCCACTGAGAAATGAGATCTTCCAGCCTTTCCCTGAATGGGTCCCTCACCTTAGTTCCACCTCTACGCTCATCTGTTGATTTAGTTACATTGAAATCCCCTGCAATGAAACAGGGAAGAATCTTTTTACCTTCGCATTGCTCCTCTAGCGAGGTCCAAACGCTATCCTTCTGTGCATTCATGGTTGGGCAATAAACATTCCCAATCCAAAAATTTTCTTTGCTTTCTTTGTTTTCAAGTTTTATAAGAAGCCAATTTCTGTTTTCTATGGCAGAGATCAATCCAAACTTATCTGGGTTCCACCAACATAGAAGTCCTCCAAAGGCTCCACTTGCATTAGTGGCTAGGCCTATCCCTTTTGGCTAGATACTTTTAATGGTTGCAACGCTGTCTTCAGCTAATTTTTTTGTCTCCTAGATGAGAAGAATTGAGGCAGTTTCCATTGATTTAAATCTCTTAATAACTTCTAACTTCTGCATACCTCCCAATCCTCTGCAATTCCAGGAGACTACTTTCATTATTTTCTATGTTTTTTAAGGGCCTTGTCTTTCTCCTTTTTTTCCTCTTCCACACTGAGTAAGTATTTGTTTGCTTGTGAAGTTTTTACTAGAAAGTATAAATTGGACTGCTTTCCTACCACCTTTTCCCTTGCTGCCTCCTGCTCTCTAATGGCTTTGTTCAATTTTCTTCCTTTTCTGGGTAGCGGTTCTTACTCTTCTATAGAAGTATCTGTTATTTCTTTCGAGCTTGATTTTTCCCTTGATCTTGTAACAGAACCTTCAGACTTTGTCGCATTATCTTTCCTTTCCTTAAAGTGCCCAGAACCCTCTTCCTAATCTACCTTTTCTTGGTGCTGCGGGGCTAAAGTCGGGGGTTCATTATCCTGCTGTTGCGTCGATTCAGGGTTTTCTTCTTGATTTGCTTCTTCTTGTGTCTCAAATTCCAAGGACTCATACCTATTTTTGGGGGTGCTCTTTGACATGGAGATCTGCTACTTTGAAGGCTTAGCTGTCTTCTTCCCACTTGCAATGTTCCATCCCTCACTTGGTGGGCTGTCCGAGATGGGTTTCTCAAGTTTTTTCGGGCATGATTTTGTAAAGTGGCCATATTCATGGCATTATTTGCATTTGAAAGGGATTTTCTCATAATCTACTATTTGTAGATGGTTCCATCCGTCAATGGAGAGCATGATAGACTCCGGCAGAGCTTTCTCAAGATCAACTTCAACGTAGATTCGAGCACAGGAGAACATTGGGGCTTTTGGTTCAGACCTGTCTACGTATTTTCCTAAGGTATTCCCTATTGCTCAGAAGTCCTCATCATTCCAAGAATGAAGAGGAATATGGGGGAGCTTATCCTGGATAGGAACTACTTTTGGGATATATTTTTCTGGGTTGAATGACAGATCCCATTTGTTCAGGTACATGCCTCTTGGGCCCATAAAGTAAGGCCCATTCCTGAAGATCAAATATCAGTCCTCCTTTTCAAAAACGAATGCAAAGTATCCTTTACCACAAAAGATTTGCTGAACTTCCCCTTGGATTAGGGTTCTCCAGTTTTTATTCAGCCAGACCTCCACTGAGCACGGGGAAGGCCAGAGGCCGGTGAATAGACCAATGAGACCTTTCTCAGAGAGGTTGACTGCTTTTCTCTTCTAAGCGGCAGGCTGACGAATCACGAGGAAGGGGCCGTGGCTACCTGGGTGGGGGGAAGAGAGGCCACAATGGTCTGAAACCTATCCTCGATAGATGCTGGGTCAAGCGGATTGATGACAGGGCCACCAACCAGCGGTGGAAGCCCTCGACGTGAAGGGTTAGGGTTCGATCAATCCAGTCGATCAACATGAAAAACAAAATTAGATATGATCACCCAAAATAGTTTAGTTATGCTTTAGATATATTTCAATTCTGGTTAATTTTTTCAAGCAATAAAAAGTTTTGGAAGACTGAACTAATCTAACTTTAAAAGTATTAAAAATCCTATC
>LPNX010254845.1:137844-302727 GCA_001517045.1 Pseudotsuga menziesii | reverse complement strand
ATATATAAGAGTGAATTTCGAAAGAAAACGAATTTCACATGCTGATCCTACATTTCGTTGGTTGCAATTGACAAATCGACTGCAAAGTGAATTTACAATACTTGAAAAAAAAATTTACAAAATTGAAATTCTGGGTTCTTAAAACTATCTATAGAGAGATGCTTTAGAGTCTAGACAGATTACAAAATCATCCGCGAGCTACAAATTAATCATATAACTCTAGTAAAGATGCTAAACAGCTAAAGGTGACAGTAAGAATCTAGTAAATAAGCATATGTTGCATCTTATACTCATATACTAAGAGAGGCACTGCTTATGCAATCTTGCCAATGTCCTCATTAGCTTTAAATTATCTTTTTAATCCAAGACTGCAGAGAAAACAAAAAAGTTGATAAATTATAAAACAACATTCTATTATTAATCGTATACAATCTACCAAGCTTAAAAACAGAATATTATCTGGAAACATCATATTAATATCAATGCTTTTTACTGACCTATTAATCTGTGATAATAGGTGTTTTGTTTGAAATTCATTTCTTATAACTTGAAGGATATGTACTCCTTACTAATTGTCAATAGATTTTTTGAACATTTTAAACTTGGTCTTCAATGCTATGAAACAATAGATCAGCAAAAACATCTTTAAAATATCAGTAAAAATGGTAAAATGAAAATCCATAGATTGTGGGTGAAGATTTCCCACTATACAGAGAGGTAAATCATATTTTTGAGAATCACACTTAATCTTATGGCTAATAAATTGCAACAACAAGCTGTAAGCAGATTAAATTCAGACAACCATATAATGTAAAGACACATAGCACTTACTGTTGTAGCCAATGAATCACAATAACAAAGGCTATGCTAGATTGCATTATTTCACATACAAAACTATTTGTTAAGTAGGCCTTTAAATACTTTTAACTTTTATAATCCAACATTTAATAAAGCTTTCTTAGATTAGGGATTACCACAGAAAATTATCCTAATAGACCAGTGAAGCAGGATATTCCCAGTATGACTTAGACAAGCGATACTTGACCCATTAAAATCTCACTGGTGCAAAAACTTGTGAGTCAATTCAGACCAGATACAGGAGTTTTAGGAATCTAGATGTGGATCTGGAGAACTTAAAAAAAATCGGGAAAACTTTTGACCGAAACTATGTATTTTTTTAATATTTTTATTTGTAATTTTTTGGAGAGTTATTGTGAGTATGATTCATACTTATCTCGGGCAGCTCAAATTCATTTGCAGAGATGAGTCTGGCTACTTTGAAATAGACAAAAATACAAGCTAGTCTTTTCAAGCTTAAGTTAAATTCACTCATGGATACCAAGTACCCATAAAATTCATCTCCTACAAGTCGTATTAAGGTATATACACTCATAATAGTCTATTGAAGTGAGATGACTTCTCCCATGATGCAAATTACGGAGGTTCATCCTTAGAAAAAGATTTCCTGAGCTGATTCGACAAAATAAGCCTGTATAGATCTTCTGATGGATTTAGAGCCTCGCTTACAATAAATGTTATAATCATAGATCTTACTGGTAATCTAACTAACAACTAATTCTAGATAGATCTACTGAGGGTATGTGGGCATATCTTACATGTGGAGAACTTCCTACAATAAACAATGAGAATGCACGATATAACAGAAATATTGGAGCACAAAAGATATTTTATTGATCACAGGCCACTTCGAGGGGGAAACCTCCTTTGAGCAATCTCAATACAAAATAACTCTTCAATGCTTTCATTAGCATCAACACATACTTATATACTAATTCTAATCTAAACAACTATTACCCCCCATGAATGTGGGATAATACAACATAATAACTAGACAAGTTAACAACTATTACTTACTCCCCATGAATGTGGGATAATACAACATATTGATGGGATGACTTACAAAGCATACACATCTGATAAAATATACTAACAAAATAAAGAGGAGGGTTGACATGAGTTCTTAACATCCCCTCCCTCTTAAAAAAAAGCTTTGTCCTCAAAGCTTTAGATGTGGAAACTGTTGCTGAATCTGAAAGAGCGGTTCCCATGTAGCATCCTCTGGTTGCATGTTGTGCCACTGAATTAAGACCTCTGTGATGGACTGAGAGCGAAGATAACAAGTGCACTTATTGAGGATGGTCGACAGATCTGAAATGATGGATCCTTCATTATCCCATTCTGGTAAAACAATTTGTGCTTTGATGTTGGTGCCAATCACTGGCTGAATGCGAGAAGAAGGAGAAAGTGCCAATTTATAAGAAACAGACCTAATCTTTGGAAGAACTGTATATGGACTAGAGATATTTGGAGCAAGTGTTTTATTCTCGTTGAGTTTCAAGAAGGATTTCTTGTAAGGTTGCAGATGAATAAAAACCATGTCACCAACTTGAAATGTGCGCTGAGAATGGTGTTGATCGGCTTGGTGTTTCATGCGGGTTCTGGCCATGTGAAGATTGTCCTGCAGAAAGTGAAGAATTTGATGTCGGTTTTGAAGAACCATGTCAATTCCTTGAACTGGTGAACTACTGGGGGTGTATGGAAGGAGTAATGGAGGTGTGTGACCATAAACTGCTTCATATGGAGTCATTTGAGATGCAGTATGGTAGGAAGTATTGTACCACCATTCAGTGAGAGGGAGCCACTTTGCCCACAGATGTTGTTCTTCATAAGTGAAACAACAAAGATAAGTTTCCCAAGAGTTGTTGATGACTTCATTCAGACCATTTATTGGTGGGTGATAAACTGAACTCATATTCAGTTTGGTGTTAGTAAGGATAAAATGACTTATGAAAGGTGCATTGCGGTCTAAGGCAATGGAAGAAGGGATTCCATAAAGAAGGCATATCTTGTCCACGAAAATTTGTGTGACTGAGGAGGTGGTATATGGAGGTTTGAGAGCACAAAAATGATGATATTTGGAGAGACTATCAACCACAACCAAGATTACCATCTTCCCTCCATATTTAGGGAGCCCTTGAATTAAATCCATCGAAATATATGTCCAAATCCTTGTAGGGATGGGAAAAGGTTCGAGCAATCCGGAAAGGAGTGTAGTTTCACCTTGGTGGCGCTGACAAGGAGCACATTCAGAAACCATCTGTTGAATTTCTCATTTCATTCCCTTCCAAAAGAAGTGACATCGTGCCCTCTCATATGTTTTCATGAACCTAGAGTGTCCTACCGATGGAGAAGCATGGAGTTCATAAAAGACCGCATGTTTACATAGCGAAAGAAACATACATTCATATAAGCATTCATTCAACATGTTCATCATAGTCATTAACAGTAAATAGGATTGCAAAAGTAAAATAGACAAGGTTACTTATCTTATAAGAACTTGTTCCGCAACCAGCTACGTCACTGCAACATTCCACCCAACCATAGGCCAGTGTGCTCCTTAATCTCTCAGCAACGCTGCCACCTCGGAGCTGGGCATGATTCTCTAAGGAATAAGGAACAGGAAGGCTTACACATAGCCAAGGATACACCAAACATAGCCAAGCCAACACAGTTGGGTTTATCAGGCCATCAACAAGACAGCCAAGCCAACATGGTCAAGTTTATCAGGCCATCAAGGAGCTGGGAAGGGATAAATGCTAATCTGGTGAGCTCATTACAGAGCTAGGAACAACTACACTAGAACTAGCCTGACTTCTAAGACACCCACATACACCCAACACAAGGAATCGGTCCCTTCTATGCTACATAATCCCTCAGGCCCTACATTCCCTTCCAGTGTTATTCAGGGGTTGTGGAGAATAAATAAATCCCTCTAGATCTGTCTGTGTGGTTTCCAAACACACCAAGTTTATCAAGAAAACCAAGCCCCCATCCCTGCTCCCAACACAATCTAAATACCAAGCATTGCACCCATGCAATCAATCAGCAGTTACAACTTAGACAGGGAAATGGCTTCTGAGTCGTTCTTGGCCCTATCATGGCCAAAATGACTCCCAAGTGAATTATAATAGTCCCAAAACATATCAGTAAACACAACTCACAACCTGGGGAAAACAACAGTCCGTCCTGGACAACGAAGTCAAACTTACGCAGACCACGCTGGGGAAGAAAATACAGTCTCCCAACCTGTGCGTGAGGGAAACTTGCACCAGAACTTGAAATATAGAGGGAAAAACATATGCACGAGCCGCAATTTGGTAAGGAAAACTTACACACTGTCCTTGAGCGTAAAAATGGCTCTCCACAGGAAAAATCATGAGTGATAGTGACTGAACGGCCCCAGTTTGCTGCGTGAGTAACAACAACACAGAACCCAGTGCGTGAGTGAATACTTACACCATATCCCAAATACGGATCGAAACACACCCAATCCCTCTCTATGGAAAATGTGGATGACAGTGGAGATGGCTCCTCCATCCTAGCTGCGTAAGACCAAACAGGAAAGAAGCCTGTGCGTGAGAAAAATGAATAGACTATGGAGAGAATGTGTAGTCGAAAGTGCGTGAGTATTTCAGCACCGTCATGGAGAGAATGGAGTGTATCCTCAAGTGACGGCGATGGTTTGTTTGCCATCGTGAGGTCAACCATGTTGGTGGAGTGTGCATGTGGGAAAGGAATGATAGTCTTGCCACACTCCACTCCCAGCCATAACTGCCCCAACTAACAGCATAGCTTTTAATGGTGGTGGTTGGATAAGACAAGGTGGTGACATATAGATTTTCTCTCATGGCTCAAGGTTTGACATTCCCCCCCCCCCCCCCCCCCCTTATCCTTGTCAAAATCATGCCCCTTCTCAATTTAGTTGCCATGAACATAGCTGGTTGGGGTTCATTTAATTAAAGATGCATATTTACATGATGACAAAACTTGATACGTATGCCGCATGCTTCGATATACGATCGGTGACAATTTCAACCCAAAACATAGCATAACCAATCGATGGTGGGGCCTTGGACTTTAGCTTCGTACCATGATTACTTACAATATATACATATAATACAACGGGGTCAAAACCGGGGTGTTACACAACCTCCACATCAACAGCAACCATACCCACCTAAATATCCTCAATATCCTCAATACTCTCATCAGCAGTCGCAATTGCAGTTGCAGAACAATTATGCCCCTAATATACCAATACGACCTTAGCTGCCTGCTCAACCTAATTCTAACCCAAACAATAAAATAGTCCATCAATTTGAGACTGTCAACATGCCTTCCTACTCCCTTTATCCTATGCCTTGCAACGATATTCGCTTACGGTTAGGAAAAATAGTAGAGCCTGTAATCATAGAAGATGTTCCACCCTCTATACATGAAGAAGGGATGAATCCACAACATCTATCTGATATGACCCCCATCATTGAAGATGCTGAACATCCCACTAATGGGATGGCTAAAACACAAAATGATAAATCTAGCGATACACAGCCTACCTAGCTGATTAGGAAACCACTGTATCCTGAGAGATTAATGCTACCAAGGGTAGGGGAACAACCTTAGTTTAACCTCTTAGGAGAGTTAAAGAATATTTATGTTAAAATTCCCCTCCTTCAATCTCTTCAAGACATACCTATCTATGCTAGAACTGTTTGGGACCTGTGCACAAAGAAACCAGGGAGGAAACCCAGAGATCCTCCCACTGTCCACGTCATAGGGAAATTATCTGCATTAATAACAGGAAAAACCCTGTTGGCCAAATATGACGATCCTGGGAACCCCACTATCACTATGCAGATTGGGCGTACATAGATACCCAACGTACTGGTAGATTTAGGAGCAGCGATTAATGCCATGACAATTGAAACTATAAGAAAACTTGGGCTCACTAATCTTAGGCCAACCCCCACTATTTTAGAACTGGCAGATAGATCCACCATTAAACTTGAAGGAATTCTTGATGATCTCGTCATCTCAGTTGAATCTTGGGAGTATCCTGCTGACTTCTTGGTTTTACAACCTAAGTCATAGCTGGGAGGACACCCATTGATCCTGGGAAGGCCTTGATTAGCCATAGTTGATGCTTGCATCAGCTATCGATCTGGGTCTATGACCATATCAGATGGCACCGAGACTAAGAACCTCACTCTCTATCCTCCAGCTCGGTCAAGTCTAGAAGCTGAAACTTCTTTATGGATGGAGCCAGAGGAAGAAGAGGGCGTTCAACCATTATTTACTATAGGGAAATCCTTAACCTTTAAAGATGAAACTGAAGATGATGCCATTAATAACTTCATCAGTGAACCCACCTCAATCAATAAATAAGTTTATCAAATACTTAACATTACTCTGGGTAAGGAAGAACAAGAAAATCTCACAGAAGAAGCACTAGTCGGTGACACACACATAATCCCAGTATTGAAAATTTCAAAAAGTATTCCCATTGAGGTAGAGTCCAGAAAAACCCTGAATATTAACCCTAGCCTCTCCTCAGATGAACAGAAGTGCTTGATCAGTCTCTTGAAAGAACATAAGGGGGAATTTTCCTGGGAGTATACAGACATGAGGGGTATTCCCTCTAACCTATGCACCCATCATATTTATATTAAAAGTGACTCTCGGCCTGTGTGCCAGCCTCAATGACAAATGAACCCTAATCTTAGGGACATATTGAAGGAAGAAATTCAAAAACTCTTGGAAGCAGGATTCATATATCCTATTTCAGACATCGATTGGGTCTTCCCACTTGTAATTGTACCCAAGAAAAATGGTAAATTGAGAGTCTTTGTTTACTATAGGGAGTTGAACAAAGCCACACAAAAAGACCACTTTCCCTTGCCCTTTATCAATCAAGTACTCGACACCCTATCAGGGAAGAATTTATTCTCCTTCCTGGATGGGTTTAGCAGGTACAATCAGATTCAGATTGCTCCTAAAGACCAAGATAAAACTACCTTCACTTGTCCCTGAGGAACATTTGCTTACAGAGTGCTCCCCTTTGGTTTATGTAATGCACCAACAACATTTCAAAGAGCTGTAATCGACATATTTTCAGAATTAGTTAATGACAGTATAGAAGTTTTTATGGATGATTTCACTTCTTATGGCAAGGATTTTGAAGAAGCACTGGAAAATTTGAAAAAAGTTTTAACTCGTTGTGAACAGACACAGCTCTCTTTAAGCACTGAAAAGTGCCATATGATGATGAGTGAAGGAATAGTATTGGGGCACTTCATCGCTACTGAAGGCATTCAGGTGGGTCCCTTAAAAATCAAGGTAATAAAAAATATACCTACTCCCGCAACTCAAAAATAGGTGCAAATTTTTTTGGGACATGCTGGATACTATCGAATATTTATAGAAAATTTTTCCAAACTTGCTTCTCCTTTGTTTTCACTATTAATGAAGGATGTGCAGTTTGTTTCGAATGAAGCATGCCAGACAACGTTTGTTAAGCTTAAGGAGAAGTTGTCCACAACTCCTATCTTAAGAGGGCCCAATTGGACCCTACCCTTCCACATTTCTTCAGATGCTTCTGATATCGCTATTGGAGCAGTTTTAGGACAGCAGGATGGTCAAGTACCTTATGCAATTTATTATATTAGTAAAAACTTCACCCTTGTTGAACTTAATTATACTGTCACCGAGAAGGTTTTCTTAGCTATTGTCTACTCCATTAACAAATTTTGACACTACATTACTGGATATCCTACATTTGTGCACACTGACCACTCTGCCATTAAATATCTAATGAACAAACATGTCACTAATGCCAGAGTGACTAGATGGCTCTTATTATTACAGGAATTTGATATTACCATCATAGATAAACCTGGAAAATAAAATGTTGTCTCTAATTTTTTATCTCGTTTCACTAACAGTGATGATAATTTTCCTATTGAGGACTCTTTTCCAGATGAATATTTATTTGCAGTTTCAGCTCATTCTCCTTGGTATGTAGATGTGGCTAATTACTTGGTTGCAGGATAGCTTTCAGCACATATGTCCAAAAGAGAAAAGAGAAAAATCATCCAGCAAAGTGCCAGGTATTGTTGGGTAAATGGTCACCTCTTTTACACGGGTCATGATCTTGAAATTAGAAGATGTGTAAGGGAAGATGAAATCTTTCATATACTGAAGGCCTTCCATGATGAACCTTGTGGGGGACATTTTTCAGACAGAAGGAAAGGACACAAAGCACTAAGAATGGGCTACTATTGGCCAACTCTTTTTAGGGATGCAAAAAGATATGTCCAGTCTTATGATAGCTGCCAAAGGATGGGTCAGCCCAACAGATTAGATCAAATGCCTCTGTAACCAAAATTAGTAATTGAACCCTTTGATAGATGGGCTCTAGATTTCATTGGCCCTATCAGCCCTCATTCCAAGTAGAAATCCTACATCTTGGTCTGTACCGATTATATGACAAAATGGGTAGAAGCTGTAGCTCTGGAGAAAGCTAATGACCAGGCTATGATTGACTTCCTATACAATGAAATATTTACACATTTTGGGGTACCTAAGGAATTAGTTACTGATGGAGGACTGCAGTTTATGTCGTATCAATTTGAAGCTCTGCTATGGAAGTATCATGTTCAGCATAGGGTAGCTTCACCTTACCATCCCCAAGCCAATGGCCAGGTGGAAAGCACTAATAAAGTTATTGAAGATATCCTCACCAAGACAGTCAAGATCCATCATAGACATTGGGCTAACAGACTTCCGGAAGCACTATGGACATATCGCACCACTTGTCGTAACACCATAGGTTTCTCTCCTTACGACTTAGTGTATGGAAAAAATTCCATCTTCCCAATTGAATTTCAAATCAAGACCTTGAAGATGGCCACAGAAGTAAACCTGGATGTAAATGAAGCCCAAAAAGAAGGTTGAACCAACTAAATGAACTAGAAGAGAATCGGTTAGCTGCAGTGGACTAGATAGTGTTAATTCAACAATAGAGATCCAACTGGCATGACCGATTCATAAAAAAGAAGGTCTTCTGTGAGGGAGACTAGGAACTATTATATGATTCCAAATTCAAAAGAGATTTCAAGGGAAAATTACACACAAGATGGCTAGGCCCATACCTAGTAGACAGGGTATTTGATAACGGCACAGTCCGCCTGGTAACTATTAAGAAAACCGTGCACCGTTATTTTCCAATCGTCACAGGCTGTGACTGTACCGTAAACCAATTTCAATGGATGCATTTATCTTGTAAATTGCCACTGATCCAGATTACCAGCTAGAATAAGGGCAGGAATTTTTCTCTGCCTCTGTCAATCCTTAATTGATCACTGTAAATCACGTATGAATCATTGTACATAAATAAGTGTTGTTTTTTTTCATTATGTTATCTTTTCTTTTGCACTTGATCTATTTTTTGTTTTTCCAAAATGTGCAGGGAAGTGCCCAAGGATGGTGGTCAGATCGGGCCTGTCGACCAAAAGTTATTTTTCTATGACTTCCTGCACCAAATTTTTTTCCCTTAAATAAATTTGTCGCAGCTGTGACACCCATTTTCCAGCGGCTACGACACCTTTTTCCGGCAGCTACAACACCTTTTTTTGGCAGCTGTGACACCCATTTTCTGGCAACCACAACACCTTTCTCCAGTAGCTACAACACCCTTTTTTCGATGGCTGTGACACCTTTTTTTGGCAACTGCGACATCGTTTCCAGCAGCTGCGACATCATTTTTCGGCGGTTGCGACACTGTTTTCTAGCGGTTGCAACACCGTTTCCGGCAGCTGTCGTACCATGAAACTCTTCCTTCTTTCGTTTCCACACACTGTGACCTCATTTTATTTTTTACCATAAAAACCCGTTTCACGTAGCTACAACATAGTCAATTTCTGTCCGCTTAACATTTTCTTCCCTCTTTTCCAACAGCTGCGACATCTTTTCTTGCAGCCGCGACATGTTTTCCGGTAGCTAAAATTCTGCTATATTTAGCTGATTTTTCTATCATTGAAAGATGCACCTCTACTTTGATTTCTTTATGACCTATGGCTGTGACTCCTGTGTTATTAGCAGATCTTTTTGCACGATAGCAACTCCTCTAGATATGGCTCTGATTCCTTATACCGGCAATTTGACCCATAATGTAATATTCATCATATTTCCGACCATTTTGACACGATGGTTTTTGCTTCACCAACGGAAAAGGCTATTACAGCACCTCTGTAATAATGATTACATTTAATTACTGCACAACGCACAAGTTCAGCTTCCGCAACGTTTGCAACCACACCTTCTATTATTCTCCAAAGGACATCCAGCATGCATTTCCAAAGGTATGGCTTTGATTAACCACTTGATTAAGTATCAATATGATTTGACAATATCAGTCGTACATCCCTTTTTATGCCAATTATTGCATCGATTAACTCTCTACCTGTGTGACGTAGAGACTAATTATGCTACCTAATAACCGCCACCTTTCCCAATTTGGGATACAATTTCAAATAATCCAGTGCACTGAAACTTTCCAAATTTGCCTAACTCTCCTCTCAGTTGTCCATGCATACTCTATGTTGTAACCTCCATTGTTGAAGTCTGTAATCTGTTGAACTGCAAAATAATTCTGAAGTCAGAAACATGGGGATTCCAGCTCATTATGAACCTTCAAACACACGAGAACTCAAAAGAAACGTTGCAGTCTTCGCTATATTTCAAGCTACTGGTTGGACAGAATTTTTCAAACATCTGAATGGATTTCACCATGAAGCAGCCTTACAGTTTGCTTTGAACCTCGCAGAAACTCACTCAGAGGTTTGGGGATTGCGCATTGAATTTTATGAAGCCATCATGGCTGAGGTCACTGGTATTCCTCAGGTGGGAAGGGCTTGGTTTGGACGTCGAGTCCGCACTACTGCAACAATACAAGACTTTCTAATAGAGGGGGAGCAGGTTCAAATGACCAAAAGGGGGATAGTATTATAGTCATTGCCATGACCATGGAATCACGTCATTGTTTTCCTCAAGAAATATATCACCTGCGAAGGTAGGTACCAAATAGTCTATAATTATGAAATCCCTTTACTATCTCATCTCCGTCATAAGGTTCAGTTAAATATTCCATATTATTTTCTCAGTGATTTACATCATATGGTGAGTTTTTTTGAGTTTCCAAACATCCACTTTCCTCACTAACCCACCATGGCCTCATTAAATTAATAATCTTAAGGACCCTTGCTCAACACAATATAACCTGGGAGCAATTTACAGCTCAAGTTCAGGAACCCGCTCCTTTTCCTGGTATTCCAATCGAAGAAGAGCAAGTCTATCCACAGTTGGGGGGAAATGAAGCACAACAGGAGGCTCAAAGCCCCTCCAATATAGTTTGGGGGGGAGATGAGACTGGATCAAAGGATCAACCAGGGGTACAAGCAGAACAATTGAGAGAAGATGTACATGAAAACCTTGTGGAAGAACTAAATAATAGGGTAGCTCTGACAGCAGAGGGTGAAACTGGAGCAGTATTATATGTTGCGACAATTGAACCCGAAGATGATAGAGAGATGGAAACAGAAGAAAATACTAAGTTGGTGACCATTGAATCCTCACCTGAATGGAGGAACTTTGATTGAGGAAGAACATCCTGAGGAACAAGAAAATGCTGGAACTGGGAACATTCCTTCTACCTCAGCTGTGAATCCAGAAACTCCAGCACCACAAAGAAAAAGGAGGAGATCAAAGGATGAAATTAAGGTATCTCCACCAATAAGAAGGAAAAGAACCAAGTCAGTCGTAGTAGCAGAAGCAGCAAAGGAAAGATGGGAAACCTTAGAAGCACAAATTGAGTTCCCCATTCTTAAACCTAGACCAATTGATGCCCCAAAGTGCCGGGTTGAAGAAGAACCCCAAATTGAAGGACTTCTGTTCAAAAATAGGCTATTAAAAGAGGAATTCGAAACACTCAAAAAGGAATTGGAAAATTGGAAAGAAGCGTGAGGAAAATAGGGTGAAAGGAAGCTACACACATTGGTGAAAGCTGTAGATCAATTGGAAGGATCAAATCCTACCAAGCCTTGCAATGAGGAAGAAAGAGTGGTCTATCCCACCTGTGGAGAAATCTTTAAAGAATCAGGCCACAAGATTGTAATTCATGCCTTTACAACATAGTAGTCTACACCTACAACTGAGGAAGGACAGGGACAACCTAAGTTGAGAGAAGATGGGACTCCCAAAGGAAAACTTCAGGAGGAGAAAGTTTCAGAGAAAGAAAATGCTGTCACATAAGAACCAGCATCTTTAAGTATTCTTACCGAAATTTCCACTAACTATGGGATAGAGGAACCAAGGGATGAAGTTATTCCTGATTTTATGGATGAATATTGCACTGTGACCTTGGAATCCTCCCATGACATAGAAATCATAGAAGTGGAACCACAACAGTAAGGCAATGATGTGGTTGAATAGGGTGCTGTCACACAAGAACCAGCATCCTTGAATGTTCTTGTCCAAGTGGCTGTCCAAGTGGGAGGAGAACCAAGAATTGAAGGCACTCTGGAAGTTAATAAAGAATTGTGTACTATGACTCCAGAATTGTCCCGAGACACATAAATACTAGAAAAGGACCCACAACAGCAGGGAGATGAAGAAGTGAGTCAGGATGTTGTCACATAAGAACCAACATCCTTGAAAATTGCAGTAGGGACTCTTGAAATGCAACAAGAAAATAACCCTGAAGTGGATGTCATTCCTGATATGGATTGGGGTGAAGATGAACAAGTTCAAACACAACCCTCAGGTGATATTCAAATCCTTGAGGAATAGCTGCATACTGAAGAAGACATCCAATCTCAGCAGCATGAGGAAAAAGAATAACAGGGCTCTTTCACACAAGAACCAGTAGCCTCACAGCCCCTAGTTGAGATAGCAGCTGATAATCAGGTAGAAAATGAAATTAAAATTTAGGAGGAAGTTGCTCCACAAGAACCAACATCCTCACAGTCAGCTACCAAAATTGCCACGAGAGAACCCCAGAAAGAAGGTAATGTTACATAAGAACCAGCGTCTCCAAGAGTGGTGGACGTTATTGCTAAAGAGAGTCCAGAAAAGGTTGCTGTCACACAAGAACCAACACCCCCAGAAATAGCTTCAGATGTGCAGGATGTCCAATGTGGCACATCAGGTGACAAAGTGTGGATTTATTCCCTTCAAAATTTCATTGACCTAGATTCTGACAAGGAGGAACATCATGAAGAAGAATTCCTAAACCCTACAGTGAAAATCTCAATTCTGAGAATGGAGGTAATGAAATGGAAGAGCCAGGTGGAGGAATACCAAGAAGGGATAGTTTCCCTTCATTAGAGGAATTTTGGGGTCTAAAATGGGCCTCCTAAGGAAAATAATAAAATAATATTGATTAATTTTGGAGGAAGAAAGAAAAAAACTACTTTTTGTGTTCGTATTTTCGACATATCTTCCTGTGTTTTTACCCAAATTTCGATCGGGAGAGCTCGTTGGATGCGGAATTTGATTCCGCATCCAACGAGTAACCACACTGCATACTTTTGACGGACCCCGCTACCCCAAAAACAATAAATACCTGAAAAAACGTGATGATGATGTCATCATCACATTTTTTCAAGTATTTATTGTTTTTGGGGTAGCGGGGTCCGTCAAAAGTATGCAGTGTGGGTACTCATTGGATGCGGAATCAAATTCCGCATCCAACTAGCTCTCCCGATCGAAATTTGAGTAAAAACACAATGAGATATGTCAAAAATACGAACAAAAAAAATAGTTTTTTTTAATGACAAATATGTAAATTCAACCATTATGGTTGACTTATTTTATTGAAATTCTATTGGTTCTTGAATTCCAACTCACAAAAACTTATTTTGGCACGTTTTCTTATAAGGCCCATTTTAGACCCCAAATTTCCTCTAATGACTGAGCATAAAAATATTATCAGGAGACTGGAGGAGAAATTGGAAAAAGAACGTATGACCCAGAGACTTCGAAAAGAAGAGCTATAGAGCAATTTAAGGGAGCTAAAAAATTTCCAGTCTATGCAGAAGGAAAAAGAGTAGATGTATGCTCTTTCTCAAGAACTCCTGGGCACTAGGGTACCTTCTCTTCTTACCATGTCTTTCTATTTGAAAAATTTGTTTGGTTTAAGTTAAGAGCTATGAAAGAAGAGAGGTCATTTGAGATAACAACCTTAGCAATATTCTTGGAAACATTTTTAAGAAGTAATTTTGAAGATCAAAAATTGTTGTGTGAATTATATTTGCATGAGATGGCTTGCCCTCTGGACCACCATTCAAATCCTTTCCATTATTTAGGAGATGTTCAGTTGAGGTCCTTTGCTTCTTTTGTGAGCAATCATGCTCAGTCAAAAAGGTCTTTTCAAACCTTTTCTCACAATGATGCTCACTCTAATCTTTGGGTTCGAAGTGAGCCTCAAAATCCTGGTATTTTTCTTGCTCGACACAGGAGTTTGCTGTCATGCCCCATCGAGACTCAGCACATAATGGAACTACAGGAGGAAGTTATTTCTACCTGTACCAACCATATACCAACAAGCAGCGTTGGAAGAAAGTAAGCACAGATGGCAGGTTGCCTCTCCTACACTTAGGAGCAGAGATCCCTATTATTTTAGAAATTTTGAACAGCCACTTTCCAGGGTTGAGGGTTATGTTGGATGTATCAGGGAGTGTGGGGCTAATTGGTTGGGCCTGAAATTTAAATTTTCCCTCATCTGGTGGCCAACAAAACCATACATGACGGATTTCTCAGCAACCAAGGCAGAGGAGCAGCAATGCTAAAGATATTGGATTGCCCACAGAGGGTTCATAGAAAAAGAAGGAACGCCCGAGTTCCCCTACAACTTCTCTTCTCTCCATGAACAGAGCACAATGCAAGATTCGGATTCGGAATAATGGAGGTTGTTGCACGTCCTAGTTGGGGAAATAGGTTGGGTCCATAAATGGCCCTTTTTGACAATCCTTAATTACCTCTTTTTGTCCTATCCTACCCCATTGAGCATGCCAAATAAATGTTTAACCCTCACTCTACTCTTCAATCCACCAAGCTATGATTGGTTATTGTTTTATTTTATTAATACTTATGATTGTGATAATTAAGTCTTCATATCTCTCAAAATGCTAACATATGATGGTTTATAAAGGTATTTTGAGATATATAGACTACAGGAAGATAGGGATGAACATGCTATGAAAATGATGGGCATTTATCGCTCAAGCTAATCACCATCCATTCTACCATTTCCCAAGCAATGTGGTCCCAGTGTATTATCCCAGGCAAATCTATACAAAGATAGCTGTAACATAATGCATCAGATTTGGAGGTCAATAGTGTGTTGTTGCTCGTGTATAGCTGTGATCTGAAGATATCATTACTCCTGGGTCGATTAACAGTTTCCCTATATTTCCTATCTTTCATCCTGCCACATTTGTAACAGCTGTTGTCATTTAGGGCACCTGAAGATCAGAGATCTTCATGGCTGCCCCATAATAGGGATAGGATGTTATGATTTACATTGTATAAATATGGAGAACTGTTTCGAACCAGGGGCTGTTGAACATATAATCAATTCATTGTATTAGTTGTAAGGAGGAATTGTGTAATCGATCTTCCTTTTTAATACAAGGAGTTAGTTCAGATCTAAGGGTTTTAATGTGTGTTCATCTAGCATCTTTGTGTAAAGGCTGGGCCCGCCTTCCACAAGGATTGCTGAGTTAAATTAGGCATTTCAATTATTTTGTTGTGTGATGTTATGTTAATTTTATTTCTTCGTAGGAAGCTGTAACAAGTTGTGAATTTACAGTGTGTTGTCGATTGCATCTCTTGGATACCTATAGTGTCATGGTGTGATAGTCGACTGAGTAGGTAATTATTCCTTATGCAATTTGTGTGGTAACTGTAACAGCTCTATTCATCATTAGATCTTTTAGTTGTTGTTTCCATGAATCCTTGCAACTTGTATCTTATTTTTATGATTGCAGAATTTCATTCCTGTACTTCAAATTCATAGAACAGCTGAACTCAATTTCTGTATTTTGAATTTCTAGATTAATATTCAATTTATGTCTTTGGATTTCTATAATAATCAGATTAAGATAGTTGGGTTAATCATTAAGTGGTTTGAAACAGAATTTCCCTTTTTCTACAATTGTAATCTAGATGTGACTTTCATCTTTCCATTCTTAGATCAAGAACAGTAGAAGGTAATTGTGACTGTATTCCTTAGAAGGTAAATAGATTAAGTAGATTCTTGGGATGAGCATAGCCGAACAGAGGATAGTATTGTTCAATTACAGTAATTTAGTGTTTAAGCATATATTGTGCATGTTATCCTTGAAATACAAGACTTCCCTGGGTTGACAATAAATATTGCACACTCTGTATGTTAGTTGTAATTCACTTGCATATTGGGTGCCCAATAGAGTCATTGACATAGCCTTGTTGAACCGAGTGTAACATAGGCATGGCAATAGATAAAAGAGAGATAGGGGCATCAAATGTGTGGGAAAGAGTATCCACCACAAGATTGTCCTTGGCATTATTGTAATTGATCTCATAGCCATAACCCTTGAGTTTACTAACCCATTTCTGTTGTGTTGGGGATGAGACCCATTGTTCCAGGAAATATTTCAGACTCTGGTGATTAGTCTTGATGTAGTAAGGATTCCCTAAGAGGTATGTCCACCACTTCTGTACTGCGTGCAAAATAGTCATCATTTCCTTTGCATATGTGGAGGTGGATAAATTCTTTCCAGGAAGGGATTTACCAGTGAATGGCATGGGATGTTCATCTTGAAAGAGGACAACACCAAGTCCATTGTCGCAAGCATCACTTGCAAGAGTGAAGGGCTTGGAAAAATCAGGCATCTGAAGGGTGCATCAGAATGAAATATCCAAGGGATTATTTGAGACTACTGAAGGTTGCATCTGAATGAAATGGAGCTGAGTGATGACACCATGTGAATTCTTCTTAAAGAGTGTTTCCATGCAATGTGAACTGATGATGTTGAGAGACCCTGGTTGTAAGCCATTGAATGTGTGTTTTTTCCCATTGACTAAAAAATGCATCCACAGTTCAACAAAATCCCATAAGATGGGTCCAAGTGTGCGTAACCATTGAGTGCCCGAAATCACAAAACAACCTCCTAGGGGTATGGAAAACATGTTAGAGTGCAAGTTATAATCTCCAATAGTGATACACACACTGCAACACTTTCCTTTGCAATGTAAGGTGCTCCCATTGGCAACCATGACTTTAAATCTGGAGAAAGGATGGAAAAAACAATCAACTTGTTTAGCAATCTGAGGGTCAATAGGCGGTTGCAGAATGCCGAACTAATCATCTACTAGATCCTGAGCGGCATCAAAAATTTCAAGTGCAAGTGGAGAAGCCACATCCAAGAAAGAGGGCTTGTGTTCAGTACATTGATGTCCCCAGGTGAATTTATCTGTACAATTATAACAAAGTCCTTTTTCACTATGTGCCCACATCTCAGCTTTAGACAAATGCTTGATAGGAGTGGTTCTAGGAGTCAGAGGGATTGGATGTCCTTGGGGAACGATATTTTTTAATGGAACAAAAGTGGATTTGGGGAAGTACTGAGCCCTAATCTTGTCCTCCGCCAACTTAGCCAACCCTAGGATTTCCATCATTGTGTTGGGATAGAACATTGTAACATTAGATCATATTGTATCCTTAAGACCACTGATAAAACAACTACTGTAGAACGCATCAGAAAATCCTTCTTTGTGCTTGAATAAGTTCTCAAATTCTATCTGATAGTCTCTCATAGTGCCAGTCTGGCGAATTTTGGTGAGTGCTTCTGTGAATTCATCAAAACCACTAGGGCCAAAGTGGTGCAAAAGGAGTTGGAAAAAATCTATCCATTGGGGCTCTTCATGATCTTTGATGTACCAACAGAACCATTGAAGTGCTTCACATTCCAAATGAAATGATGCAAGTGGGACTTTCATGACATCAAAATTGTTATGCATATTAAAGTATTGTTCTTCCTTGTGTATCCATCCACTTGGATCATCACCATTGAAGCGAGGGAATTCAATATTCGGCCCACAAAAGTTGCTGGAAGTAGAGAACGTAGTGCCTGCAGAAGACTCAGGCCATTGTCAGTTACTCATGGCTGAATACTAAAGATGGAGGTCGAGAAATCTTTTATCCAGATCTTTGAGTTTGGTTTTGAGGGTGACAAGTTCTTCTTCCGTTTGTCTATTTGCTCCTGCGCAGGGGACAACCATAAGCAATTTTTTTTTTTTTTTTTGGAAATGGGTGGAAAAACAAAAACAGAGAGGGTTTTAGAAAAGAAACATTTTGAGTTGGGAAAAAAGCGAGTGGGTAACTAGGTTGTGGACACTTTCTAAGGGACAAGGAAACAAAAAATGTGAATTTCAGAACCAGGGTGAAAGAAGGAGATGGAATTTTGGGCTTCGGGAAGTGAACTTGGGATAGGGTCCTCAATGAATGAAATATGTACAATGAAATGACAGGGGTTACAGTGAATTTTCAAGGGTAACGGAGCTAAATCAAGGAATATATGGCTAAAGAATTTATTTTTTTTTATTTTTTTTATTTTATTTCCTGAAGAAATGATATGTGGCAGTGCTAGAAAGCTGTGATTTATCAATTGAATTGGAGTAAATGATCTATGACAATTCTGGAATTCTACGTGTTATCAACTGTAAATAGATATGGACCCTAGGTATATTTGGCTTCTTAATAGTTCAAAGGTAGTCACTCGGCCACCAAGCCTGTCTCAGGCTTGAGTATTGGGGCATTACCCCTCACTTCACGGCGCAGGTAAAACTGCTAACCGCTTGGCCAAAAATGATAGCTCTTTGGTTTTCCTCACGGATGGGAATCTAGTCAATCCGGTGGGGGTCGTTGCCCTTTTTGCTTGGCAGGTCCTCTCAATGGCCATCTACTTCGGGGTTCCTGTGGTACTCCTCACAATGAATTTTAGGGCTATGCCCAAGTACTTCCCACAGTTAAGCGGATAAGGTTTATTCCCTAATCCAAATGAAAAATACTACTGCAAGAAGAAGAACTACTACAATAATCAAAGTGCCAAAAAAATGTGGTATAAATTCCACTCAATGCTCAAAAACCCGTAATTAGAGCTAGGGTTTTGAGATGAAAAATTTTAAAATGAGCATAAACCTATCTATATTTCTCAGAATCGCTATTATAGCCTATTTCTGGAATCAGAACAACCACTCTGATTCTACCCATGTAATCAGAATACAAATATGGGTACCTGGTCAAAATATTTTCACTCTACAATTTCCGCGGCCGTCACTGAAATTATGAAAAATTGCTGATTTTAAATCTGCGATATATCCACTTTTAGAACTCCAAATGAGATGATTTTTTTTGAAACTGCATATTTTTTAAAGAGGAATTCAGATATGCAACTTCTTTTTCTTGAATCTGCACAAAAAGTTTCAAAAATGGATGTGAAAGTCACCACCCAATTTTGCCCCTTTTTTTTCCCAAAAACAAATAATTTCCCACTTGTGCCAAGGAAAGTTTCTGATACCAGATGTGCAGAACCTCCCACAATAAACAATGAGAATGCATGATATAAAAGAAATATTGGAGCACAAAATATATTTTATTGATCGTGGGCCACTTCGAGGGGGCAACCTCCTTTGAGCAAGCTCAATACAAAATAACTCTTCGATGCTTTAATTAGCCTCAACACATACTTATATACTAAGTATAATCTAAACAAATATTACCCCCCATGAATGTGGGATAATGCAACATAATAACTATAAAACTTAACAACTATTACTTACTCCCCATGAATGTGGGATAATACAACATACTGATGGGATGACTTACAAAGCATATGCGTCCGATAAAATATACTAAAAAAATAAAGAGAACGGTTGACACGGATTCTTAACATTACATTGAATTCTATAATGGTAACTCTTAATGGAAATCAAACTATCAAACCAATCGAAGATGTCCATACAAGAACGTTGTACCACAAACAAACTGCAGTGAAATCTGACTCCAGAGATAAAGACCCAAGAAGAAACTTGTTAAGAAATAACAATACTGAATTCAAGATAGAAAAATTCTATGTCAGCACTCAAAAAGTAATATGTATACATACGAAAACACAACTTAGAAGTAATCCATCAAAATTGATTTGAAAGTACAAGAATAACATGAATTGTAAACTTCGAATCCTGATTACAAAAAAGGTTTATGCCTAGAAAATGTATACTTATCATGAAAGTGGCCCAAGACCAAGAATTTAACTAAAGGCCATCAATAGACAACAGGTACAACCATTACCCTACAGTTCACTAAAACTAAGCTAGCTATACCTTTTGTTAGTTACAAGCCTACAAACAACGTAACGAGAAGGAAACCCAGAAACCATTGTAACAGACCTACCTCAAAGATCCCTACCAATAGCATGCATAGCTAATCTGTTTGTAAACATGACTGTGAAAATTTAAAAAAAAAACTCATCTATTTTTATGAAATAAGCTATCTGTAGCGACCCGATGTAACCAACCCTAACTACATCAATCCATGGTCCGGGGGAATATTAAGTGTTGACAAACGTAGTGACATGAATATGTGGAAAATAAAGCATTTGACTATGGTTTCCAGAATAAAATTATTTATGTCGATAGGAACATTAATTGAAAGTGAAAACCTAAAGATCAACTTACAACATGTCTTCGAGCGGGGGAAAAAAAAAGAAGGAAGAACAAAAAAAGAGTACACATACCGCAAGAAACCAAGTATCAATCTTCTTCTTCATGGTATACTTATGCTTCGCCATATTGAAGTAATTCTGCAAAATAAAGGTGTTTCGCCTCCCCAATCATTTAAGTGGCATATGATTTAGACAACAAACCCCAAGGGAACCAAAATAGTAACGCTTCAATACCAAAGAAATAGGGCTTCAAGTTCTTTTAGACATGTCGTGACTCGAAACTACTATGACCCGCAAGAAACGTCCAGTGCCGACGAAAACCCCACCCAAGCCAATATTTCATCATCACAACGGAAACCTCCTCAAAACTTTTGCACGGCCTTGCCTTAGAGTTAAAGTTGGTCCTTTCTGAAAGGTGGTGTCATAACATTTTACGGTTCTTTCTAGTGTTGTATTAGTCTACTGGGAATTCTAATTTATCAATCTGATGCATACACCGAAGTAATAAAACCTATGCTTGGAAAGTACAATCAGGAACCCAATTAGTCCAGTCCTCTTCCATTACACTTGGTGGACCCTTTGGTGAAGAGCATGTCACAAGATCATTATGTTAATGATGAGGGAGAGATTGTGTTCTATCAACCAAACCCTAACATAAAAAATTCTAGAAGATTAAATTAATCTGAAAATGGCTGGAGTATTTTTTAACATTGAGATATTCTCTAGACATGTTTCTCTACTTACAAAATGCATGATCCAACCTTTGTAATTTACTTTTAAATTCAAAGATCATGATTATTATCCTTTAGATAATTTATATCTTCCTGCCTTTATCCAATTCAAAAGTATTCAGAAAACAGAGTGGTTCAAAATGTTGGTGCTTTTCTCAAAGAACTTGGAAAGGTATACATTGGTTAGCAACTCAACAAAGATCTCTGACAATGTATTGGTTAGTAATCTTGGTACTGAAAAGGCTAGAAAGTCTCTGGGGATTGGAGATGTTAAATCATTTTTCTATGTATTGTATATTTCTTTAGCTGTATGTATTATTTATTTATCAATGAATACCTCTATTTTTTTCAAAGTTTTAGAGTTGCCACCATCGCTGAAATTCGGAAGCATGCATCATGCTTCATCTTGAGGTGTTGAAGGTATGGCTCCCAGGCTCCAACATTAGTTAATTTTGTAGAATTTTTTTTCTATGCCTCCTCTAGACATTAGTTTGAGTGGCATCATCCATTTGTTTCAATTTGCTGATTCAAATGATAGGTACTAAGTATGCTTTATCTAGGTTGTATTTGTTATTCTTCATTTAACATATCGTTCATTGGATGTTAAGTTGATAGACAATCTATGCCAAGCTGGTAGACAATGGATGCTACGTTATTAGTAGATTCTGTTGCAAATCAGGAAAGAAAATATGCAATCTATTATTCCAACTAATGTATGCAATCTATTATTCAATCAGATCTACTATCTTGTCCACAGTTCTACTTCAACCAATTAGTTTGTAACCCAGTGTGAGACTTAGCTTGATTTATGTTGTAAATACTGGTTGGAAATTGTATGGTTGTTGTGATCCCATATTGAACCAGAACACTCATATTGAGGATGTTGTGTGTGCTGCATATTCATTTGTTGTCTGATCCCCATAAGAATACAAGAGCCACCTACAGTTAAATAAAAGGAGCTGCCTCTTTTGCAAAGGTCATTGTGAGAGGAAGAACCACGTGAAAGAGTAGAGGAAGTAAAACCTAACTATTGTTGTGCATCATTCACATGCCCCAGAGCTGTCAACTGAGTATGATGATTTAGGAATGGAGGTGTCTAAGTGTAGTAGACCTGGTGGGAGCCCGTTTCATCTAGTATCAGATACTATAAAGAGTTAAGCATGAATTTGAGCATAGGTATATGATCAAGAGGATCTGCAATTTGTGCCAGATGAATATTCCAGCATAAATTTGCAATGATCAAGGTCAAAGTGATGTCTGGTACTTAATTAAAATTTAATACCTGATAACATGTCATTAATTAGGAAAATTTATGCAAGAACTAATCTCCCTGGGCTATCTTCTAGTCCACTTGATCAGGGCATTTTTATAACAGTTGTAAAAATGAAGAGTTAGAGAGAATATGATGAACCTTGAAATTTCTTTTAGAAGCAAAAAAATAGTTAAGGGTTTCAAATGACCAGACAACATGGATGATATCAGGTCTTTTGCTATTTGGTTGTGAAAGGTCTTTTATACTTTCCATTTCCCTCAAGATTTATAAATGGAAGGTCATTCTTCATTGTATTTCATTATTCACTTATGCAACAATTATTTATTTAAACATTGATATGTTTATCAAACCAAGTTTATGCACTTCTACTACACCAAGGTTCCAATGAAGAATGCCACATAAGCATCCATACAAGGTCAAGCAATCAATGAGCAAGTCACTTCCCATGTGTATGTCCATCATGACACAGCCAAGGGTCATCCATGCACCCCATATCACATGGAGAACCCCCAGGCATGGTGTAATCACTTTCAGAGTATGCCTGAAAGCTAACAGTTTTCAGGAAAAATGAGAATTAAAGTTCTTCTCTTTGATCAGGGACAAGTAACAATTTGGAACTCATGAATACTAAGTAGATAATGAATGAAATAATTGTAAAAATTACTTTGTTTCTTAAATCTCATTGTAATCAAAGAAATAGATGATGTCATTTGAAACCAATCCTCACCTTCACCAAGATTTGTAGTTGCTCGCAAAAGTTTCTCCTGCTCTTCAATTTTTGCAACCTGAACCTTGTCCATTGAAGGGATGATTCCAGGAGTATGGTGAGTTCCCAATGCATAGACTTTGCAAGAATCATTTATAGATTTTTCAGCACAACTACAAGCTGCACCAATCACATCTATTCTACTCTGAACCAAAGGAAGTTGAAATATCTTAGTGTAAACTATTGGAAAACAATATATGAAGTTAATTCTAGCAAACATTTTGTACATAAAATATTCACCTTTAATTTCTCAACTTGAGTTAGAACTGAGAGGCTCGATAATCCACCTAAGATTTGTTCCTTTTTGGATGTTTCCTCTAATTCCATCTCAGGTAGTAACTTGGATGATAACATGACTGGAAATTCTGCAAGCTAACATCAACAATTTTAAACATATTTTACCCTCTTCCAATCAAAACAAACTTGAAAACATATATTTTCAAAAAGGGATGCTTTGAAATAGCCACCAAAGCATATTAATTAAGTAGAAATTAGAGTGGATGACATTATTGAAAAGTATATTTACCATCTTATTCCTGGCCACACTTTTTATTTGAAAAAAAGCTAATGGTAAATTTCAATGTTCATGTCTAGGGATGGGAAAACCATGAAGAGAAGCATCTTTTTCTATTACAAACATAACTTCCAATATAAACATTGTCAATTTTTTTAGGATTTATACTGTTGTTACCAACTAGGTTGCATCTAGTTGGACTTTCAGTGAGCTGCCAAAGATGGACACATTTGTTCAAATTCAGAGTTCAGAAGTCCATTCAGACCTTCCAAGGCCCCTTTTTTCACTTTTTTACCACATGTTCATACCCTATGGGGAGATTGTAAAAAATGTACTAGCACGAGGTTTTTGTAAATAACTTGGCTTCCTAGGACTTGGTTATCAAACCAATTATTCCAAGGTGTTTTTTCCCTTGTTAATTAATAAAACTTCATATGGATTATGTATTACAAAACCATAGGGATTGAAACCTGTACAGTAACACTGTTTGGTTATTTTCAAATTTAATCATTTATGTGGTATAGTTGATTTGATTGTGTTTGAAGAATGGCTGGTATATATCATGTATAGTTTCCAAAGTCCATAAATTTACTGGAAAGTATTACAGGTTGTGGAGTGATAAGGTACTTCCCATTAGTGAGTTCATAGGTCTTGATAAAATTAGTTTAGATAAAGAACACAGGCCGACAAATGATCCAAAAGACTATGACAAAAGGCATAAAAAATGCGTTAATACTTCTAAAGTTGTAAGTTACAAACACATTAGTTTCAGAAATAAGAAATTTCACTGCAGCATGTGTTGTGGACCAATCTCAAAAACAAGTTTCAGGGATTAGAAGCTGGGTGGATTTGAAAAATCTTTAGTTTTCTACTAAGTTGCAGGAAGGAGGGTTAGTCTCTAGATATTTGTTACATCAGAATGATGTCAATGATCAATTACTCGTAATTAATAAGCTAGTGGATAATGAAGATATAGTTTTGTTCGATGATGTGTAGATTGTCACCATCCCTTGATTAATTTGTTGAGTCCCTGTATCTAATTGTGGATACCTAAGAACATAATTTTGAGAAGTTATCAATACTTCTTTCGCAGGAGAAGAGGAAAGATCAAAATAAGCATCAGCTTCACTCACTATGGAAAGTGCTTTGAGTGCACAGTTCAAAGGAAAAGGTAAATTAAACAATGAGAACAATACTAGAAGTTCATCAAAGAGGTCAAAGTTGAAATGTTTTTCTCGTAACAAGCCCGTACACTTAAAGAAACATTGTAGAAGAGACAAAATGACCTGGAAAGCGGTCAAATGAAATCAAGGATTACAAATGTAGCTGAAGTAGAAGAACAGGCCATTAGTGATTTTGCATTTATGGCATCACAAAATCATTCAATCAATCACAAAAGATTGTTGTGGCATCAGAAACAACATTGTTTTACAATTGTTTATTGCACTATTTTTTGCAATATCTAAGTGATAACATTTAATTCACAGTGGTCAAATTAGATAGGAGAAAATTAATCAAGTAATAAAAGCTCTATGTCGGTAAATCGTATGGGCCATAGGTTGAGTGACTATATCATGGAAATGTGTAGTAAGAAAAATGGGAGCCTAATGGACATAATGGGTTTCAAGAATGATGGGGGTATTGGGATTTTATTAACAGAGGCTAGGTCTATAGCCCCAAGTATAGTAAGCTTTTCCATACTTTGAAAAAAAATGTTTTAACTATCGTTTTTATTTTTCATAATTTTATAATAAAGATGGTGATGCTTACTCAAACCAATTATAGGGGTTCCCTTATATGACCAACATGTGCTTGACAAACACATGGATACAATTGTTATTAATCACTTTTTCTCATGACATTTGATCCCCACATTTATGTCTCCATAGAATATTTTAATCAATGAAGCTGAGTATCACTTTCAATTAGAAAATGGTCTCGTTCCTTCTATAAACCCAAATGGAATGATTCAGTTCTATGTATATTAATATGTTTAGAGCCAATTAAATCCTTCCTCTATAATATTCACTTAGTATGAATAATTTGTTTGAAATTGGCCTCCTTACCTAGCCAAAACCCATGCATAACACCATCAACCCATGTAACTAAACTCACCTAAGAAATATTTGGGAGCACCCTAATTGTTCATGTGTAAGGAGGAAAATCGCAGTGATTCCTCACAACTCTTCATTTTTATCCATTCTTGAGAATTCCTCCTATTAACACTATTCACAATCACTTTGTAAAGATTTCGCAAAAAATAACTAATGCACAAAGAAATTCATAAAGAAATATGTAGAACTCAACAATGGGACACTAGAGTGGTAAAAACATACCATAAACATACCATATGGTAAAAACCTCATTCTCAAATCTGTATCTTTATATTTCCATGTACCCTATGTAATGATACAAAGGAGTGGTTTAAATACAAAAGTTTCACATAACCTTTCTTGGTGCAACTTCTCACTCTCCCATCTTTAAAAGTTGCATGAGAAAAGCTTGGAAAGTGAGGAGTGTCGGTGAAAACGTTTGTGAATCTTTTCTATCTCTCCTATGTATCTCTTTATCATTACATGCAGCACATGAGAATATAGAGATACATCTATGGGTGGACTCTAGAGCACTTAGGGGTTTTACCACTATAACCTTAGTGTCAAATATCTATGTTTCTAGTTCTCCTATTTATTTTTTAGTGGGTTGTTTTAGGCATTAGTTATTTTCTGCAATTTATATGACAACAAAACAAGAAGCATAATCTATTTCTAACACAATTAGCATTAAATTATACAATTCTAGTTTCTAACATAACTAGCATAATGCTAGATTACTGATATTTCTCATAATCACTATCTACATGCACATTGTCAATTCAATTAGTTGATACATAAATTTTGATCCACTAAACCATTGGGAAAATTATAAATTCTTTTCCAAGTATAAATAAAACCAAGTAACTAAATGATACTGTGAAGCTAATCCAAATATTTCTCACAATCACTATCTGTATGCACATTGCCAATTCAATCAGTTGATACACAAATTTTGATCCACTAAACCACTGGGGAAATTATAAATTCATTTCCAAGTATAAATAAAACCATGTAACTAAATGATATTGATATTCATAAAATAGTTGACTAACCAAAATTGAAGTCTTCTTGCTTAAACAAAGTTGCAAATGCTTTGATTAAATTCATCTTAATGTATACACTACTAAATAGGACCACAAACCCCTGATACCCCATCATAACCACGAAACTATGATACCATTGTAAAGAATATGAAAACAAACCACACATTTAGAAAAGATAGAGCAAATATCCACAATAAACCTAGAAACGTTTCTCTTTATTATACCCAATAAAACGCCAGTTTATTTACAAATAAAACTACCCATTAGGTCGTTGTACTAATGTATTATTTTTACGACTATTAAGAAATCTCAATGCTCATGATGACATAAACACGATCGATATGAATCCAATTGCTCATAATCCCACAACAGCAACATTAATGCAGTCGCAGCAGCAACATTAATGGGTGCTATGTTCTTTACTCAGCCTGTTGTAGGCCATTTAATGCAGTTGCAATAGGCTTGATGCCTGTTAGATCTCAAGCAGCTTGAGATCTAATGGGAATCAAGCCTGATAATTTTCTTTACAACACGGTACTAGGCTGTACTACTGTACTATTTTTACAATGTTTAAACAATCTTAATGCTTATCATCACATAAACACTAGAAACTGTTGTTGCTTTTGCTGTGTTTTTGTAACACATGACCACTATCACATATGGAGGTTGTTCTTCAATTGTTGGTCAATGAGTCAACTATGCCAAGTCTTTCAGTAAATATAAATTATATCAAATGGTCATACAACACAGTTGTCCACTTTGAGATCAATTAAAATTCAACATTGTTTTCAAGGAAGCAGACATAGATTTTGATTCTTGCATCATTGTTTTCATTTCGAGCTGGTAAAACCCAATTCAAAACAAGTGCTTATTAGATTCCAATAGTGAAGCATGGCTTGGGAAATATCTCACACAATAGATAGTGGGGTTTAAAACTACCTGGTGAAATCCAAAATTGGAAAGTGTAAGGATCAAACCCAGAACTTAGCACTCAGCTATAGCTGATGAGTTGCTCTAATAGTGAGTTGCATGCACTTCCATGAAGGACGCCCTTACAGTAAGTATAAAAGGTGTGCATGACTACCTTGAACCCAACATTTCACAAGGGTTGAGAATTAGCTTACATGATAGACATCCGAGTCAAGACTCAAGATCTTTTCCATGTGCACCAAAAACTAACTCAGAAAATCATTCGTCCGACATGGTTACCAAACTCTTTTGTTGACTGGGCATTTTTTTTAATCAACTTAGTAAAAACTACTTAAACAATAGCCATTGTAATCCGAAATAAAAAAAAATGTAACAAACACATTAAAATTCACAGAGATTCCCACAGATTTGGGTTTCGGCATTGTTAACCTTGATTTCCAAAACATAAGTATCCAAAGGAAACTCCAGGACTTGTTTTGATAAAATAACCCACATCATATTTTAATTCCCTAAAAATATGTCTATCTCCAATGCGACCAAAAGAATGAGCAATTTCTTCAATGTGATTAGCTAGTGCAGACAGGGATAGTTTTTGTATTTGAGATTTTCCATGAACGAATTTGATCACTAGGGAAAAATCGCTTAATATTTTCAGGGCCTGAGCCTCTCTTTGTTTGGACAACTTAAGTAAATATAAGAGCACTAGTAGCTCTCCCATATTATTTGTACCTGGGCCTACATTTTCTTGTGTATGATTCGGTAATTGAGAGGTGAAAACTAGAGAGGATAGGAATCAAGCTGGGGACCTATCACCAGTCGATTGGCTGCTCTAAAAATGGAGAGGCTAGAAATAAAGCCAAGAACTGGTCACTAGTCGACTATCTTCTCTATCATAAGCCTAATGAAGCTTCTTATACCCACCTATATTTTCTCCATTAAACATATTTATATAGGACCTCACTTATTTGATAGAATTCAAAGGGTAAAAGCCTTGTAGTTCTAATTGAGATGTCATCACTTCCCAGGAATTGATCCTAAACTATGGTAACCACCAGCGAACATTATGATAGAAAATATAGTTGAAGAAAGTACCATGAATTCGAGGAAGGATTTAAAGTTGGCACTTTTATCCCATAGGTTAGCACATATTCTAACCAGACAGGACAAAACCAATAAGGACGAAACAAGCTTATATTATATTTATCCGAAGCTCCAGGACTAGGTAAATGAGGCCACCAAGAAATATTTTTATGCAGGCTGAACACAAATGGGTGTAGGTAACACCCTAATCTCCAAACTTTTGTTTACTTCATTTAAAATCAGCAACAGAATTTCTAGTATGTTAGGTACATAAAGTCTATTTTTATATAGCATTAAGCCTTTTTCATTTAAACTAAAAGCTGGTTTTACTCTTTCAGATTTGTTATTTGCTACTTTTTCTCTTAGATTTTGGTATTCCTTGTCCATTTTTATCCCTTCTTCCAATTTATCATCTAATTTTGTTTTGTAGCTGCCAATGGTAGCTATAAAATTCATTCTTGCATTTCTTCTTAAGGCATCAACCATTGTGTTTTCCTTTCCTTTGATGTGTTTGATCTTGAATTGCATTCACTAAGGAAAGCTAACCATCTAGCTTTCCTTGCGTTCATATTCTGTTTATCAAACAAATATTCCAAGATTATATTATCAGACATTACTAGAAATCTTTTACCGATTAGATGATGGCGCCACATTTTCAAAGCATGTATTATGGAAACCAGCTCTTTTTCATTTTCATGGATAACTGGCAGACAAATGGAGCCTGGACAAGATAGCTGAATAGCCAGAAAAATGTATAATTATAGAATAAAAATGGAGCCTTAGAAAATATACAAAGAAGAAATTGCAAGCAATTGAAATGAAACCCACAAAGGAGGGTGTATCCGATAAAGCCTTAGCACTTTTATTTTTGTTGAAAAATAATTTTCGAAACCCTCTAAGTTTGAAGGACTAGCAGTAGTGACTATCCACACATACAAATATTTGACCATAAGTATACAGCATAAACCTCAAATGACTGGCAAGATGAAACTATAACATAAAACCTTAAATCCAGAAAACAATTAGACATACATTACTTGCAACCACTCAAACAAAAAAATACAGAGTCCTAACACAGACAGTAGGCTAGCCATTCTAAACAGAACTAAGACATTCAATACCTAGATCAATGGATGCCTCTGCTGTTGTTCTACCTTCACAAACAAACCCCACCAAACCCATGAACCAGGTCGACAACAAGAAACCAACGAGAAAATGCAAATAACAACAACAACATAGATTGCATACAATCAAATAAGGGAAAACATCACATACATCAAATGAGGGAAAACAAATGGGGATGAAAAATAGACCGACGTACCTTAGCGAGCCATGCTAGAAATCCCTTGACCTTGGTGAGCACAAGATCTCCGAGCCTCTATTGTCTGCAGGCAGTTGTTTTTCCTCCTCGTCTTTTAGCTGGTGCCATGTCGTAAAATGCTGATGGAAATGGAAAATAATGTATAGAATACCCTCCCAGTCTTCAACAAGAATTATACCCTCAACAAGAATTATACCCTCCCAGTCCTCCTCTTCCACAATTTACATAACACCATTAATTTTCCACTACCCGTGATGCCATAATATTGTAAATGCCTCATAACAATTGGGTACCTATTAAATATTGATTAATATTTTATAGAGGCAATATTTTCGTGGCTCATTGGAAAATGGAGGAATGGGATCACGGTGGAATCTGCTGGCCCTAGGTTTCGAGGAATGGGCTCACAATGGAGGAATGGGAAATATTTGCGTTGCTCATGATGGATCGGGAATTACATCACATAGGAATGGGCTCACCAATCCCCAATTCATTCCACCACAAATTCGACATGTTTTTCAACCATTGTACCTATATTCATTTTGTCTATTTACACACATTACAATAAAAAACAACAAATAAAATAACCATGAGCATGCACAAGCCTTAGACATAAAAGGCAAATAAATTACATGAGCTAGTGAAGGATGTAATGAAGTGGAGTTGAAAAGGTGGAGCATAAAAGAAAATAGGGTAATTACTTACGTAAACTTTGAATATGTGGCAAGCCCTTTTTTTTAAATCCTTTACTTTTTTACTACTAAGAAAAGCATAGGATGAGTGATTTCCTTGTCATGGAACGACTATGAAAAATTACTATAATGTATAATGAAAAATGAAGAAATTGAATATTTTGGATTTATGTGTCTTTTTAGATATTCGGATTGAGGATTTTCTAAAATATTATTTCCCTACATATATGTATGTATGTACTTTTAAAGAAGCTAGGACGTTGGACGTTGTGATCATGATCAAACACAAAACTAATTTGGTGACAATTCAACTAGTGAACACATCCACCAACATCTGAATATAGGGACCTCCCTGCATGTCTTGACTAGATACGCCTAGGTAGAAGGGGCTTTCTAAAGCGATATGCAATCTTAAAGGGCCTTTAATATTGATATAATCCATATCTTGCTAGGACATCATCATGATAGCTAATTTGGTGTCAATTTGATGATGATGATGGCGATGATGATGATGGTGATGACGATGTTGATGGTGTTGATGTTGATGATGATGATGATGAAGATGTTAATGAGGAAGAGGGTCATGATGATGACGACGATGATGATGATGATGATGACAATGATGATGATGATGGTGGTGGTGGTGGTAATGACGACGATGATGATAATGATGAAGATGATGATGATGATGATGAAGATGATTATGACAATGATGATCATGATGAAGATGATTATGACAATGATGATCATGATGAAGATGATGATCATGATGATATGACCTTTTGCTTATAAATATCTACAAGATCTCGAATCCACATTATAGCTAAACAATACATTACAGTCCCCTTCAGACTCCATGGTCGTAGGGAAATTGTTTTTATAAAAACAAAAATTCCATAGGGTCGAACAACCAGAAGGTTTACCAATATTTTTCATCAGAAGGAAATGCATAAAATGACTCCAACCATGAGAGTGCTGGCCCAGTATTAGATATGCAGAGCCACAACCAATGCATCCACAAAGAGCAAGGAATGTGGAGTTTTAGATCTTCCAAGACCATGTGACATCACCACGGAGACTGAATTCCTTTTTAAAACATATCAACTCGAGCAAGAACACCTACAAGAAACACACAGAGGTCAAACATAGTTTTAAATTTTATAATGAAAAAATTTTAACGCATCAAAAGACTGAACTTACCCTTTGAAATTGCATAGAGGAAACAATATAAATAAATACCACGACAAGAACATCATCACCAAAAACACAACATTGTTGAACCAGAGCCAATTTGTTTAACACTAGTGGATGGTGTCGAGGGTCGAGAGCCTTGGCTCCTCCGCCATCATTTACACATAGTAAAAGACAAAGTAACATAGTACAAAGGCTGAATAGCACAACGAAAGGTCGAACGAATAAATTGAATTAAACCCTTAGGGTTTACAAAATGACATAAGTACTTTCCAGATGGAGACCATAGGGATATCACGTGGCCCTCTTAAATTCCACCTGGTGTTTAATGTTTTCAAAACCCAAACTCTATAGTATCAAACCATTGAATTTCACATGGATGCCATAGTATATAGCTCTTATGATTGTTATCTTATGGTAGTCAAGTGCTTAGTTCTCTACTTAGGGATAGTTTTTTTGCATAGTATGGTTAGGGCCTTCTTTGTGTGTCTTAGTTTAGACCCTTTGGAGGTTTCCCTAGTAAGGCGATACTTCCTCGTCAAAGAACTTGCAATCATGATGATGACGACGATATTGATGATGATGATGATGAAGATGATGAGGATGAGGATGACGATGATGATGATGATGTTAACAATTATGAAGATGATGATGATGATGTTGATGACGATGATGATGGTGATGATGTTGATGATCATGATGAAATATGTATTTATCATATCATTTCTAGCAAATATGTGGGTCATTGACCCTGAAATTGTTCTCAAGTCCACAAATCGTGTCGGTAGTAAGATGATGATGATGGTGATGATGATGATGAGGATGATGGTGATGATGATGAGGATGATGGTGATGATTATGATGGTGATGATGATGATGATGATGGCGATGATGATGGTGATGATGATGTTAATGATGCCGATGGTGATGATGATGTCGATGATGATGATGATAATGATGGTGATGATGAATCTTTCTTCATTTGGAAAAATGTCCACATGTACTAGTGTCTACGAATATTTCTTCATTTATTTTCATATAATTAGATTATGAATCTACCTCATGTATTCTATAAACTTTTTGAAACTACCTCATGTAGTTGCATCATGTACCTCATGTCTTATGTAAACTTTATGAAACTCTCATTCAACTCTGCCTTGGTCATAAATTAGGATTTTCTCCTTGACATTTTTTTGTTTTGTTTTTGAAACTATACAATAAAATGAAAATTGATTGAATCTCTAATACCAACATGTAGTGTTTCTAAAGCCAAATTGCAACTATTACTATAACTATTGATGTAAGATAAACAAATAAATAAAGAGACAAAAGTATAGAAAATAGTGGGGAACATCTACACAACCAAGGGTGAATTAAACCTACAAAATTCAATTATCTTGGAGGATACCTTCCCATTAATAATTTTTTTGTTTGTAGAGAATACAAAACAACAACTTAAAGTTTTTATCACTAATAAAAGTTATATGACCCTTGTTACATGATAGTTGCATTTTAGAAACATTGAAATATGATATTATAAAGACATAGGACTAAGGTGGTTGTAGCCTGTTCAAGCTCATAAATTTTTTATCACCTATTAGTTGCTTTGGCATGCAAGAATCATACACAGATCTTTAATAGGCTATGACCACCAACAATGAATTAATTTAAGAGAATGTGTTATCATTGTTGTTAATAGTTTGTTTAGGCCACAATGTGCATCATGTAACAATAACAAAAGAAATAAGATATAATTGATACTAGCCCTACACTAGTTTCTATACTCCTTTAAATAGTTCCCTAGTTGACTCAAGGTTGTGAAATAATTCGAGGTGATAAACCACTCAATTCAATTAAATGATGTGTGATATCGATACATCATTGTACAATGCAAACTATAATTCAACCATTAGCATTGTTGTTTCCCTTTCTAATTGCTTGAACCTACAATTGGGTTTAGGATAGACTCCCACACAAATAAAATAGGGTAATAGCTCTAGAAATTGTTTAATTCAATGTATTCCTTAGAACTTTAGTGGTCCATGTAAAACTAACCAAGATGTCAAAGATAAAGAGTTCCAAACTTAAATTGATTGTAGGTTCAAGCACTTGGATGGGACAATAGTACTAGCCTCAATTGTTGACTTTTTTTATGCCTTGTTTGATTGCATAAGCCTACAATTGGTTTAATGATGGTCCTATATTCATGAACATAAAAATCAATTGTAAGTTTAGGTAATTTAAGGGGCTAGTCAGTCTTGCTTTGCATTGGCCTAGCGACAACCTAGCTAGTCTTTTAGTGAGGAGCTTGAAAGAAAAGATTTTACTTAAACCTTAAATCAACAATGATATAATAAGAAAATATAGGGAAAATATATTTTACAACTAAGAGTAAATGCAAATCTTGGCACTTATGTTATGATAAAGTGTTTCACAAAATTTTGCATGAGAAGTCTAATAAACTTGTTACACTGATGGAATAACTCGATATTAAAAATATGTTCTTTTTTGAACAAACAACTCTAAAATTTTGTCATGATCATTGACATTTACATGATGAATCATGATCATTTTTTCATGATGAATCATGATCATTGACATTGACATTGATATATCTATCATTATGTGAGACGTTTTCTGAACACAATTCCTAGCTCTAAATCTAGTGCAATTCCTAGCGCGATTCCTTTCGAAATTTATGGCATTATTCTAGGTGTTATACTTGGATCTATACGTGGAGCTGTGTTGGATGTTTTCTAGGTGCAATTCCTAGCTCTATACTTGGTGCTATGTTGAATGTTTTTCTTGCCGAAATTAATGGTGCAATTATGGTCCCTAACCATGGATTAATATATGGTTCTATGCTATTCATGATGTTCTTTTTAGGTTATTCTTGGAATTATATGGGATTCTTTTGTGGACTCTAATTGGGAAGCTAATTGGGATGCTAATTGAGATGCTAATTATCATCCAAAATAGCACCAACTTTTAAAAAGGGACGATAATTGAGATGTCAATTGGGATGCTAATTGGGATTCTAATTGGGGTGCTAATTTGGACTTTAATTGAGATGTTAATTGGGATGCTAATTAGCATCCAAAATAGTGCCAACTTTTAAAAGGGGACGCTAATTGGGAGGCTAATTGAGATACTAACTGGAATGCTAATTGTGATTCTAATGGGGATGCTAATTGGGACGCTAATTTGTATGTTAATTGGGATGCTAATTAGCATCCAAAATAGTGCCAACTTTTAAAAAGGGACGCTAATTAGGATTCTAATTGGGACACTAATTGAGATGATAATTGAGACAATAATAAGGACGCTAATTGGGATGCTAATCAGCGTCCAAAATAGCGCCAACTTTTAAAAAGTGACGTAAATAATGCCATTAAAAGCACCATCCTGTGGAAAAGCGTCCACTTTGTCCAAAAAATGATGAAAAATACACTAAAAGTGATAGTGGACGCTAAAAAGGAAGCTAAAAGAGATGCTAATCACAAGGTTTTTGTTGTAGGGCTATGTAATTGTCGTCGAATATACGATGATAAAATATTTTTATAAGTTATATAATAAGAATATTCTGACATGTTTGCTATACAAGTGATGATTTGCAAAAGTTATAATCTTCGCATAGAATGTTTTACATACAAAAATCCACAATCATTTCAATTGTTACTGTGATTAAAAATATTGAAGTGTGGAGATTGATTTTTTAAGATCGATAATCATCAATCAATATTTGTATCGAAAAATGTGAAAACATAACAATATTCTTGATCCACATGATCAAAATCATGAATTGCTTGCTAGATTGTGGGATGGACTAAAAAAAAATGGTGATGGGAAATGTTATTGTCCATGTAGTCAATGCATGGGGCTTTAAAAGGAAAAGAATAAATATCACAACATCCAAAAGACATTGTAGGGAATATGGGCATGCTGAGGAGGGACATGACCACATCCATTGGTAAGTTTTTCATTCTATATATCTTTATATTGATTGGTTTTGTAAATGTATGTATCATTTTAATATTTCATATATTAACTAATATCTCTTGATGGTTTCATGTAATTATAAAGGAAATACCTCCTACGACATATCGCTTGGAGGATGTGCTTTCAAAACAAGCACCAATGGAACATGGAGCTATGAATAATGACGAACAAGTTAATGAACGTATTGAAGAAGATGACCATACTAATAACATGGTTGAAGACGATAGTACAAATACATTGATCCATGATACATTCAATGTTAGAATGGACGATGATCATGATGATCATGAAAATGATGACTTTGATGATGTTCATGATTTACCTCTTCTTGAGAAGGCATGTGAACCCCTTTATGAAGGCTCCAACACAACTCTTCTCTCTGCTATATTGTTGATAATGAACTTGAAGGTTATGAATGGTCTTTCAAACACATCAATCACAAATATGTTAAGGTATGTAATATATTCCATCACATACATATGATCGTGATAAATGTTATATTTTTTTCTCTAATAATTTTGTTGTTAATTCATAAGTAAAATTAATACTGATGAAATATGTTTCATTAATATTATTTATATATTATATTAACTAGTTTTTTTACTTTAATTTGTTGTAGCTTGATAGCTGAATTTTTGTTACCACCATCAAATATTTTACCTCACATATATCAAGATTTATCTATCATCATGAAAGAAATTGGAATGTAGTATGAATCAATTGATGCATGCCCCGATGACCATATTAAATATTAGAAAAAACTTGAATTTGAAACAGAATGCCTAGAACGTCATATCAGTACATATTGAACAGATCAAGTAACCAAAATGTTTCCTCGCAAGTTTCTTTGTTATATTCACATTATTCCATGTTTGAAATGACTATTCATGTGCAAAAACCTAGCACAATTTATGGATTACCATGCACATAATAGAAGTCAATATGACATTCTTCAAATGCCTGTAAATGATTCTGCATTTATAAATATGGAGGAAAAATGGTTTCACTTTAAAGAAGAGCCTCATAATGTTAGGCTTTCTTTCGCAACATATGGTGCCAATCCATTTGTAGAGAAGAGATATATTTAATTGGGGTGGCCTATTTTTTTTATCAACAATAACATTCCTCCGTGGTTGTCAATAAAGAGTGAGCACATAATGTTGGAAATGATTATTCCAAGTATGTGTCTAGAACAATTTTTTTTAAATGCAGTGGCATCTCATTTGTCGTATTTTGTTTCATTATGTCATATTTGTTTTTTACTCTTGTATATTATTTATATATCTTATTGGTTATAATAATTATATATTTTATATGTTCAAATCAATCAAATAAGTATCAAGTTAAAGATATGAATGTATATATCGAGCCCCTTATTGATGAACTAATTAATAAAGCTATGGAATGGCATCACTATGTATGATGTATCTAGACCAATACGACAAAGGCAATTTCAATCCCATGCAATGCTTGTATATATGGATAGTACATGATGCCCCAGGGGTAACCCATTTTTGCGGTAAGTAATTATAACGTTGAATTTAATAGTATTCAATTTTATGAAGTCAATATATTATGCACGCATGTTTCTTAAATAATCCATTAATTTTATATAATTATAATTGACATAGTTAATCCATCTCTTTATGTAGGTCTTCAAACAAAGGAAAATTTTGCATGTCCAGTTTCAGGTCCTAAGATCAAATCCCGTCATTCAAAACGTTTATGAAAGGAGGTGTTTGATGAGTATAAGGAATTCCTCTCTAAGCATTAGAGGAATTTTGGGGTCTAAAATGGGCCTCCTAAGGAAAATAATAAAATAATAGTTAAAATAATAAATTAATATTGATTAATTTTGGAGGAAGAAAGAAAAAAACTACTTTTTGTGTTCGTATTTTCGACATATCTCCCTGTGTTTTTACTCAAATTTAGATCGGGAGAGCTCGTTGGATGCGAATTTTGATTCCGCATCCAACGAGCTCTCTCGATCAAAATTTGAGTAAAAACACAGGGAGATGTCGAAAATACGAACAAAAAAAGTAGTTTTTTTTAATGACAAATATGCCAATTCAACCATTATGGTTGACTTATTTTATTGAAATTCTATTGGTTCTTGAATTCCAACTCACAAAAACTTATTTTGGCACGTTTTCTTATAAGGCCCATTTTAGACCCCAAATTTCCTCTAATGAATCATAGGTATCAAACTATCAAAAAACATCTATTAAATGGGAAGCAAGAGAATGCATTAAAACCATAGTGAATAACACCTCACCTAGGAAGTTGCAATATAATAGAAATCGTCAAGGTACGTACAAATCAAATTGTCTATCTATCATCATATATGAATTTTTATTATTTTTTTATTATTATGTGTTGTATATTGTAATTGACATTGATTTCTATAAATTATTTATAAAGTATGATTCATGATGGTCATCACGACCATGAAAGCATTAATGGGCTTCCACAAGGAATGAAAAGTTATCCTAAACAATTTAGCAGGTTTCCTTGCTATGAGAACCTACAAATTCATCACATGTTTGATACAATGCATATCATAAAGAATGTGGTTGAAACATTATGATGGATATTGGATCTAAAGAGAGACAAAGAAAAAATTGTCAAATTTTGCAATGGCATTCAAGAATCCAATCATGCAATGAAAGATGTCATTCAAATACATAGAAACAAAGACCAAATTAATATAAAATAACTTCCATGTTTTTTATCGAAGAAAAAAATCAATTTTGTAAGAGAATTCATACAAAAAATTAAATTTCCCACCGTATTTTGTTCGAACATGAAGAATATCATAACTAAGAAAGGTGATTTTGCGGGGGTGAAAACACATGATTGGAATGCCTTCATCAAGGTAATTATTATGGTATATGTGTGTGTGTGTGTGTGTGTGTGTGTGTGTGTTTTACTCTAGTGCATATTCTTGGTGTTTTTTCATCTATTTTTTGTAAAAAATTATGCAACAATTTTTATATTGTTACAGTATGTTCTACCTCTATCTCTCCTGGACAACTTCAACAAAAATATCAAACAAGTTATAACTGACCTTGTAAAATACATGAGACACGTAGCGATATTTTGCATGCATAAAGTGCTTGTTTAATTCATTGTAGAACTTATATTTGATATCTCTTTTTATAATTGTTCTGTAATATAATGTTTTTTTTGTTAAATCTCATGATTTGTTTGCACCACTTGTAGATAATTGTCATCTAAATAAATCCATAAATAATATATAAAGTATTGGAGGAGATAAATTCCTCATCTCATGTATGAAATGAAAAAGCATCTAGCTTCGGCATTTTTCAATGCACAATAAAACTACCTCATACACCAAGTTGAGGAGATTGAATTATGTGGACCTATACACTGAAGGTCCATGTGGATGGTTGAGAGGCACTTGAAAATTTTGAAGGGTTTGGTTAGACAAAAATCACATCCTGAGGGTTCTATGGTGGAGGGATATATGGTATACCAAAACATGGTTTATATTAGTGAATACCTTCCTAAATTAGCATCAAAGCTCAATTTAGGTTGCATTTGTGATCCAGACTCCAATAGCAATTTCGAAGGGGAGTACCTGATTGGGAAATGTAGATAAAGGAAGGTGAAAGATATTTCTTAGCTAGTGGAGATTAATCATATTACATTTGACTGTGATTTTTATGTATATATCATACTAATTTCAATTTTAACATTCAATATGCATCAATTAAAAGTGTATACCATGTTAAGTGAATATACATTTGTACTTAATTGTAATTTTATTTTCATGAAGCAGTTGGTTGTGAGTGGGATGCACTTCATTTATACATCGCAAACAATCTTGATTGGATGAAGGTATGGATTGGACAATGTCAACAATCTAGTCATGGAACATCATGGAAAGGTGTGTCTTCATTGGTTAAAGCATCTCATCGCAATGGAGATACCAATCTTATAGAAAATGAAATCAATTTAGCATATGGTTTAAAAGATAAGCAAGTAAGCATATTAATTATCCATACTATTTAATTTTTTTCAAATATATTGATGTACACATTGATTTCTTTCCCTACAAAGCATAAACATGTACTTAATCATGATCAATTCAAGATGTAATCTTTATGTGTATAGCTTGTTGAAGGTAAAACACCATAAGGTTATGTGGTGAAATGGTCGTAAATTTCTCATTAAAAAGTTGGATGAAACGAAGAAAACTTATGATTGTGAAATAACTGCAGTCTTTGAGGTGACCAATATTTCCTCTAAAATTGACAAACATCTAAAACTCTCAGAAAATCGATACTATGGGTATTTGGAAGATAATTCTCAGTGTGATTTAACTCCTTCAAATTGGTTATGTTCATTGTCAAATGGTATAGGTTATGATTGAATCAACATGATTTTGATAGAAATATTATTAAACATGATAATGGATTTACCATTGTTAATAAAAGGTTGTTTGATCCAGGAATGAAGCCCTATGTTATTCTAAGCCAATGTGAACATGTATTTTACTCTAAGGTTTCAGGTAGAGGGGGTTGGTCATTTGTTGTGAGATACGATCCAAGGGGAAGGCTGGTCAAGTATAATGTGGAGGAATATAATGAAGAGGGTATTGAAGAAGAAGAAGATGTTGAGGATGATCAATATGAATTAGAGAATCATGTCCCAAAGGAAGATGACAAAGAATTATTTGAATTAGATGATGTAGCACACAATGTCCATGAAGACGATATCAGAAATGACATGATGATCAAAACTGACATCGATGACGATGATGATATGGCCAATCCTTACAATGTTGAACCTGGATTGGATGATACATACGAGGACTTGAATGAAGAAGATGATGAAGTCCATTGAAGTGTATGAGGTATGCCTTAATATATATGCTATACTCTATATATGAGGAATTTTAAGTTTTTTTGTCATTTTCTTGTAATATGTTGACATATGGTATAAGAGGCATTACTTCTTAAGTATAACAAAAAAAACACAATAAATTATTTTTTTGTACATATATTTTTTGGGGTTATGGATAATTGAGAGTGACGTGGGGGGGGGGGGGGGGGGGGGGGGGGGCGGTCAGATGAGCTTCCACCTTTACATGGTTGTCCCTATTTAGTAGAGAATATTAAATTATTCTTGAAAAAAAGATAATATTGGTAATGCAATGAACTCGTTGTCATCACCGTCATCATCCTCATCCTCATCATCATCATCGTCATCATCATATTCATTATCCTCATTGTCATCTTAATCATCCTCATTTTTATCATCATCATCATCATTGTCATCATAATCATCATCATCATCTTTTTCATCGTCATCATCATCCCCATCATCGTTGTATTCATCTATGTCATCATCTTCATCGTCATCATCCTCATTGTCATCATCATCCTTGTAACATATCCAAATTTCATAAAATTAAAAAATTAAAAATGGAAGTCTAACTGTAAATACATAAAGTAAACAATGCATACTAGTATTTGACTTGTACGTAGTACTTTGTCCATTATAATAATGACCTCTAATGACAACTTTATAATGCGACTTATAGTTATAATGACTTATTATTTGCTTGTCATCAAAATCATAGAAGAACATCATGTTTACTTCACATCATTTATAGTTATTATATTTGTTGGTTATGTTCTAAATGTTTGTTAACTATAAATATGCTTAGGAGGATGGGTTTATGGTCTTACTTAGATTATTAGATAATGCATAAACCCTCTATTCCATGCAGTTGTTCTGTTGAGGGAGTCTCACCTTACCAAGGCCACCTCCAAAGGGTATAAGCCAAAAGAACACAAGGGGAGGACCCTAAATAAACTTTGCATAAACAACTAAACCTAAAAGGAATAAAATGCATTGAACTACCAATATATACCAAACTTAACGAAGGTATGAATGGCCAAAAAGATGATAACCATGGAGTTGAACTTTGGAGTTTTGGGTTTTGTTTTGAAAATAAATCAACCACCATGGAATTTAATGGGGACACGTGATGGCCTTACGCTTTCTAGCTGGAGAGAAACAGTGTCACATCGTAAACCCTAAGGATTCACTCATCTTGATTTTCACTCATATGTTATATCGTGTTGCCTTTTGCACTGTGTAAGAGTCGTGGCTCTTTGGCCCTTCGGCTCTTGGCGTGGCTTCCCGATTCTTGGTATTGTAATGAAGGCTCTTGGTGAATCTCTACACTGGCAAGTTAGTGGCGAAGGTATCGAGGCCTTCAACCTTTAGGCTCTTGGCCCTAGCCTTCTCTGGTCTGCGACATAAATTTACTTACTTCTGCAAATAGTTTTTGTTTGGCTCTTTTGGCCAACCCATGAGTTCTCTGCAAGACCTTCATGATCATTAATGCAGCCTTCACGAAGATAAAGGGTAAGTTATTAGTTATTTTTCGTAGAGTTCTAAAATATTTTACCATCAATTTTAAACTAGAATTTAACCTCGGTTTGCTTGTTGTTGCAGGAGTTTTCGACTAGTTTTCTTCAAGGCTAAGGGATGGTCTCCATGAAGAAAATGGTCATTTCTCCAGTAAGACTTGTACCTGCACTAGTTTCTCATTGTAGCCTGAAGCTCTATGTCTTCGTGGCTCTGTGGCTCTACAATTTCATGGAATGGTGTCTTACCTGCATTTTATTTTGGTTGAACAACAAAAATGGTAACCTTTAGTGGTTTTGACCTAAGAAATTTTCCAGTTAACTTTGATAATTAAAATCCCTTCGATTGTGGAGTCTGAAGAGGACTGTTTGGAATAGTTTTAGTTTATGTATGGTTAAGATCTCTTCACAAAGTCTTGTATGGAATATCCAGCTCTGCTAGGGTTTTATGAACCTACTACTTCCTTTTATTTGACTATAAATAAAATGTTTAACTTTTGGATATATATATTGTTTTGGTTCTATTGTTACATCTCTGTCATGACTATTCTTTTAAAAGGAAATGGGGTCCTGAGTCCACTGTATCATTTTAAGCATGCGTTATTGTGTTAAGTATATAAGGACTAGAAAACCACCGTTTGAGTGAATAATGAATTCGTAAGACTGTTTATGGACATAGAATCAAATAGAGTTGTGTGCATGGTTATATGTTCTCCTTAATGGTTTTATTATCATTATTTTAAATTAAGATTTAGGGTCGTGAGGCCACTATTTTCTACACATTATGGTAGGTTTTTCATCGCTTACATTTTGATTGTTTATATGTGTATAAATTTGATTTGAGTCGTAAGGCTTCAATAGGTATAATGTTAATAGTTTACAATGTTTGACTATAATAAAGACCACTTACGGCCCACGACCGGTTTATGACATTGGTTTAATTTCTAAAATCATTTGGTTGGATAACTTGTGTTTTATGCAAACCTGTGTGAAGTTGTTTATTAAAAAGGGTTACTGTAATTTAGGTTACACTATAACCCTCAAAGGGCCTTTGGGCTGTGAAAGGTTATAATTGTGAAGTGTACAGGGTTTGAACCCTTATTTTTAAATATTAAAGTATTGTTTTCTTAATAGGGTTTCTAATATAATTATTTAGTATATACAATAATGGAATGAGAAATTAGTGAAGTTATCCCTTCTAGAGGTTGATCCACCAGTATTTACACTTGAGAAACTTTGAAATTAGTTATTTAATTAGTAACATTATATTATATATATATATATTACTTGGTAAAAACTCTTATAGAGTTAATACGATGTTCTATATGAATTTCTAAATGGATTCTTAAAACCCTAGTTTAGCTTGGGTGAAGGTTTAAACCCTTTTACTATAATCATAAAGTTGGTCTTTATAATAGACCTTTAGTACAAACTCGTAATAGTAGAAAGCTTTTAGTCATAACTTTGTTCCTTAATCTCAGATAGAAAACTTGTAATTTTTACTATTACATATACTACTATCCTAGATAAATATATCAACTAATAATAAGTAATAAGAGTTACTTTGTTTTTAGCAGTGAATACAGCAATATAAGAATGTGTTGAGATGAAATTGTCAAGAAAAAATCATTACTATAAACTCGGAAACTACGAATATCATATGTAGTATGAACAAAGAATTCTACTATACTCTACCATTTGCCATTAACTTTATGGAAGGAAACAATTGTAGCATTCTTTGAAATAATACTCAGAACATAAGGTCTTCCTAACTTACTCACTTTAGTAATGATTACTTGTTTCAGAGAAATCCATAACGTTCTTAAACCTGTAATAAAATATGAAGTAATTTTACAACTAATATAAAAAACAGCTAATAACCTGGATAATTACAGAAGGGGGACAAACACCCAAAGGAGACTGTTCCTGCCAACCATCTCCTGAAAGCAACCAAGATTACTTGCTTTAGGACCCCCGAGCCTGTTCACTGAACCTCTAGGACGAAGATGTTGTTTAACAGCCCACACACAAAATATCTGCAACTTAGCATTCAATAGCAGACTTAACTCTCAACAATTTCACTTTAGCTATCTCCTCCTTGAAATTCCTTGTGTGCTTGGCTTCTCAGTTTGCAGCAAGTCACAATGCTCTATCACTTGGAATAGAATGTAATGACCCACCTACTCAATTCAATGGTATTTATAATATTGCCTAGGTATTTGGGTCAGTTTTGCAATTAAATGAGCCACCTACTTAGCTCCTCTTCTCATGAAACATGACAACAATTTTAGGGATTTTGCTTCCTGTAACAGCTTGAAAGTGAAATGCTAATGCTACCACTTCTCATTTAGTCATCTACAACAACTCATTACTCCTAGTGGTTCAGTGAACACTCTTCAACAGTCCCTGTTGGATAGGTGTCTCTTCATTTAATTATTTAAATAAATAAAATATTCCATTGCAGTCATCCTTGACCAACTTGGTCTTAAAAACTTTACAATAACTTTTAGCATAATGTTTTCTCAAATAAATAAAAATATTTATTTTTCAACTCTAGGTGGGTTACAATCCTCATCGTCATCGTCATTATCATCATCCTCAATGCCATCATCCTCATTGTCATCATCATCATCACCATAATCATTATTGTTATCATCATTTTCATCATCATCTCCATCATCATCTTCATCATCATCATCATCCCCATCGTTGTCATCATCCTCATCGTGATCATCATCATCATCATCCTCATCGTCATTATCATCATCATCATCATCATCAATGTCATCATCATCATTGTCATCAGCATCATCATCATTGTCATCGCCATCATCATCATCATCATCTTCATCATCATCATCGTCACCATCACGTAGTGATCATCATCATCATCCTCAGTATCATCTTCATCATCATCATCATCATCATCATAATCATCATCATCATTATTATATGATGATGATGATGATGATGATGAATGATTTAGAAATGATCATTAAGGGATTTTTTTAGACAATTTTTTATGCAATCTTTTTTAATCGCAATAATGATGATTCATGATCAATGACGTTAACTTTGGTTATGATATTTTAAAATTGATAAAATTTAATTGAAATTTTTACTTTTTATAACCTAAGTATGTGAAATTAAAATTTCTTGGAATTCTTTTCAGGACAAAGTTGAAGCAAACCGAAGTGGACTACTTAAAAGGATGTTGTGAATCATTAATACACGAGAACAAAATTTAGAAAGAATTGCATGATCAAAGAGCTCTAAAATTGGTCTCTGATGTATATGCAAATGCCAGTGGCAACTTTGACCGTGTAGTCCTTATGTGAAAGAGTTGTTCTGGCGGAGAATAGTAGGTCGCTTCCTTTCACTTTGGCGAAACTGTAGTTCTATCCTTACATGCATTCTTCGACTTCCTATTATTAATTAATTATATATCGGTGTTAACTTATGTTCCCTCCGCGTTTATTTATTGAGGAGCTTCCTTGATTGTAAACTACACTAAATTGATTTGGACTCTGATATCATAAAAATCACATCAGTCGCTCCCCACTCCCCAATTTCGTCATCTTAGTTATTACGGTCAGACATTTATGGTTAAAAAATATGGTAAAAGAGAGGTATCCCTCTCTATTCCATCGATATTGCATATCCACTGCACATAATGATGGAGTGAGCTAAATTTTATACCATTTGCACCTTTTTCCCGAAATTCATCGAGGAAATTTTTGCTGAAATAGAGATTTTGGTTGTTGAAATTGCAATTTTCTTTGTAAAAATGGATTCAACGCTCTCAAAAACCCGTGGGCACCCCGATAATGCAATTTCAACCATAGTAGTGTAATTCAACCGTAATGGCCTTTCATGTACGAAAAATTCGAATAATTCGAAATTCATCAAATATTCGGCTTAGGTCTAATACGAATACAAGCTCCTACTAACATAAGACTAAATTTGGAAAAACAATTTAAAAATAAAAAACAAATATTAATTATTTAAAAACTATAAAATATAACTACCCTCCAATTTCATATTCAGTTATTCATTGAAGCATTGCCATCTTGTTGAGATTTGATATTTTTTTAAATAGTAATTTTGGTTATAAATATTATGTGTGCAATTAAATGAACGGCTTTTTTTTTGTAAATATTTAATGGTTATATTTAATATTTTATTAAAAATATTATATATGTTAACTTTATTATATAGATATGTATTTACTTTTATACAAATGTATATATTTGATCAAAAGTATTATATATAAGAAGTCTACTTTCGTATTTTGTTCGTATTGGATTTTTTCTGTATTGAATCATATTTGGATCCAAATTCATCATGATTTCAACAACCTGAAACTGCAACTTGAGTAATTCTTGTCAAATTTTGATCAGAATGTTTACCAAAAAATCAATGCAAATGGTCTAGAGTTTAGCCAACTCCCATAAGGTTTTACCATTTCTATAAAGCTTTGGAGGCCCCACACATGACTCCTCTTCGTACAAAGGTAAGGTCCCATAGTAGTGAATGGAATGATGGCAAATTGGTGAATGTTATCATAAGATTTTAGGTTGTGGAAGGGAATGAATTGATCACTATTCAACTTTTTCAGAGAACCTTTAGTTTCTTAATAATCGTGATTTTAATTATTATTAGTAGATTTTAATATGTTAGTTTTTATTTATTTTTTTAATATATATATTATAATGATAGTTATATTATATATCATTTTAATTAATAATATTACAATGCTTTTTAATATGACTTATTATAATAATGAAAGTTTTAAAAGTTGATTTTTTATTTTTAAAATTAAAAAATATTACATATTAATTAATAATACATTATGAAAGTTAAAAATGTTAAAAATAGTGATAATCATCATGTATTATAAACATTATCTATAAAATAAAATGACTACATTTTAAACTGCTGGGAGATGGTTAAACCACTGGGAGATCAACGAAAATATTGCATTGCAAAATATTAATAACATAAAAAAATATTGTTACTTCTAAGTTTAAAGAGAAACTATGGTGTAGGAAATATTTAGAGGCTAAAAGAAAATTAAGATGTTATAAGGAGTTCATGAACTCTACTCTAGAAAATCAAAAGTACCTCTCTTTCTTAACCAGATCAAAGAAAAAAACTAATATAGCCAAGATAAGAACGAACTCCCATGAGCTTCATAGTGAAACAGGTTGTTGGATTGTTCCTAAAACACCATGGGTGGAAAGGATTTGTCATCTCTATGAGAATAGGAACATAGAAGACGAAAATCACTTCATCTTAGAGTTCCTTGCGTACACCCACATTAAATCATTTTCCTAATCTTTGTTGTAATACCGACCTTCTTAGCCTTTTAACTTGTCAAAATTATAGTGAGATCGGGACGCTTCTCACCAAGCTCTTTGAGCATGGGAATACAATTTTAAAACAAACTAATTAATTGGTTTCTTTAGGTCCGATAGACCAAAGTCTGGTCTCAGTGAATGTTAACCATCATCATCATCAATAATATTATTAAATTGACATATTTAATATTATTTAAGTTTAATTTAAAGATTATTTAATAAAATAATTATTTCATATACTCATTATTATCTAAGTTTATTTTTAAAGATTATTTTGTAAATTTTAATTGTGATGAGGATAATTATTAAGTCCCTTAGTGTGTCATTAGTAGCTCAATCATATACATGGGATTTCTATATATGATGAAACTAAAAATTTTCTTTGAAAATATTGTTTTCACTCATATATGTCATGAATTTAATTCTTAGGATGAAAAGTTATCTACAAAGGCTTTGGTATTAGAGGAGGGTACCTTAAACAAAAATTGAGGTATGGCTTGAGAATGTTTTAACATTTTCCTTATTTGAAAAAGGAGTTTGGAAAAATTGTATAAAGATTGTTTTAATTGATTTATTATAAGGAAAATTCACTATTTCTAAGTACAAGATCATTGGTTTAATCAAATGATTCAAAAGGGGTTTATGGATTTTAGTATTTAGTCATTTCCCTACTTCTATGTTATGGTAGCAATTAAAACCTCATGAGCTCTAGATCATATAGTTGACTCATTTACACAAGGGTATAATGTTTTAAACAACTAAATATGCACAAAATAATCACAACGCTCTCTCCTTGTTGTCACTAAAAATTGCAATTCTCCAAATCGCTTAAAATGCTATTTGACATTAGTGCAGGGACATTGCCACCATATGACTCTTGTTTAATTGATTGTTTATTGGTTTTTATGCTTAATCTCACTAACTAATTTGATACTTTAATTATATTCACTTAGTATGTAAATTATTCTCACCAAAATCTAAAGACATGCTAGGTCATCAAAAGTTAATTGAAAATAGTTGTGTACTAGGTAAAACATAGACTAAGAAAATGCATTAAAATGTGAAGTTACTAAATATTTTGAAAAAATCAAGTCACAATATAGCCACTTACAAGTTCTCTCTCTCTCTCTATAATGGAATTAAAATATTGAAATCTACTCATTTTTTAATGAAAACAAAATCATTTTTTAATGAAAACAAAAGAATAATAGTAATAATAAATTAAGTATAATAAATATAGAGAGATGACTTGTATCCATGGGCTTGGAAGTAGTGTCACTATATTATGTTATATATGATATCCCTATATACAACAAATTAATAGATTTTAACATCTTTAGCGACCATGTGCTCAACTCTCATCATAGATCTTTAATTATAACTAACAATATTGCCATGCATAGCGATCCCAAGGAGGAAAACTATCATTTCCAAAAGCACCCGATCTTCGATAAAAATAAAGAGAACATTTTTCTACATGAACTAAAAATTGAACTGTTTCCTTTATCTATTATGGAGAATATAGAAAATCTCTACCATAATTTTGTGACAACCCTCTCGTCGTCCATTAACAAGTTCTATATTGAAGTCTCGACTAAAACACGGAATAGTAGAACCAACCCTTGGTATGATCGAGAGTGTAAAGATGCGAGAAAAGAAATTAAGTAAGCTACTACAGTTTCGGTAAAAAATGGACAAGATAAATCGCTACAAAACCTTAATTAAAAGGAAAAAAGGTATCATCTAAGTAAAAGGAAGGAAAATATCCTACACATATTCAAGGTGGCTCCTAAGAAATTATGGAGGAAAATTCTAACTCGCAAAACAAAAAAAGACAATAAAATTGCTTTAAAAGATTGTAATTCCTATCTTAAAAGATTTATGAATCCCGGGATATCAGATATAACATTCAAACCCTTCTTACAACGAAATATATTTTCTCATTAGAAGAGATAGATTTCGGGTTTAAGCACTTGGAAAATGGAAAATCCAAGGAAATTGAAGGCTACCAAGTGAAAATATTAAAAATTGGAGGTTCTTTCCTCATCTCTCACATCCACAAACTCTTTAGTCTAGTGGTCAAGAAAGGGTTTCCTACACCTTGGACTCAAAGCCTCATTATTCATATTTTCGAAAGTGGTGCTAAAAATGACCCCTCTAATTATCAGACTATTATGATTATCCCTCTCTTATCTAAGTTATATGGTATTCTCTTAGAAAGGAAGATCAATGAATGACTAGAAATGGAAGGTAAGCGGACTAAAGGCCAAGCAGATTTTAGAATGAATCATTCAACCACAGTCTACCTCGTTACACTTAGGATCATTGCAGAGGAATGTTGTAAGAATAATTCTAACCTTTTTTGTTGCTTTGTGGATTTTAGAAAAGATTTTGATACAATGCCTAGAAATAACCTGTGGAATAGGATAGAAAAGATTAAGGTTCCTTTTGTGTTGAGAGATGTCATGATAATGTTATATGAAAAGGTCATTGTCAAGATTAAGAATAATGAGGGGTAGACAACATATATAAATTGTAATATTGGAGTTAAACAAGGTTTCCCCCTCTCCCCTACCCTTTTTGGCATATACATTGATAAGATAGAAAAGTGTTTAGAAGAAGCAGGTTGCACCAGTACAATCTTAACTAGGCCCAGTTATCATCCTCCTACTTTATGCTGATGATATTGTTCTTATGGAAAGGTGCCCATCTTATCTTGATAAGCAATTAAGAATTCTTAAAGATGTCTTCTTTAACATGGTTATGATTGTTAACACCGACAAGACGAAAATCATGATTATAAAATCTAAGAAAGATACCTATGCAAATTTTAATTATGATAATAGAAATCTAGAGGAAGTGACTTCTTACAAGTATCTCGGAATTGATATTCATCACAAGCTCAATTGGAACTATAACATTGAGAAAATTATTATCGGAGGGTGGAAAGATTATTTTGGTCTTGAAAATAATTGTAAATCATCCAATCCAGGGTCACGTGGGATTAAAAGAAGTTCATCTTTGAAACTCTTGTCATCCATGTTATCTTGTATGGTTGTGAAGTATGGGGGTGCATAATTTCTAGAGAATCTTGCAGGAAGATTGAGCAAATCTAGAAGCAGTTTATAACTTATAACCTCAAAATTAAAAGCAATATGCCTTATCCTATTCTCCTCATAGAAGTGGGTTTTTCCCCAATCAAGAGGATGCCTATGACTAGGTACCTGATGTACAAGCATAAGATAAATAACATGGGAAACACGAGACTTCCTAAAATTGCTTTAAACTCAAGTCAAAACCAACTACGCCTCAAGCGGTGTTGATGTAAAGATACCATGGTTTGGTTAAACCATTGGGGCATTGATGACGACAACATTTTGCATAACATTGATAATGTCAAATATTATTACTTCTATGTTTAAAGAGAAATTCTAGTGTGAGGAAAATTTGGCGGTTAAGAGAAAATTACGATACTATAAGGAGGTCATTATTCCTAACTTGGAAGATCACAAGTATCTCTTTGTAGTAACTAGCTCACAGAAAAAAATTAATATAACCAAGATTAGAACAAACTCTTATGAACTCCATAGTGAAACAAGGTGTCGTTTATTCCTAAAAATCCATGGGCGGAAAGGGTTTGTCATCTATGTGAGTTTATGAGCGTTGAGGATGAAAACCACTTTCTCTTAGAGTGCCTTCTTTACACCCACATTAGATTTGAGTTTCATAGTATTTGTCACAATACAAACCTTTATAACCTCCTAACTTGCCAAAACTATAGTGAACTTAGAAAACTTCCTTGCAAGATTTTTGAGCACAGGAACAATATTTTAAAGTAAACCAAGTATTGTCCTTCTTAAGGCCTGATAGACCAAAGTTGGTCTCAGTAGACGTTAATCATCATCATCATTGTCGCAATCATTTTAAATATAAATTTTGGATATCCTAAAATAAAATAAATAAATTAGATTTTTTTTTTTAAATAATGATAATAGAAATTTGATCCAACCAAGAGGTCTCACCTTATCAACATTAAATATGTACCTAACCCCTAAGGATCCAAAACCTCTCACCTCTACCAATTGAATTACCCCTTAGAGATATCAGTAAAATTTAAGTAATAATAATAATAAGAGGAAGAATAAGAATACCACCTTAGAGGTAATAATAATAATAATAATTTATTCTAAAGATCATAGTTAGGTTAGAGAACAATTTAATATGAAAAAGATAATAGGCTTTAAATAGAATATTTTATTAATATTAAATTAAATTGATAAAAAAAAAAAAAAAATAGTTATATTTAAAAGTAAGTTTTATGTAGTTGGTTATAAGTAGAAATTTGTTTTGTTTGAATTTAATATAATTTCTTAAAAATAAACTAAATTTAAATAAGAAAAATGCAAAAATTCAATATTAATAACTTTTAATAAGAAAAATGTAAAAATTCAATAAAGTTTAGTTATATTTAAAAATAAGTTTTGGATATTTAGTTATAAGTAGAAATTTGTTTTATTTGAATTTAATATAATTTCTTAAAAATAAACTAGAAATAAGAAATAAATAAATTTAAATAAGAAAAATATAAAAATTCAATATTAATAAATTTAAATAAGAAAAACGTAAAAAATCAATATTAAATTTTATTTGTAAGTAATTGATTGTTTTTTAATATTTTTATTTAAGTAATTTTTTTTTTTAAATGAATAGTAATTCTTTTACATTATAATATATAAAATTAAATTATGATAGCAAAATTATAATTTAAAAGTTAAAAATAAAACAATAAATTGTTGTTAGAAGTCAAATATAACAATAAATTAGGTTATTAATGGTTTTCTTCATTTAAGTTTATTTTACAAAATATAATATTAACAATTGGAATTAGCATAATAGTTATTTATTATTTATTTAAAAAATATTAAAAAATGAAATTAGAGTTTTAGTTGAATTAAAATTAATAGAAATTATAAATAATAAATTTTGTTTTTTATTGAAAAATAATATATTAATGATGATGCTAATTATTATTATTATTATAGGATAAGTGTGGAGGTATTTAAAAAAAAAATTCCCAAAGCTCGCTCAGTAGGGTTTCCTAAGTGCTAGGGTTTGTTCTCGGTGGCTAGAGCAGGCCTCCTCGGCCCTCCTTTGGCCATGGACCCTCCGATCCTGACCCCAGAGGCTTCGACGATCGGTTAATGGGCATAGTTGCTTCTCTCATCCCCCCTCGACTAGTGTCCCTCCCACCTCTCATTTTGTTAAACGTTATGAAATACCAGAGATCAAGCTTTCTTCAGTGGCTTCAAAGTGGAAAGCAGTTACGTTATTAGAGAAAGGTCTAATTGAACTGTTCACGGGCCTTTGGCCCTCACCCAGATTGGTGGAATTTTGGCTTAGTAAAAATTGGAGACCTCTCATTCAAGGAGAAGTGCAGCAAATTTTTTGTGGAAAAGGTTATTTTGTCTTCATTTTTGAGAAAAAAGAAGACTGGGATCTCATATTCAGAAATGGACCATATTTTATGGGCCAAAGAGGAATATATCTCAACAAATGGTATCTTTCTTTCAACCCCGAAAAAGATATCCCTAAGGCGGTTCCAGTTTGGGCTAAGCTTCCCCACCTCCCCCTCCACTGTTGAAATGATGAGGAGTTTTTAGCAATAGGGAATACCCTAGGCAAATATATTGACAAATCGAAACCAAAAGACCCTATGTTCTCATGTTCTAGAATATGTGTTCAGGTCAATTTGGAGAAAGGGCTCCCCGAAGCCATCAATCTTTCCATTGATGAATGGATCCATCTTCAGACAGTAGACTACGAGCAAATCCCCTTTAAATGAAAATACTGTCACGAATATGGACATTTTGACAAATATTGCCCTAAAAAAACAGAGAAACCCAACTCAGAAGAAAACCATGACAAAGGCTGGAATGTGGCAAACAGAAAAAAGAGTGCCAAATAATCCTCGGCGACACAACCTCATGTCCCAGCAAAGAATGCAACCGGAAACAAGTACGAAGCACTCGCTAATGAAGATCCGGAAGCCGAGATCCCAGAAGAGAATGAGGAGGAGGTCACTCCTCAGGAGCAGGAGATCCCAGCAGAAGCACCCTCTCCAAAGCAAACTGATCCTAGGTCTGAGGACCTTCCTCATCCAGTCGCTAGAACTGAAGCAGCAACAAACTCAGAAGGCTCGGTCACTCGATCAAGGGCTATAGAAAGCTCAGAAGAAACCTTAGAAAACTCCAATGAAGAGTAGGAACCCCAGTCCAAAAAGGGGAGACGATCAAATAAGACAATAAGGGAGGAGGAAGCCGTAAGAGAAAAAGCGGTAGGGAAACAATCCAACCTCAATTTTCAAGTAAAAAACTCATAGGCAAGCAAATATCTTCTTAGCACCAAAGAAGAAAAAAAGGAAATGGAAAGGGCACTTCGTTAACATAAGAAATAATGAAGTTGGTCTCCTGGAACTATCAAGGATTAGGAGGATCCCAAAAAATAGAATTGATCAAAAGAATAAAATCAATGGAATCCAATTCTATCCTCCTCATTCAGGAGACTAAAAAGACTGCAGAAGACAGTCTTTCAACTATGAAAAAATTATGGGCCAAAGGAGATGGGATAGCTATCAATGCGATTGGAGCCTCTAGAGGCCTTATCACTTGGTGGGATAATGAGAAGTTTTCTTTGCGATCATCCATTGAAAACAAAAACTGGATGTTTGTGAAACTAGAAAATAAGGAAAACAAGGAATTTTTCTGGGTCGGGAACCTTTATGGACCCACAGTTCAAGTCCAAAAGGAAAATTTTTGGACCTCCTTGGAGGATCAATGCGAAGGGAAAAAACATATCCCCTACTTCATAGCTGGTGACTTTAATGTCACCATCTTGACTGTTGAATGCAAAGGTGGAGTCAAAGTAAGGGATCATTTTGGGGAAAGGCTGGAGGACTTGACCACGCTTGGGGGATTAACAGATATCAAGCCAAAAAATGGGACCTTTACCTAGAGAAACAAGAGAATCGGACCGAGACACATTTCTTCTAGATTGGATAGAGTGTTGTTCAGCACCCATCTTCTCAAGAATCTACGATTCCCCAAGTCCAATCTTCTTTGCTCGGCAATTTCGGACCACAAACCTTTATGCCTTTTCTTTCCCTCCGTGGAGAATCTAGGGCCCCTCCCCTTCAATTTTAATCATATATGGTTGGAATCGGAGGGAGTTCGGGATATTATAAGAAAAGCATGGAACTTCTTTATCCCCGATTCGCCAGCCTTCATTTGGGAGCAAAATCTCAAACTGGTAAAGAACGTTCTCAAGAAATGGGCCACCCAGCATTATCAAGAGCCCTCTCTTAAAAAAATTGAAATTGTCAAGGAGATGGAAACTCTACAAGAGAACATGGAAAAAAGAGAAGTAACCAGAGAGCTCTTGCTTCAGGAAATTGAGCTGGAAAAAAGCTTACGATCCATCCTCAGGCAAGAAGAAGAAAGTTGGAGGCTACGGTCTAGAGTCCTATGGCTCAAGGGGGGCGACCAAAACACAAAATTCTTTCAAAATAAATGCAAAGAGAATCATAGAAGGAACATAATAAGGGAGTTTAAGAAGGAAGACGGAACAACTATAACAGGGCAGGCGGCAATCAGCTCTAAGGTAAGAAGTTTCTTTGAACGTATTTATAATAATGAAGAGGATGTTTTGCAAGAGAATATGGAGGAAATGATCAGAGATATCCCCTCTCTGGTCAATCCCAAGGATTTCCAAATCCTTGAATCCCCTATCTCAAAAGAAGAAATCAAGAAGGCCATTTGGACCCTTCACCCCGATAAATCCCCTGGGTCGGAGGGCTTCCCTATCTGTTTCTACAGGATGTGATGGCCAATAATAAAGAATGACCTGTTGCATATAATCTCCTAGATGTCTAAATGGAAAATGGGAGGATCCACCACCTCCACTTTCCTAGCTCTGATTCCCAAAGAGACCAACCCATCCTCTATCAAAATATTTAGGCCAATCTCTCTATGTAACGCTTCATATAAAAATTTTACCAAAGTCATATCCCTCAGACTTAAGACAATCATCCCTTCCCTGATCTCTCCCAATCAAGGAGGCTTCATCTCAGGCTGCCACATTAGTGATAACATCCTCCTGGTGCAAGAAGTTGTTAATTCTAGTATTAAAAAGGGTGAAGCAGGTATGGCCATAAAGCTTGATTTAGCCAATGCCTTTGATCGCATAAGGCATGATTTCATTTGGCTGGTATTGGAAAAGTTTGGCTTCCCTCCCATCTTTATTAAACAAATTCAAGCCAGCATAAATTCCCCATGGATAGCACCTCTAATCAATGGGAGACCCACGGATTTCATCAAATCCAAGAGAGGGATCTGGCAAGGATGCCTTCTCTCTCCCTTCCTCTACATCTTTGTGGCTGGCTCTCTGAGTAGAAGATTAAACAGGATTCTCGAAGAAGGACACCTCCCAGGCGTCTCGTTTAAATCTGGAGTTCAACCAATCAATCATGCTCTCTTTGCTGATGATACTATTCTCCTGGGCAGTGCATCCCCTCAAATTCCTAGGATATTTCTTAGGTCCCTTTACCTTTTTCTTCGCTCCTCAGGTAGCACTGAAAATCTAGATAAATGCCAGCTCTATGGTTGGAACAGCAATGTCGTCACTCTTAGATACATCTCCCATATTCTCCACATTTGCTTTAACTTCAATGAGACTCACTTCATCTATCTGGGCATCCCCATAACTAAAAAAACCTTTTCTTCAGCCACGTGGGCACCATTCATCCAAAAGATCGAAAACAACATCCATTTGATGGGATCCAGGTGGCTAAATTTGGCCAGAAAAGTAACCCTCATTCAATGAATTCTTTCCTCGTATCCCATCTACACTAGCTCGATGATTTTGTCCCCAAAGACAGTCATGAACAGCATTAGCATGGAAATCATGAAATTTCTTTGCCAGGGAGGAAAGGTGCAGAACAAAAAGTTTCACCTAGTTAATTGGTCCACCGTCAAGGCCCCAAAACACAAAGGAGGATTGGGCATTAGAGACCCGGAGAAAATGAACAAAGCTCTAGGCACAAAAATGGTTTGGAGATTGGTAAATGGTAGAAAAGACTGATGGAAAGAAGTTATAAGGAAAAAATATATTAAGAAGCCTAGATTAAAAATCCTAAAAAACACTTGGGATGGGAAGGGCACCTCTTTCTGGCTCTTGTGCAAATCCTCTCTCAACCTGATCCATTCTAATCCCTATTGGATTCTAGGTAATGGAAAAAGGATTAAAATTTGGGAACACAAGATCTTGGGGCTCCCCCAGCTATCTTTGTTTCTCGAACTGGAAGAGAAATCCAAATGGGCCTGTGATAATGGTATAACATCTCTCTTCAACCTCTCTTCATGGCATTAGAATATTAGGTGGAAAGGATGGAAAACGCTTCACCCTCCTGAGCATTTGAAGATTGCTAAGGAATTCTTGTTCATGCTTCTGCATGGTATGGCACCGATCAGCAAATCCTCTAAAGACGCCATTGGTTGGGGAAAAACAAGAAATTATACGGTCAAGGAAGGATTTAATATGTTGACCTTAGATTCAACAAAAGAATCCGAAAGAATATGGAAAAAGGTTTGGCAATCGGATTATATCCCGAAGGTTAACTCCTTCATCTGGTTACTAATGCACAACAAATTTCTTACAGCAAAAAACCTTAGGAAAAGAGGGATTGCAGGCCCTTCTAGATGTGCTCTATGCAATTCCGAGTCAAACTCGGCATTACACATCTTCCTTCATTGCAGTGTATTTTTGCAAGCCTGGAAGTCCATTCTATTTCCATTAGGCACTCTCTTCAGGCCTCTAGATTCTCTCAATGAGCTCTTAACTAACTAGAACAATAAATTCCCAGGCACTCTCATAAAGAAACCCATCCTCAAGAGACTGTGGAACACTATCCACAAAAACTTATGTTGGCAGATATGGTTGGCCAGAAATAGAGAAATCTTTAAAGGAGAGAAAGCAGTTCCAAATCGAATAGTTTCAAAAATAGTTGGCATGATATCAGAAAAGCTAGCCACAAAATGGATCAGTTATCAAGACTCGAAAGATTTACCCGACCCGGTTTCCAATTGGTGCAATACCTTTCTTAAGAGGAGCTCCCCTCAGTCCAACTCTCATGTCTACTGGTATAAACCTTCCACCAGCACCCTTCCTTGGGAGATAAGGAAAAATCCCGATGAATTTTTGAAATGGCTTCGGGAAAATAACTCTTATGCCCTATTCTTTGATGGTGCCTCAAAAGGAAATCTTGGGGAGGAAGGTGCAGGGGGGACCTTACTCGATCCCAAAGGACAAACGACAAAAACCTTCGATTGGGGGCTGGACCATAAGACAAACAATGAGGATGAGTGGATGGTGCTTATACAGGGCCTGGAATTCTTAGATGCAATAGAAAAATCCAAGTTTTTAGTCTTTTGGGATTCACGTCACGTCATCCTCAAAATGATCATCGGTTACTCTACAGGTTCCGTCAACTGCAGAAGGTTGTACGATAGAATTACTCTCCTCCTCCCAGGTAGAATTGAATTCTTCCACACTCTAAGAGCAAATAATGCTCAAGCAGATTCTTTGGCTAACCTAGGAACCTCCCTCCCTCAAGGTCATATCCTCATAAACAACCTAGACTCTGGTACTAAACCTATCCCCTAAATAAATTGCAAGCTCCCTCCCTTATTGAATTTCCATAACCTAAAGCTCCCTCTCGTTATGTTCATGAACCTAGGTGGTAGCTCCTTTGCTTTCCATTGTGAAAAGTGGTCTCCACTCCCTCTCCAAACTCCCATGCACCCTCTCGCTTTTAATTCCGCAATCTACAGGCTTAATTTCCTGCATAGTTCGTACGCTCTAGCCCATCCCCCTCTGTGTACGATGGCTTCCTCCAAAAGTATTATCTGCCCTCTCCCTCCCTTTGGCAATTCATTTCTCATTGTGCCTGTTACTGCCCCCTCCACTGAAGTTTTTTTTGTTGCTACGTCTGATTTCGGAGAAGGGATTCTCCCTACTATCTCCTCCCCTCATCAGGATAATATTCAGGTAATATCTTGGGTGTACTCGTCTTCCATTCTGCATAGGCGTGTTCTAATTGAGGGCTTTTCTCACGTCGATTTCCTGAAACGTCTTCACAATTTTCTCAACATTCTTGGGAGTTCTCGTTTATTGTGCTTAGCGAATATAATCTCCACAGTGAACACAGGAAGCTTCCTCAAGTAGTTCTCTTCATAAGTTAATCTTCTCATCATGGGTTGTCATTTTTCTCACTTGGGGGAAGCTAAGATAGGCATTTCACTATGCCACTTTAGAAAGGAACGGGACTCACTGCAGCAAATAGATACCTTCTCAGCTCGAGCTTTTCCATCTTTCGGCTCTGTTCTCAGCAATTTCTCCAGTCTTAATTTGTGTTGCAGTCACAGTCGTGCTAAAGTCCAACCACCTACTATGGAAATAGACCATGGAAGGGATAATGGAGGGCTCGCAGACTTGAAGGTTAATATCCAACGCTTGTATGACATTGTGGCCATAGGAATTATAGACATCATAAAGACTGCTAAGGAGGTTAAAAAACTCGTTGATGAGTTCAGTTATGTCTCCTATCAGACCAATAATCATGATGCAAGGATAGATGACAACGAAATGAACATGAAGGAAATCATGGGAAAAATATACCGTATCCAGGAGGACCTCCAACTTTTGGTTCAGATGAATTAGGGAAGTCGAGCCCAAGAAAATCTACGAGAAGCATGTTATCAAGAATACATTTGTCAGTGACAAGTCGAGCCCAAAATATTTAATTATACATTTGTCAGTGCTAAGTGTAGATGGGAAATATTCAATTATACATTTGTCAAATCATAACATCATGTATATCATATTGTTCCCAGACTACCTCAGAGTTTACCCTCTCTTTGTTTAAACCGTAGAATGGTAGAATTTTATGGTGTGACCCATTACACAATAGTACTTGGGTGGTAGTGCTTCTTTTAAACCCAAATTCCTTGAGCATCTCCTCGATGAAGGGAAAGGTCTTCTCCAAGGAGAATTTTGTCATATGGGCTTGGAGAGGCTCACTATGAAGGCGACCTTACCGGTGGACCTGACAGTCGGCATTACTACTAGAATTGTATCCATGGTATATTGCGGTGGTGTTTTTAACCCCTGTTGGAATCGAAGGAGGCTTGTTGGAGATTGGTTTGAGTGTCTAGTATAGATTTTTAATGAGGCTCTCATCAAGATCCAACCAAGTCAACATATTATTTATAACCTTGCCAGTAAGGTGGCGTCGTTTGGTATAGCCAGTAGGTTTTCAATAAGTCCTTATATGAATTGTTCATGCTCATAATTCAATAATATATAGTAGGTTTTTAAGAAGTCCTTATATGAATTCTTCACGTTCATAATTCAATAATATATTCTATCTCTAGAAATATAGAATGGAATGGAATAATTACACCTATCACTTAAACCTATCTATCTCTTATTATATTAGTGGAAAAAGGAATTTGGAAATGAGCATGAAGATAGATCATGTGCTCATTAATAGAACCAAGAATGCTTTCATCGCAGCTGCCAATGCATATTCTAGATTTAGCACTACTGGATTCGACGACGTCCAGAGGAGAGAGATCGTTGCATTATTCGTGAATGTGATGCACGAAAGGGGAGGTATATTTTCTATCTTATCTATTTACTCCACCATAAACATTCATATACTAATTAGAATTAATTAATCACTTTCTATGTCATACCAGGGTTGTACTCCATCAATGAGAAAGATCCTCAACAGATCTATTGTCATTCGAGTTACACCACCTGGCCGTGTACGAACAGGAAGAGCTACCATGGGCGCGGGACTCTCGAGTTAAGCTGGTACTTATTTTATCATGCAACTCCAATTGAAAGTCATAGCATCTCTAATATGTAATGGTGAAAAATAAAATGGCTAATTAGACTCACTGTTGGATTGTTAATGAACACATGAATTACAATTATGGATTTGCGGCGCAGGACATTGGGTTCGACAAGCTGAACAATGTTAGCCAAAACCGAGCCCCCTAAACTTGAGTTTACCGCTCAGTGATTTAATATTTTGATTTTCACACCTACCTCCCTTTTCTTTTTCTTGTTGGGTGAAACTTGTCTAACTCCCGACTAGACAAGTTTATTAAATTTGGTCGGCCTTTTAGACCCCGAACTGATTTACTTCAACAAGTTCTTACTTGTCAATTCTACAGACAGTTACTTCGACCACTTGTCGATAACTTCACTTCGACCACTAGTAGGTTGACCTCTTCGACCACTAGTCGAATTTACTTCGACCACTTGTCAGCTGATCACTTCGACCACTAGTCTGTTTACTCAACCGACCTTGTTGGTTCACTTGGTTTTAGTCGGAATTTACAGAGTATGTTTCTAAGTCTAAGAGACTTAATAAATTACAAATGTTTTTCACATGTGAGTAATATGAAGTAAAAATGGATAGAATAACAATTCTAGAGAACTTATAAAAACATATGCCCAAATATTTAGGAAATCTTGAGTCGACCACTTTGTTGTAAAGCCTGGAACTTTCACGGAGTGAGAAATTTATGGTTTCTTGTTCTTTCACTCAACCATAATTGTAAAAATACACTTACCCAGGTAAATATGGAAAGAATGTGCAGCCAAATAAACATGCATTCAACCATAAACTATTTCATATATATATTGTCGGAAAATAACAAAGGTAATACAAACTTGTCGATCCAAACTTGTTGGCTTACCAACTAATCCTTTTATAGAGCTTCAGCTCTTCGACAGAATCACATACAAAGAAGCTTGAGCTTCAACTTCTCTTTCTCTCTTTTCTCACCCTATAATTCTCTCATGATTTCTGCTTTCTAACTTGATTTACAATTTTCTTCTTCTATTTATAGGAAACCTGAAAATTGCCTCTACATGAATCGACTGACTCACTATTAAAGACTATAATAACTATATACCTAACAACTTAGCTTCAGAAATTGATTTGACTAGTTTACATTTCTGAATCGTGGACTCTTCCCTCTTGTTAGACTGGCCAACAAGATCTGGACTGATGTTGACTCTGACAGAGTTGGCTGAGAGTCAGGTAGGGATCTGTGAGTGATTAATATTTCCAACACTTCCCCTTAATTATGAGCATATGGGGATTTTTTTTAAACAAAATTTACAAAATGTTTCAGAGCTTAAACATGCTCTGTTCATGATAGATTTCACTGTGTAGAATTTTTCATTCCAAGATAACTACATAGATACTAAAAAGTATCATTTTCCAATGTTTTTGTAAAGATGTCTGCAAGTTGATCTTCAGACCTGCGAAATTCCAAACAAATTTCCTTGTTGTTCACCAACTCTCTTATGAAATGAAACCTTGTGTCGATGTGCTTGGTTCTCTTGTGGAACACATGATTCTTTGATAATGCTATGGCTGAATTGTTGTCACAGAAGATGGTTGTTGGTTCTTGATGGTTCTATGACAAGTCTTTTAATACTCTCCTCATTCAGACAGCTTGACATGTAGCACTTGTCACTGCAACATACTCTACCTTTGCTGAAGACAGAGTTACTATGGGTTGTTTCTCTGAATCCCTTGAAACAACACCTATACCAAAATGAAATGTGTACCTATATGTTCTCTTCCTGTCATCTATGTTGCCTCGACTGTCACTGTCAGTGTAGCCAATGAGTTTAAAGTTTTCTGAGGTTGAATACATAATGCCAAGGTCTTTTGTGCCACTTACATACCTCAGAATTATTTTACCTGCTTGCTAATGTGAGTCTTTTGGTGTCTCCATGAACCTTAAGATCAGACTTACTCCATACATGATGTCGGTTCTTGTTGTTGTCAAACACATAAGGCTACCAACAAGCCTTTTGGACAGCATAGGATCTAAAGTTGATCCTTCATCATCCTTGCTCAAATTTAAACCTATTATTACCGGTGTTGGGGCTGTCTTACAATTAGACATATTAAATCTTTTTAAAACTTCCCTTGCATACTTTGACTGTGATATAAAAATACCACTTTCAGACTGCTGAACTTCAATGCCCAGAAAAAACTTCATAAGCCCCAGATCAGTCATTTAAAATTCACTTTCCATGACTGCTTTAAAATCTGCTATGCCAAAATCATCTACATACATGCAGACAATTAACATATTACCTTGCTCATCAACTTTGGTGTACAATTTCGGTTCACTTTCACTTTTGTGAAATCCATTTCAACTGAGATAGGAATCAATCCGATTGTACCAAGCTCTAGGAGCTTGCTTCAAACCATAGAGTGCCTTTTTCAGCCTATACACTTTATGTTCTTGACCTGGAACTTCATACCCTTGTGGTTGTTCTACATATAATTCCTCTTCTAGATAGCCATTTAAGAATGTCGACTTGACATCCATTTGATAAACACGCCATTTGTTTTGTGCAGCAATGGCCAAGACTGTTTTGATTGTATCCATGCATGCAACAGGTGCAAATGTTTCATTGAAGTCTATGTCAGGTTGTTGAGTGAACCCTCTTACGACCATCCTTGCTTTGTGCTTCTGCACATTCCCATTAGCATCTTGCTTGGTCTTGTAAATCCATTTGACACTGATTACATCTTTGTCTTTTGATACATCAACCAACTCCCATGTCTGGTTCTTCTCAATGCATTCTATTTCTTCATCCATGGCTTGTGCCCATACTTCTTCTTCAACAACTTCTTCAAATGTTAGTGGATCATATATAAGGGAAAATAATGCAAAGAGAGAGAATGAATTAGGTGTACCACCTTCATATATTTCATGCATAATTCTTGTCTTCATCGGTTCTGTCGATGTCGACCTTGACGAAATGCTTGATGGAGTCTCTTGTACTCTTGGTGTACTTGTCAGTGTAGCTTGATTTGCCACTTGTGTTGATGGTTCTTCTGTTGAACCATGTCGTGGTGTCATGGGAGTCGACGGTGCTCCAACCGGTTGATTTACATGTGGTGTTTGAACTTCCTCTTGCATATCATCATTGTCGACATTCGACACAATCTTGACATCTGTGTCGACAGTTCCATCCCATGATTCATTCTCGACAAATTGAACATCTCAATTGATTATCACTTTCCTTGTGACAGTAACATACAACTTGTATGCTTGTGTCTTCAGAATAGCTGACAAAAATATATTTTTGTCACTTCTTGTCTATCTTCCTTCTCAACTCATCTGGAACATGAGCATATGCAACACAACCAAAAAAATTTAAATGAGAAACACTATGATTCATACCTGTCCATGATTCTTGAGGAACTTTGTTCTTCACACTCTTTGTCAGACACTGATTCATAATGTATATGTAAGTTGCGACTGCTTCACCCCAATACTTATTTGGAAAATTCTTGGTTTCCAACATGTTGCGTGCCATCTCCATGATGATTCTATTCTTTCTTTTGGAAATACCATTTTATTGAGGTGTATACCATGCAGTGAATTGCTTCTGTATGCCATGGGTATTACAAAAATTTAGAAGTTCATTCGAAACATATTCACCTCCCTTGTCGGTCCTTAAGATCTTGATGCGATGTCCACTCTAGTTCTCCACGAGTGCCTTAAACTGCTGAAAATAACTAAATGCATCATATTTATGTTTCAAAAAACATACCCATGTTTTTCTTGAGTAGTCATCAATAAAAGTTAGAAAATATTTGAAGCCACCAATGGATGATGTCTGCATTGGACCACAATAATAGAGTGCACAATTTCAAGTGGTATGCATGCTCTTTAAGACTTTTCGACTGGAAAAGTCTCTCTGTGCTGCTTGCCAAAAATGCATCCTTCACAAACCCTTTTAGGCCTATCTATCAATGGTGATCCTTTTACCATATTATTTGTGTGCAGTAGCTTCAGCCCACAAAAATTCAGATGTCCAAATATGAAATGCCACAACCAAGATTCATCCTGAACTTCTGTCTAAAATGAAGCTTGCAAATTAGCGCTGCCATTTTCTTTCTTGTTGAAGGGATCGACTATTTCTTTACTTTCTGCCTTGAATGTAGCTCCTGTATTTGTCTTTCCTTTCATGTTGGGAACTACCCTTTATGGAAACAAGCGGTTGCTTGTCATTGGGACTTTTTTTATTAGTTGGTAACTTGGACGTTTCTCTTTGATCACACAATGATCATCTTCCATGTAGACTCTGTATCATTTTTCAATCAACTGTCCAATGCTTAACAAATTATGCTTCAGACCTTCGACATGATAGATATCAGGGATCTACATACTCTCCCCCTATTTGGTTAGAAAATACACATTGCCTTTTCATAAAACAGTAACTTGGACATTGTTTCCAAGTGTAACATCAGTTTGAACTGAATTATCTAGACTAGAAAACAAATTTAAATTACCAGTCATAGGATTGTTGTAGCTTGAATCTAAGTGCCATATGTCATGTGTACTTTCTTGAATAGCATTGCATTCAAGTGGAGATGTCGATGCCATTAACATTGCACTTGTCGAAGTGCTGGTGCTAGTCGACTGATTTGGGCTTTGTCTTCCTTGGTCATATTGTTTCTTCCTGCATTCATATGCATAATGACCCAATTTCTTATAATAATGACATTGAATTTTTTATTTATCAAACCTTTGGCCACTTGGCTGACTTTGGTTCTGATTATCTCCTCTACCACCGACATTTGCAAGACTTTTACCTCGTCCTCCTATTGAATAAATTATTCATCTGTCTCTAGAGTTGTTTCTCCCCCTGCCTCTACCACGGCTTATGGATGACTTTGCTGCGAATGCACCTTCCAATGATGTTTGTGTTCTGTTGAGTCTGTGTTCATGATTCATGAGTGAAGCTTGCATCTCATCAATGGTAAATGTTGACATGTCTGTGTGTTCTTCTAAGGTCACAACCAAGTTTTCAAACCTTGGGAGAAGAATTCTGAGAATTGTTTCAACAACTCTTTGGTCTTCTATGTCTTCTCCATGAGATTTCAGTTGCTTTATCAAACCAACAACTCTGGTGTAGAATGTGTCTACAGTCTCTGAATCTTTCATGGACAGAGATTCAAAATATCTTATCAAAATCTGCATCTTGGATGTCCCTACCTTATCCAAACCTTGATAGGAGGTCTCCAATATGTCCCATGCTTTTTTAGCATTAATTTTTGCTGCTACTCTTGGGAGTATGCTTTCATGCATAGCTTGGTGTATGTAAAACATAGCTTTTCCATCTTTCTTCCTATGTTCCCTCAAGATATCTTTCTCAGCTTGTGTGAGATTGTTATATGTTGTCATGTCTATTGGTTCTCCATAACCATGTTGGACTATCTCCCAGACATCTTGACCTTTGAACAAGGCCTTCATAGTTATAGACCAATATTCATAATTATTTCCTGTAAAAATTGGAGTTTGGAATGAACTAGAAGTGGAATCCATTTTTAATTTTTTTAATTTTACTTAGAAAAATACTTTTCCACTTTTAAGACAAGATTTCTTTCCTAAACCTTGCTCTAATACCAGTTATCCAAAACTGAGCCGACTAAACTTGAGTTTACCGCTCAGTGATTAAATATTTTAATTTTCACGCCTACCTCCTTTTTCTTTTTCTTGTCGGTTGAAACTTGTCTAACTCCCAACTAGACAAGTTTACTAAATTTGGTCGGCCTTTTAGACCCGACTAATTTACTTCGACAAGTTCTTACTTGTCATTTCTAATGACAGTTACTTAGACCACTTGTCGGTAACTTCACTTCGACCACTAGTGGGTTTTACCTCTTCGACCACCAGTCGGTTTTACTTCGATCACTTGTCAACTGATCACTTCGACCACTAGTCGGCTGATCACTTCGACCATTAGTCGGTTTACTCAGCCAACCTTGTCGGTTCACTTGGTTTTAAACGGAAATTACAGAGAGTGTTTCTTAGTCTAAAAGACTTAATAAATTACAAATGCTTTTCACCTGTGAGTAAGATCAAGTAAAAATGGACAGAATAACAATTCTAGAGAACTTATAAAAACATATGCCCAAATATTTAGGAAGACTTGAGTCGACCACTTTGCTGTAAAACCTGGAACTTTCATGGAGTGAGAAATTTATGGATTCTTTTTCTTTCACTCAACTGTAATTGTAAAAATACATTTACTCAAGTAAATATGGAAAGAATGTGCAGCCAAATAAACATGCATTCAACCATAAACTATTTCATATAAATATTGTCCAGAAATAGAAAAGGTAATACAAACTTGTCGGCTCACCGACTGATCCTTTTACAAAGCTTTGGCTCTTCGACATAATCACATACACAGAAGCTTGAGCTTCAACTTCTCTTTCTCACTTTTCTCACCTTGAAGTTCTCTCGTGAGTTTTGTTGTCTAACTTGATTTACAATTTTCTTCTTCTATTTATAAGCAACCTGAAAATTGCTTCTGCATGAATCGACTGACTCACCATTAAAGACTGTAATAACTATCTACCTAAAAACTTATCTTCAGAAATTAATTCAACTGGTTTACATTGCTGAATCGTGGACACTTCCCTCTTGTCAAACTGACCGACAAGATCTGGACTGATACTGACTCTGACAGAGTTAGCTGAGAGTCAGGTACGAATCTGCGAGTGATTAATATTTCCAACAAACAATCCTGAGAAGTTGGGGAAAGATGCTACCATCTCGTTCAAGATGACCATGTGGTTCCATGTGGTTCCAGATGATGAACAGACCATGCCACTCCGCCATAACCTCATGGAAGGTCTTCAATACCACAATCAAATCCATCAACATCATGGAATGTGGCACTGGAAACACTGATGATGTGAGTAAGAGAGAGAGCATAATTAAATACTACAATAACATCTGTATCCAGTTGAATGTGGATCCTAGATCCAATATCTCCTGTTACAACTCAAGAGGAGGTGGAAACTCAGAGAAAATCATTACCAGGTGTTTCTTGGATGGCTTTGGATGGCCTTGCGAGCCAATGCCAATTCCATTGAAGAACAACCAATGTCTCATGTTAAATATCTCCTCTCTTCACATCAATAAGGACATGTCAATGATGTCCGTGGCTATTGCGTAAATAATTTGCAGTGCACCTCTCTTAGCATGCGCACAGATTCTCTCACAATATATATGAAATTTTCAACTCAATATGATCATTTTCAAATTATTATGATCATTTGCTTTTGAATTTCAAAAATTTGGGAATCCATGAGCAAAATGTGCAAAAATTTGCACATATGATTAATAATAAATATTTTGGTAATCCCATAAGACATCTTCTTCAATAAAGGGGAATGCTTTATGACATAAGTAAAATGTGAAAGTAAATCTTGGCTTATCAAATTTAAACTAAACTATGAAAATTAGTTACATTGTTAAGAAAAGTAATTACAAATTGAGTTTATAGGTTAAGCATTCAAGTAGGAATCTCATTCTAAGACTAGTAAAATTACGTCTTCAACTTGCATGTGTTAAGCATATGACTCAGACTAAGACATGAATCTATCCTGCAGTTTCCACCTGTTGTTCCTTCTTACTCATTTTAAGGTGAAAGAAAGTGAGTTCCCTTATCCTTTAATCTGTGAACGACTAGTTCTTGGCCCAACCCAGCCCCTAATTTCAGTATAAGGTAGCTTAATCATGTGTTTGCTATAGAGGAAACAGCCAGATGCACCTTGGAATTATTCATCAATCGATAACAAAATCTTTATATTTCATTTAATTTATAAATTGATAAGAATTATTCTTTGTTAAAAATAGGATGAATTTATCTTTGTTATTGTCTTGTTACACTGAAGGTGTTATTTAAGGGGTTGTTTGCTCAGCAAATTTCGTTGTCCACTCATCGTCTGTCGAGAGCCTGTCAAAAGCCTCCCCGTGTCCATAGACTCTTTAACGTAATCGTGACCACATGGTTGTATCCTTGATGCGACGACATGCTGTCTATCTCATCGATATTCCCTCATGCCACAGGTCTTGGAATGGGCCTTACAGCCTGACTGAACCGCATATCGCTTGGAGCAATTGTCGCACTTCCATTTCTTCTCGCCATGCTTCCAACATAACTGTTTCTTGATTATCGTTAGGTCACCAAGAATCCCTGGAAGGATCATGGGACACGCATCAGCTTCGGGCAAATGTAAGCCCGTTTTTGGATCTCCTTGCTGTCTATGAGCTTCTCTGCTTTAGTGAATATGCAAAGAAAAATGGATATGATCACAGCTTCATCCAGGCCATATGATTGAGTAATTATCTTCTAGCCTTCTGTGTCTTGGAATCCTTCCAGTGAATAAGCATCGACTTGTATATTCTCTTCAAAGTCCAAACTCCTACGTCTCCTCCTAAAAAAAGGTCTCCATCAGAAGGCCTTGTAATAATTGGCAAAATTATTGTAGTAACTTACCACCAGTAAAGCACTGCCTAAAACTTTAACAATGGATATCAGGGTAGGACTAATGGTAGTGGTGGCATAGTTTTGCTTGGTGGGTTCTTTATTTATGGATGCATCTGGTGCTCCCCATCCAAACTCATATATACCTGCTGAAATTTCCCTTGGATGGGATTGCTCTGAAGGCAAACTCATGGTGAATTTCTTTAACGGATTTATTGAAATGGATTTCAAACTAATTAGTCTGTTATGATTAGGCTGTCTCGATGGAGCGGCTAGGGGGGACTGATTAGTCTGATGATGAGGCACCGATACTGAACACAAGGAGACTATAGATACTCATAGGGAGGCACATTTATAGTCTACCGATAACACCTCATTCCCACTGTATGAAAGAGAGACAAGTTGTTAAATACGTTATATATCTTTTATCAAGCTCTATAATACCAGGAAATGGTGGTAACCAAATCTATGAAAAAGAAACATGAGTAATATGCAACTACTAATCCCATGGAATCTTATCTTAAGGGAGAGAAGAAAGGAGGTGGTTAATGAACCAGGATTGCCAGCTAAACCTATTAAGTAAGCACCTCCTATAGCTGTAGTCCCAGCTTCTATGGTTAAACCAGTAGTCCTTGGTTTAGTTCTTCATGATAGACTGATACTATTCATCCATGGCAGCCTCCCAATAAGGATTTCTCACAGCTTCTGCATAAGACTGTGGATATGTAGCAATTACCATGTAACAGTGGATTGGAATAAAGGGATCTATGGCAGTGAGTGCTTGTGGAGAAGCATGTCGAATTTCTTTAACAGATTTATTTCAAACCTATAAATTTGTTGAAAATACATAGATTACAACAAAAGAAGCCACTCCACTTTCACTTTATAAATTTGAGAACTTGGCTAGGCAAGGTGCATTCTACAGTCCAAGTTTGGGTGGCAGATTTTCATCAAATATTTGTGTGATATATATGTGTAATGGTGGCGAGTCTTTTATATGTGTAATGATGGTGATATATAAAATCTTGTATAGGATAGAGTGGAGAGTGTGTACTATGCTTTTAAATATGTTTTTTTGGGAGGAAGGTTGTATAACGTGTTGAAGGAGTTGCACCGTGTGGGAGAGAACCATTGTCGCTGTATTTGATTGTTGCATCACAGTTGTGTGGAGGGTGAAGTTGTTTTTTCTGATTGGTCAATAATGCACGTTCTGGAATAGACCATTACTGATAAGAATCTAATGCTAACTGCAAAAAAAAGGAACCATTGTCTACTATGGTATAGCGCTCAAAGCGCAGAAATTTACATGTGGAGAGAAATCACCAGATATTATTCAGTATTTATGGAGGAAAATGTTTGCATCCTCAATCTCTTGTAAGAAATGTTTGTGTCCAGTTTGTAATTGTTGGCTTAAAGCGCTAGTGTTTGGAATTAATGTGCAATGTGGAAGTCTATGGGTCGTCTTCTATGATCTGGTGGAAGAAACCGTTGTAGTTGGAGGATCCGCCTACAGAGGAAGAGACTGTCATCTATTTTTGCTTGAGAGGAGTTGTTGCCTTTTCCAATCCCAAGCTGAAGTCTGCAAAGAGGAGAAGATTCTAAGAAAATAAAGCCACATGAACAAAGGGGCGTGAGGTTGGGCTACCTAGAAATTACTAAAGAAACTTTCTGTGTATTACTGTCCAGATCGGCCACATTCATCTGTAATTGAAGATACCTTAAACGGTGGATTTTGATGTGTTCTTCAGGAAATCTGTGACTGGTTTGTTGAAAACTCGGGCTATTTTTTTGATTGGAGGCAGTGAACTGAATACTATTCTATTGACAATAGTGAAGTATGAGAGCCGCTTGAAGGGCATGAGACACATTAATATGTGAGGCTCAGGTCCCGATAATGTTATGCTTCTAGCCAATGTTAGGATTATTACATTCCTTTGTTATAGGGTGGATTCTCTCTTGACATGAAGAAAATGTCTTTCATTTAGTCATCTAGCTAGAGAAGAGAATGTCTCGGTCTTTTCGTAAATGTTTGATTAATTGTGATATGGGTCATATGCAAGTAAGTTGATTTATGTTATATGAAAGCTACTGGATTGTAAATGAAATATGAGTCATGATGAAATAAGGGAGTGTAAAATTTTTATTTTCAATGGCCATCCAAACTATAGATTGTAAAAGTAATGTCTTGATCAAAGGTCCTTTAAAATTTGTAAATGTTAAATAAGTGCACTGTTGAGAGTGTTAAAGTCAAGTTAAAGTTGAGAGATTATTGTGATAAATAGTTGGAGTCAAGACATTAATTTTGAAGTTCAAGTTAAAGTTAAGTTTGAAGGCCAAGCTAAGTGAGTAAGTAATGGCATTGTCAAAGTTTGTCAAGTTTATGGTGATATTGGTGCGTCAATTAAGTTTGTCAATCCATTGTCATAGGTATCTTGTTGGACCTTGATCAACCCCAACAAGAAACATTTGTATGCTAAAGGTGATGTAAAAGGAAAATGTTAATGACAAAATACAAAGCAAGAAGGCTACAGTGGAAAAAGATATGAATGGTGTTGAGATAGAATAGTCGAATATTCAACCAGGCACTTCAATCTAAACATAGAAACCATAGTTTCCACAAAATATTTCATCTGAATAAATTCCATATCTGACAGACCCATGTGCTACCTTGGAAGACTGTGAATTTGAAGGGACTCTACAGGATAAAATGCCCATCCTTGTTCATCCATATTTTTGGTTTGAATTCGAGGCAGTCATTATCCCAGATGGCATCCCTACAACCCATGGCGTATGGGTGGTAAGTCACTCAAGTTACTTTGTGCATGATAGTCCTATCAGGGAAAACGTCGTTGTGAAGAGCATTCTTGGAGTCCAATAGGACCGACTGATAAAGTCTCACCGATTCAAAGATTGATGCGTCTAGGTAATGTACACTCTGCAGATCCTCGTATGAAAATACCCAGGCTTTTCCGTCCTATTTGGGTCTGGGTTCGACAGCCATGAGACAGGAAATTTCTTTGTGTATTACTTCCAAGATGCCTACAAAATGTTTACATGTACCATAAGTTAGATATTTACATGTGGATATTTTAATACGAACTAAACATACAAACTTTAGCACAACAAATTTCTATTTACCTGTGAATAATGAATTTCTATTTACCTATGATTCATCTTGCCAGAATATTTCTATTGCGCTCCCTGATTCCATTAGAAGCCTTAAATTTTTCATTAGAATCCAGGAAGGTAGAGAAGAGTTGGGATGTTTGTTCAAGCAAATCCATATGAGATCCAAGGACTTCATTGTCATTATACTACATTCCAAGAGAGAAGTTTTAGTATCAACAAGTTGCAACCTCCTCATTTGAATACCGTCAAATGCATCATCTTCATGATAATCAACAAGCCTCCATTCTATTTCCCCACATGGTAATTATGTATCCAATCATCAATACTTATAGAATATTGCTGCAATAAATCATCAATAATGATGATTTCTATCCAATGCCAAAGTCGATGGGAGAAGAGCTCTACATCTCTTAGCCAACTTTCATAGTTTGTCATACATATTTGTATCGTTCCAACCGTCTACTTCCACAGTTTCCATGGGACACTTGGCCGTCATGCATATCATTTGAAACACAACTGTGTAGGTCCACTAGACACTCAGTTTGTACATCTGAAAACCCAAACTCAATGAGCCAGAAAGACATTGCACTAGAAAACACGTGGGTGATTTGAAGGTTTGTTGGGATTTAAAAAATAAACAGGCCAGGCCGCCACCATGGTTTTGAAAAAAAAATTATCCGGCAATGAGCTCTACTAATGGAGATAACTGAAGTTGCAGAACTTGAAAAAGAAAGAAAAACTTATGTGAATCTGAAGGTTGAAGAAAGGTTTATGGGATTCTAATGAGCGGTCATATTTATATTAGTTATTTTGCAAAGAAATGTAACAATAAGAAAATGACTTTGTGTTCAGTGGATTGTAATTTTCAGTTTCATATATCAAAGCTTACGACTCAGAGGGCCTCCACATTCCATCATGATGGTTTTGGGATCCGCAAGGAGCGAAGGGTACCATGGCTTTTCCTTTACGTGTAGTGAAGAGAAAAGGTAAAAAGAAGTTCAATGGAATTGTTACGTCTATCAAAACTTGTGCCCCATGAGTTATAATGTGTGTGTGCAAGGGGGTGGGCTTCTGCATCCATTATGTCATGAAAATTAAGCAACAAGCTACTAATGGACATCCTGACTATATTATATCGATGTTCAATACAAATCTTGACTTGGGATGTTAAAAACCTGAAACAAAATATTTTCTTCAACTGTCAACCTTATTTTCCCATTCAATGATCTTCAATACATGAAATTATAAGAGGACCCACGTGAATGGTCGACAGGAAAAATGGTGTTGCTTGTGCAAATTATGATGTGCAGAAATTTTGATGTCTCACATAGTTCAAGTTTCAATTTCAAAGGGATAGTCTCTCCACATCGAGGTCACGTCTCATTTTCAAAGGACTTGAGCCTCATATAATTGTGGCACCGGCCCTCTGGCCATTGGACCGGCCTTCCTCTCCGTCGCCTGCCTTTCGCTTCTTCCATCGTCGTCATTAAACCCACCATCCATTTTTTTCTCCCCTCCTCCAGGTCCCTCTCCTGCATTCAATTCGCCACCTATATTCTTTAGCTCTTCTCAATTCAAACAACACTCCCACGGATTTGCCACCTATCTTACTTAGCTCTTCTCAATTCAAACAACACACTCACGGGTAGTTCTTCACCACCTCCCAGTTCTTGCATTTGTTATGTTCAGAGATACAGACAATACCGCCCACCATGGCTCACAACATCGCCATTGTTCTGAGCACTTTGTTAGCACTAACCATTGCTGTAACATCGATAGGGTTACATCGGCAAGGTCCTTCGAAGAAATAGAGTATATCATATGGTCAAAGAAACAGCAAATTGTTGCACTGATCGAGCTTGTAATGAATGACCAAGCTTGTAATGCACAGCATTAGAGAGACAATAGAGATAATTTTCAATGGACAAGTTCACATTCTGAGACTTCACGCCAACACAAACAACATATTTTTATTCATTCCACGATTCCATGGACCGAAAGGAAGCCTGCAGTGAAGTTGCAAGCCTGTAATGTTATTATGCTTCCTAGACTCTGCAGGCCTGATTGGCAATGTTTTTTTTAAAGAGAATTAGCGACTGATTATTATATTATACAGGTAGACAAGAGCCGAATTTGGTGGGATCAGCGTTTGGTGGCCTTACAACCTACTCTGATGGAGTAAAGGCTCTTTTGCAGAAAGGTTATGAGAGAATAACACCATTTTTTGTTCCTTTTACCATTTCAAACATGGGATCTACATTGTTGGAAATTGATACGAGATTAATGGGCCCAACCTACTCAGTTTCGACAACATGTGCAGCAGCACATTACTACTTATATGCAGCTGCAAACCATATTCACAGAGGCGAAGTAGACATCATGCTTGCAGGTGGAACAGATGCTGGGATTGTGCCCATAAGTGTAGGTGGATTTATTTACCTTAGGGCCCTTTCTCAGAGGAATTTTGACCCACAGATAGCTTCGAGACCATGGGACAAAGATCATGATGGATTTGTCATAGTTGAAGGTGCTGGTGTGCTGGTGAGCTTAAGTTGAACTCAACCACTGGATTTTTCTTTTATGTTACGGACGCAAAATGTAGATCATAAGATTCACAAAACCAATCGCATTCAAGCTGTGTTATATGATTGGATCAATCTTCCTCTTCTTTATTTAGAAATTGTAATGTACAGAATCTAAAAAAATAATGGGCCTTTTTTTAATGTTTTTGTTTGGTTGGCATACATTAACAGGAAGACTGGAGAGAAGAAGGAATTCAAGTAGATACCCAATTCCATTTTAATTTATTTTGTAAATTAAGTTAATAATTGAGAAACAGCTAAATTTGATACTCATTTGGAACCATGGTAGACCAAAATCATGTTGATAATTTGATTGACTATTGCAACACCACTGGATTCATATACCTATAATGTCATCTAATTGATTTAGGCAACTTTGTATGTAGAATTCCATGTCTGATTTATGTTATTTCAGTGGTTTCTCAGGTTTAAAATCAATGGGGGAGCCTCTGTACTGGACCTCCTGCTTCAATATTGCTGAAGATGTAGCTCGTGGCTTGGCCCACCTGCACCAGACATCTAGATTAATTCATGGTAACCTCAAATCTACCAATGTTATACTAGGAGCGGATTTTGAAGCTTGTATTACAGACTATGGTCTTACATTGTTTGACACTGAGCAATCTGAGGACACAACCCTATTAGTTTACAAGGCCCATGAATTTATCAAATATGACAAGAGAATGGGACCCAAATCAAAGTACTCTTACTTGAGCTTCTTACTGGCAAGATCCCATTGCAGTCCATCCTCAATGGACAAGCAATGGATCAACAAAAATGGGTTCATTATGTTCAAGCAGAAGAACTTGAATTAGGTGCTATTGATGGTTTTGATTCCTCCAATGAGTCCCCTGAGGATAAGCTGATAATACTCCTTGATTTAGAAGTTTCCTATCTAGCTCCATCTCTAGAAAAAAGGCCAACAATGAGGTAGGTTTTGAGGATGATTGAGGAGGTCAAGGAACATTCAGCTTCTTCATAGTGTATTCAATCCTCAAGATAGTAAGTGAGTATCCATGACTCAATATCTTCATACAATGCCATGGATTGAGACTAGCATTTATAACTACTACTATGTCCATGACTCCAGGGATTCAACTTACCCATTGAATTCACTAAGTAGGACAATCCTAATCTCTTGTTGGAAATATTGTACACGAACTTTAGGTTGGATGTTTGGCTGATCAAATATTGTTAACACATCAACCACAACTTTAAAGGTAGCTATATTAGTAATCACTGCATGACAATCCTAATTGTTAGAATAATCAACCCATAGTTTACCCACTTAGACATTAATTCCATTATTTTTGTCTTATTTGCCTAGTTCATGTGTCCCACCTTGTGCAAGTTGCTATTTGCCTATCTATAATGGTCAAACTTGCCATATTTGACTCATGGAGCGCATGGGAGAGTTAAAGGAATCAATTCTGCTTTATTCCTGGCCTCCTAGGCGCCCTTCTGCTTTTTCTGCTTTATTGCCTTCTTTTTCAGTGTTTTAAGGCAAAAGGAAAAGCTAGACTAGGTGAGGTTGACTTGTTTTTTGTCCTACACATCCTCCTCTCTTTTCTCCATGCAAAAGCATGTATAAGCTGCCATTCCACCACTCTTTAGCTTGCCTATGCCTTTTTTCCAATTCGTGAGCTCCATGACAGATTTGGGATCAGCTTTTTACACCTATGGGGGATTTGCTTATTTTTGGTAAGCCTGCTTTATGCTAGATTTGGATGCCTCCTCATGCATTCGATTTCTTGATGTATTCTATTTATTCAGAAACCTATGTTATTACAGGGTTGGCTATTGTAAACTCAGTTAATACAATTTAGTGTTACAACTCCATATTCAGTCTCTCTTGTTAATAATTTTGCATGATCAATTGATAATTGTTGTGAGTAAAATTAATCTATTGCTGGCCTTAATTTCCACATGGTATCAGAGCCATTGTAGGTTGTTTCTCTCCTTCAAAAATTGTTTTATAGGTTCGACATCAAAGACTGGGAGCCTTCTACTGACAGCCGGGACAGATTTTCTAGAGCTATGGATCAATCACAGAAAACTATCTTGACTCCTTTCAATTTCTTTGAATGGAAAGTAGATATGGAGATACTGTTGAGAGCGAAAGGCCTCTACAGGGTGACTATGGCAACAGAAGCAGAGCCCAATGCAGCTGCAGAGAAGATAAAATGGCACAACAGGAGGGATGAGGCTTATGGCCTCCTGTGCCTGAGTATTTCCAGAGACCTCCTTTTCCATCTCGATGGATTGACATCACCGAATGAAGTATGGGAGAAGCTTGCTGATATTTTTGGAAAGACAGATGAGATGAGGGGACATCAAATCGAGAATGAGCTGATTTCTCTAAGTCCAACAAGCTTTGAATCCCTGCAGCTATATTTCTCCAAGTTCAAAGCACTAGTTTTGCAGCTGAAACAGTGTGGTATTGAAAAGAAAGATGATCAGATCGTACTAGCCATCCTCTCGAAGCTGGGCCCTAATTATTCAGTGTTTGTTTCGACCTTCTATGCCACAAAACTGATAGCTCGAACCTGGAAGATGCATAGCCTTGCAGATTTCATGGAATCTCTCACACAAGAACAGGACAAGCTGGTGATGATGGGCACCATCAAACCATCCAAATATCAAGCTTTGATTGCTGGAGATTCGAGGGTGGATTCAAAAAGAAAAAAGAAAGCTAAAAATACACCTGAGCAAAAGAGAGACAAGAAACAGTCTCTGGAGGATCAACAAGGTCCCAAGAAGAATAACCAGAAGAAGAAGAACAAAGGTGAAATGAACAAGTGTGCATACTGCAATAAGGGAAATCACACTGAAAGCTCTTGTATGAAAAAGCAAATAGACATGCTGACCAATCTCCTGGAGAAGAATGGCATCTCCCTTCCAGAAAGCTCAAAGAAGAGAGAAGTAGGATCAAGTTCCGATGACAGAGAGAGAGTTCATGCTCTAGTTGCTGGCACATCAAGCTCACCCATTTTTATCATAGATTCTAGAGCTTCAAGACACATGGTTTCGACTAAGGGGGCCTTCTCCTCACTGGATATGTCGAAAGGACCATCTATTGTACTGGGAGATGACTCTCTCACTGAACGTAAAGGCAAAGGAAGGATAGATCTTGATCATGGTCAGTTCAGCAATGTGCTATATGTCCCTGGTCTCACCTCCAACCTCCTGTTAGTGTACCAGATGACCCACACTGGGTCTCCTAAGAAGGTCATATTCTCCCCCGATGAAGTTGAGATCACAGAGATTTCAACTGGTAGAGTCATTGCAAAAGGAGTTGCGAATCATGCTCAAAAGGTATACATGTTCTCACGCTTCCTACCTTACTCAAACCCCTCTACTCTTCTCATTTAGCTAATGAAGCTAGCAAGCTGTGGCATGAGATATTTGGCCACCTTAACTACAAATATCTTTCTGATCTTAGTGAAAAAGAGATGGTCATAGGGCTTCCCAAGATAAAATTTTCCAAAGGAGTCTACCAAGGCTGTATCCTAGGAAAACACCCAGAGCACAAATTTGAGAGAGCTGATCCATAGTGATGTTGTTGGTCCATTCCCTCATATGTCTATGAGTCAGGCCAAGTATGCATTAACTTTCATTGATGACTTTTCCAGGTATTGTTGGGTTCACTTCCTGAAACACAAGTCTGAAGTTTTTGGCCTATTCAAAGTCTTTAAGGCTTTGGTTGAAAACCAGTCTGGAAGGAAACTCAAGGCCCTCACATCTAACAATGGTGGTGAGTATGTCAAGTCTGAGTTTATTAACTATTGTGCAGATGCAGGTACTCAGATGCAGCATTCTATCCCCTACACACCATAGCAAAATGGTGTTGCTGAGAGGAAGAACAGATCACTGAAGTAGATGGCAACATGCATGATGGAGGCCAAAACTTTGCCACCAAAGTACTGGGTCGAAGCTATCAACTATGCATCCTATATTCAGAATAGGGTGCCTCACAAATAGCTTGATGGTATGACTCCTTTTGAAGAATGGAGTGGGCACAAGCCAGATGTGACCCATTTCAGGATTTTTGGCTCAAAGGCATGGGCTAGAATCCCGACAGAGAAGAGGAAGGATTTGCAGCCCCAAATCCAAGAGTGTCTTTTTGTTGGATACTCTGAAGATTCAAAAGGGTACAAGTTGATAAATTTGAGCACAAATAAATCCTTCATTGAAAGGTGTGTTCAGTTTGAAGAAGAACCCCTTGCAGAAGTGGAAGTTGGTGAAGCCTCTTCACCACCTGAACCTCAAGAAGTAAGTAAAGAGTTTGTTGAACATGCTGATTCTGATTTGTCTGATGGATATGAGTTTATTGCAGACCCTAACAGCCCCACAAGGCCAAAATGGGCAGCCAAGACACTACATGTAGCAGGTGAGCTAGCTGGGGATCCCAATGACCCAAGGAGAACTAGATCTCAATTTGAGACTGGTCTGTGCATGAAGGATCCTATGCTTGCTGAAAAATGCTATTTGATGGTGGAGTCTGATCCTCAAACATATGAAGAAGCAGCAGGAGATCCAAGATGGCAAACAGCCATGAAGGAGGAGTTCAGCTCACTCCAGAAGAGCAACACATGGGAGCTAGTGGATCTTCCCCCAGGGAGAAAACTAGTACAGTGTAAGTGGGTCTATAAGACCAAATTTGCTGCTGATGGTTCACCACTAAAGTACAAGGCCATATTGGTAGCCAAAGGCTACTCATAGGTTCATGGCATAGATTACAATGAGACCTTTGACCCATTGGCAAAAATGGATTCCATCAGTCTAGCTCTAGCCATTGCAGCCTCAAGGCAATGGGAGGTACATCACATGGATGTAAAATGTGCCTTCCTGAATGGAGATCTCACTGAGGAGATATATATGTAGCAGCCTCAAGGTTTTTCTACTAACCCTTCTCTTGTGTGCAGGTTGAGAAAGTCATTGTATGGGCTAAAGCAAGCCCCCAGGGCTTGGTATGCCAAGATTGATAGCTTCTTGCTATCACTAAATTTTGTTCGGTGCAAATCAGATCCAAATGTCTATTTGAAGTTAGTTAATGGTTCATTAATGATAATTGTGTTATATGTTGATGACCTCCTCATTACAGGAAGCTCACAGGCTGAGATTGCTTCCTTAAAAGGAGCTATGAACCAAGCCTTCTCCATGACAGATTTGGGGCTCTTAAGTCAATTTTTGGGGCTTGAGATCTCTCAAACCAAAGCTGGAATCAAGGTGCACCAGTACAAATATGCCTTGGACTTGCTGAACAAATTCAAAATGAAGGATTGCAAAGCAAGCAAAACTCCTTTCCTTTCAGGAGTGAAGCTGGAAGAAGCTGATTCTTCACCGATGGTAAACAATACACTGTATAGGCAATTGATTGGCTGTTTGTGGTATTTGACACATACTCGACCTGATATTTGTTATGCAGTAAGTGTGGCTTCTAGATTCATGGATCAACCTCAAGAGATCCATTGGAAAGCAGCCAAAAGGATCCTTAACTTTGTTCAGGGAACAAGGACACATGGGATCTTCTATAAAGCAAAATCTGATCTTGAGTTGATTGGATTTACTGACAGTGATTGGGTAGGTGATAGCACAGACAGAAAATCCACTTCAGGATATGTTTTCATGCTTGCAGAAGGGCCAATCACCTGGTCAAGCAAGAAAAAGAGTGCCATTGCACTCTCATCTACAGAAGCAGAGTACAGAGGAGTTGTTAATGCAGCAACTCAATGTTTATGGTTGCAGGGTTTACTTGGAGAGTGTGGTTTCGAACCTGAGTACTCAACTACCATCTACTGTGATAACCAGAGTACCATTCGAATCTGCAAGAATCCAGTTCAGAAGCAGAGAACCAGACACATTGAGATCCATATGCACTACATCAGAGAACTTGTGCATGATGGCACCATTCACCTACTCTTCTGTTCATCTTCAGAACAAGTAGCTGACATCTTCACCAAAGCATTTTTTGAGAAGACCTTCAACAATCTCAAATCACTGCTAGGGATTGCTGATCATGCTATGAAAGCATGAGTGAAGACAAGATTCTACAATTTTGTTTTACAGTCCATGTTTAAGGGAGGATTTTCCCAAGTTGGTTTTGCCTCTTTCCTTGTTTAAATGGATTTGCAGTATGTAAAGGGTGACTAAGCCTTGTTTCTAGGCCCTATAATTTTCTGATATATTACTCATAAGTCAGGCTTAAGGGGAGGTGTTAGAAAAATCAACCCATAGTTTACCCACTTAGACATTAATTCCATTATTTTTGTCTTATTTGCCTAGTTCATGTGTCCCACCTTGTGCAAGTTGCTATTTGCCTATCTATAATGGTCAAACTTGCCATATTTGACTCATGGAGCACATGGGAGAGCTAAAGGAATCAATCTGCTTTATTCCTGGCCTCTTAGGCGCCCTTCTGCTTTTTCTGCTTTATTGCCTTCTTTTTCAGTGTTTTAAGGCAAAAGGAAAAGCTAGACTAGGTGAGGTTGACTTGTTTTTTGTCCTACACATCCTCCTCTCTTTTATCCATGCAAAAGCATGTATGAGCTGCCATTCCACCACTCTTTAGCTTGCCTATGCCTTTTTGCCAATTCGTGAGCCCCATGACAGATTTGGGATCAGCTTTTTACACCTATGGGGGATTTTCTTATTTTTGGTAAGCCTGCTTTATGCTAGATTTGGATGCCTCCTCATGCATTCGATTTCTTGATGTATTCTATTTATTCAGCAACCTATGTTATTATAGGGTTGGCTATTGTACACTCAGTTAATACAATTTAGTGTTACAGCTCCATATTCAATCTCTCTTATTAATAATTTTGCATGATCAATTGATAATTGTTGTGAGTAAAATTAATCTATTGCTGGCCTTAATTTCCACACTAATATCTTGTTGGAAATGTTGTACACAAACTTTAGGTTGGATGTTTGGCTGATCAAATATTGTTAGCACATAAACCAAAACTTTAAAGGTAGTTATATTAGTAATCACTGCATTTGGTGCAGGTTTGGCAGAAGATGATGAATATATCATCAACTTGTATTTGTGGTTTTCAATTATATATATATATAGCAAACCCATCATTAGCAGTTTTGCTATGAAGATCATGGAGCCTCTCACTTAATCATAAAAAAAATAGATTGATCATATTTGACGATGGCTTTATAGCTCATCTCAGTAAACATGATTAACTTACTATAAGCATAGGATATTTTAATTTATAATAAAAATCAGAAATAAGATAACTCAATATGGAAAAGTTTAAATGGGGTTTTCCTTTTATATTAGGTTGAAAAATGGATTTTTATGTTGCAGTATGACAGAAATTAAAAAATGCAATTATTTTTTGTCTTTGATTGTTCTCTTTCTTACCATGATTTGGAGGTACTATACAAGTCTAATGGGGTGACGTTGGGTACTTTGAAATGTACATGAAACTTGTGCTAAACTATAGAGATCTAATTGTTAATAGTTTCGTTTATTGATTTTTTTCAACTATTTTTTTTCTATTTTTGTACTGTTAAATACCTCTAAAGTTACAATCTCTCTACAATGCATATTTTTACAAGCTTTGGTACACCATTACAATTCCATGGATGAGGCTTTCGTGGGTCTTAATTGTCCTCTCAGGCTTCCCCAACAGCTCCAACTTGAATATGGTTTTCTTCCTCTTGTCTGCAAAATATATACTCGATGCCATGAAAGGAGGCCAAAGCCTACATCCTGGGCACAATAACATCCCCAAAAACATGAATTATGGGTAGATATCACCATCAAACAACAGTATTTTGAGTTACAGGCATAACATCAGCCCTAAATAAATTACGTGGGTGAATAACAGCCTTACAAATCACATTTCAGACCTTAAAATAGTATAAGAAACAAAGCTGGGCGAGTTTTGAATATTTTTGGGTATATTGTAGCCCTAAAAAGGTAATGATTAGCCACCTTAATGATCAGATTTGGTAGGAAAACATTGTAGCAGCAACAGACCTACATCATCCTCTTGCATTAGAGAAGCTACAACATCACTTTGAAGTCATGGAAGTCAGCCTTTGGATAGAAATGAATAGGTCTCTGACCTGCTTGGAGTGTTTCCTTTATGGATTCTGTGGAATTGTTGAACCAGAAGTCATATAATCAAAGCTATGGGAGAGCCTATTGATGAAAAATTCCCTCCTTTGGGTGCCTTTCTTCTGCATTACCCTTGTATGGATGGTCCATTCAATCCTAGTCACACGGGTAGTCAACCTTATGGAGTAAAGTTCAGCTATAGATAGACCTATTTCACACATTCCTCATGTGGGGTACTTTCATGGTTTGATTGAGTAATGTAGCTGTCGAGCTATAACTCTTAAAGAGCGTCCAACTGTTTGAGCCCTATTGGCATCTCTGTTGAAGATGTCGTCTCAGAGATGATGCACCCAGCCCTCTAAGAAGGAATTTTCAAATACTTATTACCTCAATATATATATCTTTGGGTATATTTATGGAATATTGAGTGGATGTCTTGCTTGGAAATTTCTAGGTTGGACATATCAGTCCTTGTGGATAAATCTACCTTGAAGTAATTATCTTGAAACTTTAGCCTGGATGCTTTGTGGACAAACTAGTGGAGAGAACCCATGAGATTGAAGATTATTGTTGATATGTGGACAAAATTTGATTGGATCAATTTCCTTTGGACACCGTTGGATTGCTTTATGGGAATCTTTTGGTTGCATGAAGGCTTCTAACTTCCTTGTTGACTTGGCTTGTTGATGACGTCTTCGTGAAGAGACCTTTGGAGGCCATGCGGCTTCATCTTTGGGTTTGATCCCTTGCTTGATGGAAGAGCCTCCTCATTTTAGGGCCTCAAATATCTCTTGTATTCAGTGAGCTTATAAGTTTTCTGTAACATGCAAGGCCGTATCAGTCTGCCATGTCTGGAGCATTGAATGATCTGGTTGCCGTAAAAACATAGGAAAGATAGAAAGCCCATCCACACTTACCGCAAACAATTTTAATTCAACATATTTAATGGTGGGATGGATTTTATGAACTGCAATTTTAATTCAACATATTTAATGGTGGGATTGATTTTATGTTCATGTCCTTTTTTTCTAATTTTCCCAATCAAGGTAAATTATTTATGGAATTTCAGGGTATTCCTGATGCTATGACACACGATTCTCATTTTTAAAAGAAAATTATTTATGGAATTTCAGGGTATTCCTTGTGCTATGAGACACTATTCTGATATGTATTTTCTAAAAGAGAAATGCACTGTTCATCAAGCATATATTTTTATCACATTAATATTAAAAATCTGTGATCTTGTCAAAAACATTTTTCATGATATGTAAGGAGCATCAACTAATGGTATTAATATTTTATAGTAAAGGAAAAAAACTTATTTATTTATACAGATAGACAAGAACAATAAGCATCAACTTATTTATTTATATTGATAAACAAATGGCATCGAATAGTACTTCTTTAACTGAGATATATTCTTAATACAAAGCATTTTTCATGATAGGTAAGAAGAAATTAAAATTTTAATTAACTCATGGTATTGCTATTGTAAAGTGAATAACAAAATAAATATTCATTTATACTGATAAACACTGATTAAAAAAATAATCCAATAGCACCTCATTAACTGGGATATATTAACATATTCTTAATATATAAATAATATATATTTTAAAGTATATATCATAATGAAGTCTAACTAATTCATTAAGCACTAACCAAAAAACAATTATGTTCAATTTGAGCCAATATGCAAAATTAAATGTAAACCAAAAACAGGTATTTTCAATTTGACCATATAATATACATAATTACTAGAATATTATTTTATGAATAGTTTTGTAATAGGATACAAAATACATCAAAGCTATATCTCAATGGAATATAAACATGGAATGCTACTAACACTACTAACCTAAAAGTGGACAATCTACTTACAATACTAACTTAGAAAGAGATGATCTTAGTACAACTGCAATATAGAGAAGTTTAGGGCTTTAGTTTTCCACTTTTGTTAACTTCCTTAGCCACATATGTATGGGAGGCCTTCACTATGTTCTTCCTATTCAAGCTGGAAATTTGGACCTGAGTTGTTGAATTTTAAAATTGATGAGAAAGCACATTTTTTAGTTCATCCAAATTGTTTTTCACGATAGCATGTTGCTTTAAAGTAGTGTATAAAATATTGTAAGAAATTGAGCATTCCTTATTTAAAAGATTATCCTTTAGCCAAAGCTGGTATTGAATAAATATATTAGGGTTCTCAAGTATTTTATAGATAAAAAGGGAATTTGGCCTTAATGCTCCATGAGAGTCAATTTCCAAATTTTGTTGCCAACATCTTTTTGGATTTGTTGTACTTATTGGTAATACTAGGTTGAAGTGAGACCTCAAGGAAATGAAGACGCTTAAGTTGGTCATTTGATGAGTTAGGGCTTCCGAGTTCTATGTTGAAATGTGAAAATTCTTTGGACTAGATAAGTAGAGTATGCCTATTTTTGTCGTTGTTAAGCTTGAGGATGAATTTTAACATCTAGATTAGACCAAATATGTATCTTTTTTATAGGCTAAATACTCCAAATAGCATAACAATGGAAATAAGAAGTAATTCCATACCTTGAGAATGAAAGAGAGTGAATGACAAGAAGCCCATTTGAAGGGCATCCTTCTTTTACAATATTTCTAATACATAAATAGGATATGAAGAGGGCATGGTGTATCCTATATTTTAGGCTTACCTACATAATGTGATAATATTTAACAAGGGTTGGCACACTAACATAACCATCTTTAAAAAAAACTACCTTCTTATGGATGGATTTTCTTCCACTTGATTAGGTACTCTATAATGATTCTATTTGAAATAGAGAAATAACATTGATCTATAACATTTTTAGGTTCAAGAATCAATTTTCATTAGCATAGTTTGTCCATAACCTATTTTAGGAAAGAACATTAAAAACCTTATGAATACATGAAGGAAGGAAAACCCAGCTCATAAGCCGCATCTCCAGTTTTTTGAAAGATCTTGTAGGGTCCATGTAAAATTTGGAGCTAGTTAATTATTCTTCTTTTGCTTAAATGTAGATTGTGTATACAATTGGAGTCTTAGATATAGTTAATTTCTAACTTCAAATTGTATTTCACTTTAATGTTGATAATGCTTGTTTCATCCTATTTTGGGAAATTTGAATATTTTTTTTAGACTTCTAAATACTTGAGTTTATTGCTTGTACTTTGGAATGGTCCTACAAAACGAACATGATGCTAGGAGATGTATATCAATAAAAAGCTTGAAATAGAGACATTTAAGTAGTTGTGTGATAGGTTGTATTATATCAACATTTTGCTAAAGGAAACCACTTGACCCATTGTGATTATTTGTTTGAAGGATAACGATGAGGATACCCTCTAAACATGTGTTCAATATTTATATTTAACCATTTCTTCATGAAAATTGTGTTTGTTAAAATATTGTAACTTCGAAAGATATTCTATTTGTATTATTGTTTAATCATATTGATTTTATTAAACTATTTTTTTCTATTTTTGTACTTTTAAATACCTCCAAAGTTACAATCTCTCTACAATGTATAATTTTACAAGCTTAGGTACACCATTACAATTCCATGGATGAGGCCTTCGTGGGTCTTAATTTCCCTCTCAACCTTCTCCAACAGATCCAACTTGAATATGGTTTTCTTCCTCTTGTCTGTAAAATATATACTCGATGCCATGAAAGGAGGCCAAAGAAAATCCTAGGCACAGTAACAAAAACATGAATTCTGGGCAAATATCACCATCACTGCAACGGTCTTTTGAGTTCCAGGCATAAATTCATCCCTAAAGAAATTACGTGGGTGAATAACAACCTTAAAAGCACATTTCAGACCTTAAAACAGTATAAGAAACAAAGCTGGACGAGTTTTGAATATTTATGGGTATATTGTAGCCCTAAAAAGGTAATGAACAACCACCTTAATGATCAAATATGTTAGGAGAACATTGTAGCAGCAACAAACCTACGTCATCCTCTTGCATTAGGGAAGCTACAACATCACTTTGAAGTCATGGAAGTCAACCTTTGGATAGAAATTAATAGGTCTCTGACCTGTTTGGAGCGTTTCCTTTATGGATTCTATAGAATTGTTAAACCAGCAGTCATATAATCAAAGCTATGGGAGAGCCTATTGATGAAACAGTCCCTCCTTTGGGTGCCTTGCTTCTAGATTATCCTTGTATGGATGGTCCATTCAAGCCTAGTCATAGGGGCAGTCAACCTTATGGAGTAGAGTTCAGCTATAGAGAGACCTATTTCACACATTCCTCATGTGGGGTACTTTCATGGTCTGATTGAGTAATGCAGCTGTGGAGATATAACTCTTAGAGAGAATTCGGTTGTTTGAGCCCTATTGGCATCTCTGTTGAAGAGGCCAGCTTAAAGATGATGCACCCGGCCCTCCAAAAAGGACTTTTCAAATACTTATTGCCTCAATATATATATCTTTGGGTTGATTTATGGAAGATTGAGCGGATTTCTTGCTTGTAAATTTCTAGGTTGGACATATCATTCCTTGTGGATAAATCTACCTTGAAGTAATTCTCTTGAAATGTTGGCTTGGATGCTTTGTGGACAAACTAGTGGAGAGAACCCATGAGATTGAAGGTTATTGTTGATATGTGGACATAATTTGATTGGATCAATTTCTTTTGGACACCATTGGATTTCTTTATGGGCATCTTTTGGTTGCATGAAGGCTTCTAACTTCCTTGTTGACTTGGCTTGTTGAAGAAGTCTTCGTGAAGAGACCTTTAGAGGCCATGCGGTTTCATATTTGGCTTTGATCCCTTTCTTGATGGAAGAGCCTCCTCATTTTGGGGCCTCAAATATCTCTTGTACTATACATGTGGCTTTGACCCTTTATTTTATTGCTTTATTAAGAGTTTGTTAGAATTAAGTGGTCCTTTTGTATTATTTTAACCCACCCTAGGCTAGATCTAAGGAAATAATGAATACTTTATTGTTATGGAAGTTTGAGGTTCTATATAAAGAGAGCCACTTCCTTATTTGAACTCATGGTTGGATTTTTTGAGCATTCTCTCTTTGGATCTTAATTGATATATATTTCTTTGGAGCAAATTGTGTCTAATGGTTTCTCTCTTGTTAATGTGTGGCATTTATATTGCAATTGTGCTTATCTATTGGAGATCGTATTTTCTAGCATGGTCCATGTTACTTCTATTGAGCTACTATAGGGGCATGATTGTCTAAGTGGATTGGATCTTGGATAAGGTTTTAATTTTTATTCAATTGAAGTTCTTGCATAGAGGGAGGTTTTCTTGTATAATGTCTCTTATTTAGATGGTGCAATTCTAACCCTTTCTAGTGTAGGGTTTCACTCAAGAAAGAAGTGGGGGGGTCCTTCCTTCCCTTTGTTGTTGCAAGTTGGACCCTCCAATACATTAATTGAGGATAGGGTTTCCTAGAGCTCTCTCATTTGCTAAATTGTCTTTGAAGCAAGGCCCTCTAAGTTAGTGAAGTATTGACTCCATTTTCCCTAGGTTGGGTCATTTGAAGTGGGTAATTGAGGAATCCTACGAGTCGTGCATGAGGAAGGGGAAAAAAGGAACATAAGATAGAGAAAGAGGAAGGGAGATCCCTTGCTGGAGAAGGGACAAAAGAGACAAGAGAAGGGGTGAAAAAGACGTGAGAAGAAGGAAGGCCAAGAGATTAGAGAAGAGAAAGAGGGTATTGGAAAAGAGAAAGAGTAAAAGGATGAAAGGAAGATAGAGGAAAGAAAAAAAAGCAAAGAAAAATAGAGAGAAAGAGAAGGAAATAAATGGACGAGAACAAAGAAGAAGAGGAAATATGATATTTAGGCAAAGAAAAAAAATGTGTCAACCAAAAATTCGGAGATAAAATTTATTATGATTTCTAGAAAATTTTCTAGTGTATGCATTATGTAATCCTAGTTGAGATTGAGACCATGTGGTATAGAATTTCATAACTGAGAAGAAGGGGATTTGAGAACCCAAGGACATCTATAGATTTTGAATGCCCATTGAATCCTTTGAAAGCTTGTATAATTTTTTGGTATAGTGAAAGGCCAATTGAGCCAATTAAATGCAAAAATTCACTTTTACCTGTGTTTAAATTTTTGTGTCTAAGTGTTTAATTTACTTCAAAGTTGTGTCTCTATAAGTTTCAGATCGTGTTGACCTATTTTGTGTCTTTGCATTGGGGTTTGAATTTGAATGTTGTAGAGGACTGAGACCCCCTTTACTTCACACTACCCCTTGCAACTCTTTGAACGTAGGGGATTCATGCCTTGGGCCAACTACATCAATAGCATCAAACATTGATTGAAAACTAGACTAGTTTTTGATATGCTCAAAGGTATGTCCTCCAAAAAAACATTTCCCCGCAACCTTGTCTACTTATTGCTTCTCCTGTTTTCAACCATTGACCGAATAGAAGGTCCTGTCCCATCTTTGATCCTTGAACCAAAGAAAGGGGAGTTCCTCACGTAAGGTGAACCCATGGAGTCCCTCTTAATGCCACCAATATCAGAATCTATGGCTCTTGAGGATCCAACTATTTCACTGGTGGAAATTTCAAGTTTGAGAGTTGTTGAATCTTCCTTTTTTTATCCTTTTCAGTGTTATCTTGATATCCAGATCGCATAACTTTTGGAGTTGACTTTGTTCAAATTTCAACCTCCTTGGGATTCTAGCAAGGTGGCATTTCAACCAACCCCTCTTGTCATGGTATTCTATCCAAGAGCAGAGTTCCAGTCGAGGTAGAGTTCCAACGGGGCAAAGTTCCAGCCGAGGCAGAGTTCTAGCGGGGTAGATTTCCAGCCTAGGCACAGTTCCATCCATGAAAAAGTTCCAACTGGGGTAGAATTCCAATCGAGGCATACTTCTAGCTAGGGTAGAGTTCCAACAAGGGAAAACTTCCAACAAGGGCAGGGTTCCTGTGAGGTTCTTGTTCCTTCCAATAAATTTCATGCATTATCGAATGTACTTCCTATTTAGATATTTGGAATTTTAACAATTCTACATTGGTAATGTTGAATGGGAAAAGTTCCAGTTGGGGCAGAGTTCCAACCAGGGAATAGTTCCAGCCAGGGAAAAGTTCCAGCTAGGGCATATAAGTTTCAGTCGTGGTAGAGTTCCAGCCGAGGCCAGAGTTCCATTCAGAGCATATTTCCAGCAGGGCAAAGTTCCAACCAGGGTAGAGTTCCAGTGGGGCAGAGTTCCAACCGGGGCCAAGTTCCAGCTGGGGCAGAGTTCCAACAAGGGCAGAGTTCCAACAAGGGTAGGGTTCCAACAAGGGAAGGGTTCCTACAAGGTTCTTGTTCCTTCCAATAAAGTTCAGGCATTGTCAAGCATACTTCCTATAGATATTTATTGAGCTAGTAGATATTTAGAGATTTGGAATCTTCACAATTCTACGCTCGTAATGTTGAATGGGGAAAGTTCGAGCCGGGTATTGACGCCTGAAAAATTGCAAGTCACAACAGTAGGGATTCTCCTCGATAAATGTTCCCAATTAGCTTGTTATTGTTTGGTATGGGGAATCAGTCCGGTTTACGGTTCGGCTACCGTAGGTTAAGTAACGGTTAAAATGTTTTACCGGTTGCGGCCCAGTCCACCGTTTGGGTGTATTTTTAGTTTTTAATCTTTATGTATGATGTGCAAGTGCCTAACTAAATGTAGGCGATAGGGATAACGAGGACGGTCACAATGTGATGCACAGGTTCTTACCTCTCGTCTTACCTTCTCTCGCTTCTAAATCACAAATAAAGAAAAATTAACTAAGACTAACTAACCTATCCCTAGGGAGCAATGCTGTAATTAATGGTGAGCAACGTATTGTATAACATGCATTAATAAAATTACAGATAGTTGTTAACATTTATGAACACATGAATATCAATAGACAGATGAACACAGCGATAGCTCATTGTTAATTAAAACATTCATTACTCAACTACGATTGTGGAATTTCACAGAAATGAACAGGAGCACATTCGCAGCATGAAATAATTCATAAGTTAGAATGATCTCACAGTTCATGGAAACAAGCTAAAACAGAAACAGGCCAGATCAAACCAGCTCGTGGAAAACATTTGAAAGTCCACAATGCTTTCTCCAGCCGAAAAATATAACTCTTTATTATAAGGTGAATTAGTTCTTCTTACAATAATATTGCACCAAGATGGTCTAAAAAAAGGTCCTCTCTACCTAAAATTTACCTATATTTATACAAAAAGCAAAAAACTTTTTGGATGCCCCTCATTGCCTTTTGGGCTTCCAACCTTTCTTTTACAAAAAATCGTCTTTTAGCTTGTGAACAAAAATAAAAATAATATATTACATTATTTATAAACATTTCAAAACATTTAACCAGGAGTGCCCCGCTTGTTCGTTTCTTGAAATTTCTCCATACATTCACCTCAGCTACTATATTCTCAAAACCAGAAGGTTCGAGAAATATGATAGTAATTTCGTACTGAGCAGCCTGGGTTTTTACAACTGCTATCCTAGCAGGAATCAAGCGCGGTTGGTCTTCTAGAAAGTGAATACTCATAGTTGCATGTGCTATTTCAGTCTTCAGTATCTTCTCATCTAACTTCTTGACTTGCTACATGGCCTATTCATCCTCGCTACATCTTTCTTGTAATTGTTTCAAAAACTCTTCATGTTCTAGAAGCGCTTCCAATATCCTTGCAGCAGAGATATGACACCGATTATAGGTTAGGACCACTCTCCTACAAAATTCAGCACAAACACTCTGTGTTTTCTTCACTATCTTCTTTAATTATTTTGTTGCATTACTGGAAAACTCCATCAGCTCATATTCTTGCTTTATTGTCTCTTGATCCTTGACAAATATATCTTCAGGAGATTCTTTGTTTGCTTCTACCGAAGCCATCCTTCACCGTAGAGTCTCCAAAATATTTTGGGTTCTATCCAAAAAATATGAGGCTGTACTTACAATTTCTTCTAATTTGATGTCTATTTGTTGGACTTTAAATCTTTCTTCCACTATCTGCAGTTGTATTTGATGAATCTTGTTTCTAAGCATAAGAGCGTGCTTCTTTAAAGGTTCAATATCAACCTTATGCTCCATAGTTGACATTAGTGAAGCTGCAAGTAAACTCTTTTGGTCCTCCAAGGCTGCTATTTGAGTCTCATATAGCTTAGCCTTCCCTTCTGTGGTGGTATTCTGCTCTTCTAGCTCTGTCACTTTACCTTCTAATCTGCTCTTTCCTTCATTCATCAGTTTAACTGATAACTAGATATGGTTTTTCTCAGCCTCCAAACTCTAATATTTTGGTTGTAGTGTTCCCAACTCTGCTGAGGTAACCTAAGAATTCCTCTCCATATTTTCTGCAGATACTACCAGAGCATATTTATCTACTTGCAAGGTTTGACATTTTGCCTTTGAAACTTTGACCTCACCAAGCATGTCCTCATACTTTCTCTTCAGAATCTGGCTTTCACCCCTTTCCTTCTTCAAAGTTTCTTTCAGTCGGGCCACCTTTTTCTGAGACTGTTCGAGGTCAGTCATGATTCTATCCACATTGTCTTCAGTGGCTAGGGTTAGAGATACCCCAGCCTTCTCTATTAATCATGGATCCCTATGTGTACCATGAACTACTATTTTGTCAGTTACCATCCTTCTTGGTTTACCCCCAATGTCCACCTTCTTTTCAATTCTTTTGACAATTCTCCTTTTCTCTTTGTCATAAAATATAGTATTAAAATATCGTACCTCTTCTCCTTCTATAGGCATGAAAGGGATCAAATCAATTCCAAAAGTTGATACTAAAGCTTCTCCTATTGTACTGCTAGAAGGAACAATAGGCTCTAATGGGTTACTATCAGACTGAGCATGTTCTTGGTCCGTAGGATCTTGTCCTTCAAGTGTCTTTTTTCTTGACCTTTTAGGTGTTTTCTATGTTTGTTGTTTCTCTTTTTGGACACCTTCTAATCTAAATCCTTCACTGTCTCCCTAATTTTTTTGTATTTCATCTTCCTCTTGTCTTTTATTTTCTTCTTTAGCCTTCTTAGTTGCTTCCTCAGTAGCTCGTTTCTTTTTTTCCTCTTTTGTTCTCAGCCAATTTTCTACTTCTTCTACTAGTTTTCTATCCTCCTCCCTTCTCTTCTTGGCTTCCTCTTCTTCTTGCCTTTTCAATTTCTCCGTATCTTGTCCTTTACCACCCACAGTTGTTATTTTTTGCTTGAATCTTTTTCTTAGGGCTGTCATATTCTTAGCATTTTGGAAAGTCTCCTCATCTTTGTCCCAAAAATCTGTGTATTCAAAATGAACTCCAGATTCCTTGCAATAATTAGCTACTTTGTCTTTGGATTCATTTCTATGGAAGTTCATTTCACCGAAGTGAAAGTATTCCAATTCCTAGACAAACTCTACTGCATTCTTCAGTCTTGAAAATTTGTAACTTCCAATGAAAAAGGGCACTGTAGGATATACTGCCTTTTTTCTGTTCTAAAAGGAAATTCCCTACACCATCAATATATAATTGTATAATAGCTTCTTTATGGATTACATAATCAGAAACATATCTCGGGAGCATAGAAGGGGCCCTTGAACCACCATACATTCTTACATATAAACCATCCTATGTTAGATAATAGCTTCCATATTCTTGCATGACCTTGAAAGCTTATGTTGACATGCAATTGCATTCTGCCAAGAAAATGAAAGTGTATAAAGGCATGATGAAATTCTCACAAATATCCTTATAATAGTTGTAGTATTTATGAGCCCAAAATGACTTGTAAGCAGCATATATTGGAGCTCTATCCTTATCCCAATGGAACTTTAATGTAGGGAAAGGCTGAGTGCATAGAATGCAATCAATCAAAATAGAGCTCATGTAAAATTTAGACTTCTTTTGGGATACTCCTCCCAATGTTGCACTTATGTAGGCTGAAAGACTATTTGACACTATGCTTGCCCAATTAAAAATGGTTCCTTATGTAGCAACAAAGTAAATAACAGGTATCCAACACAGCTTAAAAATTTTTCCATTATCTCTTCCAAAGATTATGTTCAGCATTAAAGTGATGAACCTATATGGAGTATGGAGAATCGATGTCTCATACCCTCCAGAAGGCCTTGTCCTGAAATTTCTGCCCGGGATCATCATTTTCTTCATTGTCTCTACCAAGTCCAGACCTAACTCCTTTAACCAACCTTCAGTTAGATAAGTCTGTGGTGATGGTATATGATATGCCATGGACACATAAGTAGGGTTGTATGCGGCATAACCTTGGTTCTTGGTATTTGCTAGGATCATTCTTGTTACATCTGTCTTGGGCAGAATCCAACCTATCACTTCCGAGCATGGAAAAATCTCAGTCTTGGTAGCCACTTTCATCAAGGCTGACCTCTCAATATTTGCATATATATGCATATCTTCGAAACCAGCATCGATGACACTTTGTCTTGAAATCATTCTATACACTTCTTCCCACTTGTATTCTGGTTCAACCCCAGTAGTAGCTTTAGTGTCTTCATAAATGACTTCTACCTTGGTTATCACTGCCACCTCGGGTTCTTCTTCATCCACTTGGGCTTTCTTTTTCTTTTTTCTTGGCATATTGCAGTGCTAGAAAACAACCTGTAACAGGTCAAACAACATGGTTTCAGTCTAACTATCTCTAGCAACTGGTATAGTCATAAACAAGAAAACATACAATTATTACCATTTCTTCAATATGCATACTGGAATTCAAATTCAATACCACAACCTTTGAAATGAGAGATTTTAAACAACTTTCAAAATAATTATGCTCCCAAAACCTACCCAAAAATCTGCATGCTCAAACCCTAAACTCTTCCAACTTCATAAAACCTATGTGGGCATCTCGACTGAGGCAAAACTCACCCCGTTGTTTTCTTCAACAACACTCTAACCCTAATTAGTTGTGTGGCCCTCCTGAATCCCATAGGAAACTACTGCTATAGGAGGCACGGTTTTCTAACCCCAGGCTAAAAATGTAACAACCAAGAACAGGGTGGTGCAGACAGCGAAACACCTATCTGCACCGTGCCCTAAACCCTCGCAAAACTACCACAGGTGCACTCATGGCGAACAGACTAAAACTTTGCCAACCAAAATGAAACGTTCACATCCCAAGAGCTAAGAACTCAGTGAAAGGATAAAATTACCGCAAGAAAACCATAAAATTCAAAATAAATGTAACCCTATCGTTTGGCAGTTAAACATTAACAAAACCAAGAAAACCAAAACTGTGAATAGATCCTGCCTGGAAACGATGATACATGCGACCTAGATGGGAACACCTTCCATGGGCGCAAAGGAGGACAAATGGAAGCTTAACAGCTGCATAATCAATAAGTTGGATGGCTTCTATGATGAAATGACAAGTAATAACCCAAAATAGCGTTAAATAGACCTCGATCGGGTGGATAAATAGCGACAGGAAAAATATTTTTAACCACGCATCGGAAACATAGTTCTGAGGATGTCCACAATATCAGACGAGAACAGAACTACGAACCCGGCATCGTATAGAAAAACAAATATCAGAAATCAGAGGAACTAGTCCCTTCGGAATCGACAGAGAAAACAAAGAGCTTTCGGATCAGCTCAAGACTAACCCTCCACAACGTTGGGCGGGAAATAGACTAACAACTCTGGTTTGATCTGAGAAACCAACCCAACCGTGAGATTTCACACTTAAACTATTATCGAAAAAGGATAGCTGAAGGGACATCCGATCCATCGGATCCACTTTCTACTAAGACATCAGAACCTCGGCAGACCAACTCTGAGCAAATAGACAAACTTACTCCTCATGCTGCGCTTTAGATCTCAGAAGGCTCCCGATAAAACCAATTGAAAAGCTAGTGAATTGTTCCTTCGCAACATCGAAATACTAGTCAACTAAGCATCCGATATCAGAAAGCTAGTTGACTGAGCATCCGATATACACATGCAAAAATACTAAGTTTTTTTGAAAAAATTATGAGCCTAGAGCAAACCTTGCAAAAAATAAAACATTCCTAGGCCAGTTCGAAACTAAAACAAAACAAGGGGGGACCCTAAAAATAAAATTTTGGGGGAAAAGTTGCAGCTGCAACAATTGGCGACTACCTTGTGAACACAGATCTGTGAACAACCTATTCTTTGATAAAACAGACTGTTTTGATGGTTCCATTTTACTATATTTCTTCAAGATATCTGGATTCTTAAATGCAAGATTTATGCACTTTAACCATTGATGATAGTCCACGTTTAAGAAGGGGAACCAAGATTTCAAAGTCTAGACAACTCTTCTGAGGCCGAGAATATGAGTTTTATTTTACCTCTGCCTTTGAGTGGCTTCCAACCTAGACACTACAGGATCATAACATATGGTAAACAAATATATCCATTTGTTCCTCATTCCCATGCCAATTTTCTCTTTTTTATGCTTCTGGACTTTAGTCCTTTTGAGTCCTCCCGATTGCTTTCTTTTGGAATTTTAATTCAGACTCCTCTATCCATAGTGTCCTTTTGTGTGAGATACATTTAATTTTAACTCACGGATGGAGAAGAGCTTTGGCAATCATATTCATACTGATATGGTTCTAGCATGTGTTTTGATACATATTGATTTTTAGGAGATTTTGACCTTCGTTAGCCTTTCGACTTTCAAATTATGACATGGGATCATTTAAATATAATACACTGTTTACCTTGCTTCCTTTCCATGGGTATTTTGTTGTTACCCCCTAGGACAGTTTTTTAATGTGAGATGAATGGAGCCTCAAAATAGTACTTTGGACTTTTCTATCCTAAGTTATTTCACAGGGATTAAGCAGGACTTCAATGTGTTCATAACCATTTAGAAAATCTGCTAATTTTGAAGAAATTTTTTTAAACATTGTACGAGTTAATAGTAGGCAGTCTCGTGATAAAATATTTCAGTTAATCCAAAACTCTAATGAACTCCATACAACCAAAAGTTGTGCTGATTTATTGAAACATAAGCAAACAAAAATTTACAATCAATCAAACTCTAAGCAAGTCAAAGAAAACAACTAAAACTAATCTAAAATAAGCAACAAATAAAATCGTTTATTTATGTACAAGGAAAAAAAATAAAAAACAATTAAAAAAAATAAGACTTGAGAACTAAACCATTTACTGTTAAGTTCTCCTCCCACCCCTGTAAGTCTTTCAACTTGTACGTCGATTGGCCAAGCTTTGCTGCAATCTGAAAAGGGCCTACCCATATCTATTGAAATTTAGTGTGCTTTCCTTTTTCATCATGCAGGTGATCACACTTAAGAACCAGATCCCCTACTTCGAACTATTTTTTCCCAGCTTTGTGTTTGTCAAACCAACACTTCACCATTTCTTGTTGATGCTTAAACCTTTCCCGGAATTTGGACCTAGACTTTTCTGACTTCAACATATTATAAATTTGGATTTGCAGAATTTCATTATCAGTACTCGTAGAATATTGGGCTAGTATGGAAGATGGAAATAGAATATTAGGAGGAAGGATAGCTTCTTTCCCATAAACAAAAGTGTAGGGTGACAAACCTAAGGAATTCTTGGGTGTGACTCTATCAGCCTAGAGTGCATTAGGTAAAGCTAGATGCCAGCTCCTTTGATTTTCTATCACTGTTTTATTTAAAATTCTAATCAGATTTTTGTTTGTAGATTATGCCGAACCATTTCCTTGTGGGTAATAATTTACAGAATAGTGCAGCTTAATTCCTCTTTCATTAGCAAATGAAGTTAATCTAATAGAAGAAAAAAAATAAGCATTGTCAAAAAACCAGGGAAATTGGAACCCCAAACCTGGTCATAATATGGTTCTGCAAGAAATCCATAACTGCATCCTCGTTTAATTTTCGTAGCGGTATGGCCTCTACCCATCTGGTGAAATAACCAGTCAATGTTAGAATATATTTGTGTTGCAATGAGGAATTTGGATTTATTTCTCTTATAATCTTGATTCCCCATTGTTCAAATGGTTCTGAGATAATCACTGGTTTCAATGGTCCTACTGCTTTAGCTTGTCTCCCACCGCTTCTTTGGCAAGTGTCACACTTTCTAACATGAGCATGAGCATCTCTAAACAACGTTGGCCAATAATATCCAGCTCTAAGAATATTATGTGTTGTTTTGTACCCTGAAAAGTGACCTCCAGCAGGTCCATCATGTAATTCTGCTACGACCTTATTTGCATCTTCTTGTTCCAAACATATGAGAAAGACTCCATCGTAGCTCTTTCTGAAAAGCACTCCATCAATAATCTGATATAAAACTAATTTCAGATGTAATTCCCTTATTTGCTTGGGACTCCAATGCTCTAGTGAATACCCTTCTTGGAGATAATGGACTAGATCCCAATACCAGGAGTCCAGAGCTGTAAATAGAGGACATACATCCACCATATGTAGTTTAGCTTCATTATCCCAGTTGTGATCCTCATTGTTTTGCCTTTTAGCCATTAGTTTACGAAGTCCTTTTCCTTTAACTATGGCTACTGGTTTGAACTCAAGATCGTATTCTTGTAAAGAATTCACCCATTGCCTCTCCTTTCTCCCAATTCTTTTTGCACAAAAAGAGATTTTACTGTTGGGTGTGGAACTATTACATTGGTGCGATTCTTAAGTATATATGGCCTGAATTGATTTATCGCCTTAAAAACTACATAAGCTTGTTTAGCAATCGTGGGATAGTTCAATTCAGCCCCTTGCAGACCAGTGCTCATAAATGATATGAGGTGCTCATCTCCCCCATCTTCTTTCTGTGTAAGCACAGCTGCTAATGAATCATCAGACGCAGAAGTGTATAAAATAAAATCCTTTTCAAAATTTGGTCTTTTGAATGATGGTGCAGGAGCAATAGATGTTTTTATCTTGTTGAATGCATTCTTCTCCACATCAGTCCATTTGAACTGCACACTTAACCATTTGCTGCAAAGGTTTGACAATTTGAGCAAAGTCTGGCACAAACCTTCGCAGAAAATTTATTGTCCCCATAAAAGATTGCATACCCTTTTTATTATGGGGTAAAGGGATTTGTTCTATGGCTCTAATCCTCTTCGATTCTATGGAGATCCCTTTTTTAGAAATTACATGACCCAGTAGCTTTCCTTCTGTGACCGCAAACATACACTTCTTAGGAATTAATGAAATGCCATATTTTCGGCAACGCTCAAAAATCTGTTTCAAATGAAATGCATGCTCTTCTCTCATTTTTGAAAATATTGTAACATCATCTAGATAAACCACAACACTATGGCCGATCAGACCGTGGAAAGCTATATCCATAGCCCTCTTAAACGTAGCTCCAGCATTGATAATTCCAAAGGGCATCCTCCTATACACAAAAGTTTCCCACTTGGTTCTGAAAGTGGTCTTGATCCTGTCCTCTTCTGCTACTAATACTTGATTGTAACCGGAAAATCCATCCAATAGAGGGAACAGTTTGGAACTTGAGACCATCTGTAGTATCTGTTCCATGGGTGGGATAGGATAGTCATCTTTATCTAATGCAGGATTAAGATTTCTGAAATCTATGCAAAGTCTGATCTCACCATATTTTTTTCACACTGGTACCAAATTAGAGACCCATTCTGAATGTCTGACTTTAAATATAATTTTAGCATCTAGCAGCTTTTTCACTTCGCTTTGAATTAGTGGTTCAAGCTTTGGATGCATTTTTCTCAGAGGCTGCTGATAAGGTTTGACTCCAACCTTGATTAGAATCACATGTTGTATAATTTTAGTGTCATATGTCTTTAGGTCTTCGTAAGTCCAAGAAAATACATCCTTATATTATCTTAATAGGCTGATGAATTTACTCCTTTCGTTGGGTGAACAACACTTCCCCAAATTTACATATTTGGGTTTGGCTTCAGTTCCTAAATTTATCAGCTCAAATTGTAAAGACGAGCTATGAGTCTTGACATTCACTGGCTTTCTGAACTTGTTTTCTAAATCAAACATATGTTCCAAGGTTCTAACTCCCTTTGGAATGAAATTTATGTGCTTTAATTCTGCTTGGTGTTCTTCGTCATCTATTATTGCTCCTTTGAAAGTATCATCATTCATAAAACATTCCAAGATTTGTTGATCATTGTCAAAAACCCTTAGATTTGTGATGTTATCTAGGACATAAGGCATGAAAAGTAATTCAATAGAGCATTTATTATTCGAAGGTACTAGTCTTGCAGCTGAGGTAGCTAATAAGTCAGCTGCTGCATTCTTTAATCTAGGAATTGACACAAAATTGAATGCATCAAAATTTATCAGTAAATCCCAAACTTCATTTTGGTAATCTTTCAAATGTGGTGAAATGCAGTGTATTTTGCTCCGAATTTGTTTAACAACAATTTTAGAATCTCCATTTACTTTCAGGTTTTTTACTTTCAATTCTATTGCTCTTTAAAGTCCCTGAACTAGTGCTTCGTATTCGGCTATGTTATTTGTGCATTCGAATTCTAACCTACATGAAAGAAAATGTTTATTTTTTTATGAATCAATCAGGCCATAACCAGCTCCTAATCCTTCCAATGTTTTAGAACCATCGAAATGCAGAATCCAAAAACATTTTACTCTTACTGAATTTGAATCACTAACTACATCTGAAACTAAATCTACTATGTTACAATCAAACTCAGCAGCCCATGAAAATTGAAGGAGATCAGGATGGATATCAGGTATACTATTGGCTTCTTCATCTTGGTAATTTCCCGATTCCAGTTCAATGAAATAGTTTCCCAACACATAGTTTACTGGTTCATTTTTTCCTTCTAACTGAGTCACATTATATTTCATTTGAGGCTCTCTTAACACTTTTATCTGATTTTGACATCCTTTAAAAGGCAACCACAAATGTGATCAATCTGATGCAAAATATCCTTCTAACCTTGCTGACCAATCCCAACTCAAAACTAAACCATACGCATCTGGGATGTCTGCTACGACAATGTCTATGTACTGACATACCCTCTCATCTGTGGATAAACAAATCAGAACATCCTCCATTTCTCCTATTACTTTTACTGTTGTTCTGTCTAATTCAAGAACTTGGCCAGTAGTTGGTTTAGGTTGACCATTGATTTGCTTGCAAACTGAAAGTGGCATGACATCGACTGATGCTCCTGAGACCACTAAACAATTATGCACATTATAGTTGAAAATATCAAAAGTTAGAAGAAATGTTGGAGTTTTATACTTAGATTTTCCTCCTAAACTCACCTCACCAATCTCTTCCTCTAGTTGGTTTTCAATGGGAGACTCCTTCTCGAGTGTCTCAAGTGATTTTAAAAGATTCTCCTTTTGTTGAGGTAAATTACACATTTCAAACAATGTTATATTTTCTTTATCCTTTTTAATGTCTTCCACAACATCATTTCCCATCTCATGTTCCTTGAGATTCTTCTTGACATTTTCATTTTTACTTTCAGTAGGATTTACAGGTGTATTGAATTTCTTAGGATCCTAACTTGAAATGACAAACTCATGTATGTTAACAGTTGAAGTGTTGTTCTTTATCTTCTTCATGTTTTCTTGAAGTTTCTTATTCTTTGGAAGTATTGAGTTATCTTCTTTTAATGGATTCTGACTTCTTGTTGTTACGTTAGTTTCCGGTGTTTCGTCTTTGTCAAGGAGGTCTTCATCTTCCATGTTAAACATAGAAACACAGTCCCATAAAACCAAGGTATCTTCCTCTTGTGTTTCTGTAGGTTCATGATCTTTCGCTTTCTCCTCCTCAGTTTCCATAATCTTGGAATCCAATAATTGGTTCATTACTAATGTCATAGAATTAATCCACTATAGGAAATTCTTCTCAGAATGAGGTTGTTGATGGAAAGTGCAAAAATTATCCATTCCTACATCAGTCAAATTCATTGTTTAAGGGCTGTGTGGAGGAGGTTTAGGTTGATTGTTGTCTTCTCTTTTTTTATAATAAGGCTTATATTGTTTATGAGCCTCCTTTTCTTTTTCTAAATCAATCACCCGGTTTGATAACTTCTGCATCATCTTTACCATCCCATCTAACTCCTGTGATTGTTCATCCTTAGGTTTAGTTAATAATAATGAATTTTTGTTCCCATAAGTTCTTTCATCTGATTGTGTAGGATAGTGTTCTATAATCTCCAATTCTGCCTCTACCTTCTCAGCTTCTTCATAGGTTTCTACCAATGTGGGTCTAACTGATCTCTTGGAAAACATGGCTAGATCTAGATCAAGAGCTAAGGTATAGTACTTAATCAGGGCATGCTCAGATGGTTTGTCAGCTACACTGAAGTTGTTTAGGTAAGAAGCAAATATTTGAGTGAAGTTATGAATTTTTTCTTTCTTTTCCTTCTTTAGAGCAATTAACCCTTTCATTAAAGCTACATGAGTTTTCTGGATTCCGTATTTGCTTCTAAAAAGTATCTCAAAGATATTCCAATTTGTGATCGAATTTGTGAGTAAGGAAAAGCACCATAAAGCTGCTTTTCCTTTCAGGGTATGAGGAAACAATCTACAGACTACATCTTCATGTTCTACTACTTGTAGCCCCTCTAAAGCCCAATAAAAACTCTGCAAATGATCGTCCACGAGAATTCCTTCACTTGGTTCAAACTTGGGTAACATTTTGTCAAAAATTTGAGGCAAATCATGCAATGGAGGTGTCATATTTAAAGGAGATATAGCTCTCCAAACTGGCTATGGAGGTGGCTGATTGGCATTTACATTGGCCATGATTCCGAGTGGAGTATGAGGTGGGCACTGAATAGGGGTCTGAAAAGGTGAACCGTGAGGGGAATCTAGTCCCAATTGATCCAAAGGTTGGTCAACTTCTTGTAAGATTGTTTCTACCAATTCTTCAATATTTTCTACCAACACTGAGTCTTCCAATTGAGAACGGTCCTTCTTCTGATATTATCTTCTAGGTAGGACAGAGATAATAGGTAATCCTCCAATATTTTTTGGATATTCCCTGGTAATTCTCCTTAAATCATCAACCACTTTGTTATCAATGGGATAAAGATACCCCTTTCCCTTTTCTTTAGGAGTGGGTTTCTGAGGTGAACTGGTTTCAGAACTGTCACCGGTGTTGTAATCTTGAGAAAGCAGACTTCCTTGGCCAGCCATGCACTGGTGGCCCTCCTTCTAGCACCAAAATTGTTGAGGCCTGGAAAATCACAGGTTACAATAGTAGGGATTATCCCCAATAAACGTTCCCAATTAGCTCGTTATTGTTTGGTATGGAGAATCTGTCCGATTTACAATCCGGCTACCGTAGGTCAAGTAACAGTTAAAATGTTTTATCGGTTGCGGCCCAGTCCACCGTTTAGGTGTATTTTTAGTTTTTTATCTGTATGTATGATGTGCAAGTGCCTAATTAAATGCAGACCATAGGGATAATGAGGAGGGTCACAATGTGATGCGCAGGTTCTTACCTCTTGTCTTACCTCTCTCGCTTCTAAATCACAAATAAAGAAAAATTAACTAAGACTAACTAACCTATCCCTAGGGAGAAATACTGTAATTAATGGTGAGCAATGTATTGTATAACATGCATTAAGAAAATTACAGATAGTTGTTAACATTTCTGAACACATGAATATCAATAGATAGATGAACAAAGAGATAGCTCATTATTAATTAAAACATTCATTACTCAACTACGATTGTGGAATTTCACAGAAATAAACATGAGAACATTCACAACATGAAAGAATTCATAAGTTAGAACAATCTCACAGTTCATGGAAACAAGCTGAAACAAAAACGGTCCACATCAAACCAGCCCATGGCAAACATTTGAAACTCCCCAATGCTTTCTCCACCCGAAAAATATAACTCTTTATTATAAGATGAATTAGTTCTCCTTACAATAATCTTCCACCAAGATGGTCTGAAAAAAGGTCCATTCCTACCTAAAGTTTTCCTATAATTATACAAAAGCACAAACTCTTGGGCTGCCCCTCGTTGCCTTTTGGGATTCCCAACCTTTCCTTTACAAAAATTTGTCTTTTAGCTTGTGAACAAAAGATAAATATAATATATTACATTATTTGTCAACATTTCAAAACATTTAACTACTAGGAGGGCCTAGCTTGTTCATTCATGAACTTTCTCCATACATTCACCTCGGCTGCTATATTCTCAAAACCAGAAGGTTCGAGAAATCTGATAGTAATTTCGTGCTAAGCAGCGTGGGTTTTTGCAACCGCTATCCTGACAGGAATCAAGTGCAGCTGGTCTTCTAGCAAGTGAATACTCACAGCTGCATGTGCTATTTCATTCTTCAATATATTCTCATCTAACTCCTTGACTTGCTGGAGGGCTTGTTCATCCTTGCTACATATTTCTTGCAATTGTTTCAAAAACTCTTCATGTTTTGGCAGCACTTCCAATCTCCTTGCAGCGGCGATCTGACACCGATTATAGGTTAGGAGCACTCTCCTACAAAATTCAGCACAGACACTCTGTGTTTTCTTCACTGTCTTCTTTAATTCTTCTACTGCGTTACTGGCAAACTCAATCAGTTCATATTCTTTCTTTATTGTCTCCTGATATTTGACAAATATATCTACAGGAGATTCTTTGTTTGCTTCTACCCAAGCCATCCTTCCCCGCAAAGTCTCCAAAATATCCTGGGTTCTATCCAAAAAATACGAGGCTGTACTTACAATTTCTTCTAATCCGATGTCTATTTCTTGGACTTTAAATCTTTCTTCCACTATCTGCAGTTGTATTTAATGAATATTCTTTCTAAGCATAAGAGAATGCTTCTTTAAAGGTTCAATATCAACCTTCTGCTCCATAGCTGACTTCAGTGAAGCTGCAAGTGAACTCTTTTGTTCCTCCAAGGATGCTATTTGAGTCTCATATAGCTTAGCTATCTCTTCTGTAGTGGTCTTCTGCTCTTCTAGCTATGCCACTTTACTTTCTAATCTGCTCTTTCCTTCATTCATCTCTTCAACTGATAACTGAAGATGATTTTTCTCAGCCTCCAAACTCTGATATTTCAGATGTAGTGTTCCCAACTCTGCTAAGGTAGCCTGAGAATTCCTCTCTATATTTTCTGTAGATACTAACAGAGCATCTTTATCTTCCTACAAGGTTTGACATTCTACCTTTGAAACTTTGACCTCACCAATCATGTCCTCATACTTTCTCTTCAGAATCTGGATTTCACCCCTTTCCTTCTTCAAAGTTTCTTTCAGTTGGGCCACCTTTTTCTGAGACTGTTCGAGGTCAGTCATGATTCTATCCACATTGTCTTCAGTGGCTAGGGTTAGAGCTACCCCAGCCTTCGCTATTAATTGTGGATCCCTATGTGTACCGTGAACTACTGTTTTGTCAGTTACAATCCTTCCTGGTTTAACCCTAGTGTCCACCTTATTTTTCAGTTCTTTTGACAATTCTCTTTTTCTCTTTGTCGTAAAATATAGGATTAAAACTAGGTACCTCTTCTCCTTCTATAGGAATTAAAAGGATCAAATCAATTCCATAAGTTGATACTGAACCTTCTCCTAGTGTGCTGCTAGAGGGAACAATAGGATCTAATGGGTTACTATCAGACTAAGCATGTTCTTGGTCCGTAGGGTCTTGTCCTTCTAGTGTCTCTATTCTTAACCTTTCAAGTGTTTTCTTTGTTTGTTGTTTCTCTTTTCGGACACCTTCTAATATGAACCCTTCACTGTCTCCCTACTTTTTTAGGATTTCATCTTCCTCTTGTCTTTTCTTTTCTTCTTTAGCCTTCTTGGCTGCTTCCTCAACAACTCGTTTCTTTTCTTCCTCTTATGTTCTCAACCAATTTTCTGCTTCTTCTACTAGTCTGCTAACCTCCTCCCTTCTCTTCTTGGCTTCCTCTTCTTCTTTCCTTTTCAATTTCTCCACAGCTTTTCCTTTACCACCCACAGTTGTTATTTTTTTCTTGAATTTTTTTCTTAGGATTGTTATATTCTTAGCATTGTGTAAATTCTCCTCATCTTTGTCCCAAAAATTTGTGTATTCAAAATGAAATCCATCTTCCTTGCAATAATTAGCTACTTTGTCTTAGGAGTCATTTCTATGGAAGTTCATTTCACCGAAGTGAAAGTATTCCAATTCCTGGACAAACTCTACTGCATTCTTCACTCTTGAAAATTTGTAACTTCCAACGAAAAAGGGAACCATAGGATATACTGCCTTTTTCTATTCAAAAAGGAAATTCCCTAATCCATCAATAAATAATTGTCTAACAGCTTCTTTATGGAGTACATAATCAATAGCATATCTCAGGAGCAGAGAAGGGGCCCTTGAACCACCATACATTCTTACATATAAACCATCCTATGTTAGATAATAATTTCCATATTCTTGCATGACCTTGAAAGCTTCTACTGACATGAAATTGCACTCTACCAAGAAAATCAAAGTGGATAAAGGCATGATGAAATGCTCACAGATCTCCTTATAATAGTTGTAGTATTTGTGAGCCCAAAATAACTTGTAAGCAGCATATACTGGAGCTAGATCCTTATCCCAATGGCATTTTAATGTAGGGAAAGGCTAAGTTCATAGAATGCAATCAATCAAAATAGAGCTCATGTAAAATTCAAACTTCTTTTGGGATACTCCTCCCAACGCTGCGCGACAGGCTATTTGACACTATGCTTTCCCAATTAAAAATGGTTCCTTGTGTAGCAACAAAGTAAATAATAGGTATCCAGTCAAGCTTAAAAATTTTTCCATTAGCTCTTCCAAAGAGTCTGTTCAACATTAAAGTGATGAACCTATATGGAGTACAGAGAGTCGATGTCTCATACTCTCCAAAAGTCCTTGTCCTTAAATTTCTGCTCGAGATCATCATTTTCTTCACTATCTCTACCAAGTCCATACCTAACTCCTTTAACCAACCTTCAGTTAGATAAGTTTGTGGTGATGGTAGATGATATGCCATGGACACATAAGCAGGGATATATCCAACATAACCTTGTTTCTCGGTATTTGCTAGGATCATTCTTGTTACATCTGCCCTGGGAAGAATCCAACCTATCACTTTCAAGCATGGAAAAAGCTCAGGCCTGGTAGCTACTTTCATCAGGGTTGACCTCTCAATATTTGCATATATATGCATAGCTTCGAAACCAGCATCAGGGACACTTTGGCTTGAAATAATTCTATACACTTTTCCCCACTTGTATTATGGTTCAACCCCAGTAGTATCTTTAGTGTCTTCTTAAATGACTTCTACCTTGGTTATAACTTCTACTTCGGGTTCTTCTTTAGCCGCTTAGGCTTTCTTTTTCTGTTTTCTTGGCATATTGCAGTGCTGGAAATCAACCTGTGACAATAAAACAACATGGTTTCAGTCTAGCTGTCTCTAGCAACTGGTATAGTGATAAACAAAAAAACATACACTTATTACCATTTCTTCAATATGCATACTGGAATTCAGAGTCAATACCACAGCCTTCAGAATGAGATATTTTAAACAACTTTCAAAATAATTATGCTCCTTAAACCTACCCAAAAATATGATCGCTCAAAATCTAAACTCTTCCAACTTCATAAAACCTATGTGGGAACATCGACTAAGGCAAAACTCACCCCATTGTTTGCTTCAACAACACTCTAACCCTAATCAGCTGCGTAACCCTCCTAAATTCCACAGGAAACTACTACTATAGGAGGCACGGTTTTCTAACCCCAGTCTAAAAATGTAACAACCAAGAATAGGGTGGTGCAGACAGCGAAACACATGTCTGTACCGTGCCCTAAACCCTCGCAAAACTACCACAAGTGCACTCATGGTGGACAAACTAAAAATTCACCAACCAAAATGAAATGTTCACAACCCATGAGCTAACACATCAGTGAAATGATAAAAATCACCACAAGAAAACCATAAAATGAAAAAGAAACCTAACCCTACTGTCTGGCAGTTAAACATTAACAAAACCAAGAAAACCAAAACCGTGAATAGATCCTACCTGGAAACGATGATATATAAGACCTGGACGGGAACACCTTTCATGGGTGCAGAGGAGGACAAATGGAAGCTTGACAACAGCATAATCAACAGTTCAGACGGCTTATATGATGAAATGACAAGTAATAACCCAAAACGACATTATATAGACCTCGACCGGGCAGAGAACTAACAGTGGGAAAAATATTTTTAACCACGCATTGGACACATAGTCCTGAGGATGTCCGCAATATCGGATGAGAACGGAACTACGAACCCAGCATCACATAGAAAAACAAATATTGGAAATCAGAGGAACTAGTCCCTTCGGAATCGACAGAGAAAACAAAGAGCTTTCGTATCAGCTCAAGACTAACCCTCCACAACATCAGGTGGGAAACAGGCTAACAACTCTAGTTTGATCTAGAAAACCAACCCGACCGCGAGATTTCCCACTTCGAGAGGATAGACAAACTTACTCTCGATGCTGCGCTTTAGATCTTGGAAGGCTCCCGATAAAAGCAATCAGAAAGCTAGTGAACTATTCCTCCACAACATTGGAAGACTAGTCAACTAAGCATTTGATATCGGAAAGCTATTTGATTGAACATTTGATACAAACATGCAAAAAGGCTAAGTTTTTTCAAAACATTTATGAGCCCAGAGCAAACCTTGGTAAAAATAAAACATTCCTAAGCTGGTTCGAAACTAAAACAAAACAAAGGGGGACCCTAAAAATAAATTTTTTGGGGAAAAGTTGCAGCTACAATACCGGGGTAGAATTCCAACCGGGGCACAGTTCCATCCAGGGCATAGTTCCAACAGAGGGAAGAGTTCCAACTGAGGGCACTCTCAACCAACATTTGTCTATTTGGCCAACCAACTCTCTAGTTTGGATTTGGTTGCTTTGCTTTTAAGAGACCACACATTTTTATGTGTTGTGCAACATTATATAAGTAGCCAATTGATCCATTGACAATGGGATATGACTATGGCCTTAAACGTATGGTGGCTGGCCCTTTCACATGACTTCCATGAAAACCTTAAAGTTCAATATTTTTCAAAATTTTATACATTATAAAGATTGCAAACCTTATGGTGCAGGCATTTTATATGTGCAGCAAAGTTTTAGGACATAAATTTCTGAATATTGATATTAACATTGCTGAAGATACTTGTGTCATGTCTACATTACTCTCACTCCTGTGATATATCCTTGTGTCAAGACATCATTCTATATTAATACTCATTTATTCATTCTCAAAAATTATAGGTCAATGACTCATCAATACGACCATTTTATCTCCTCTTCTCTAATTTGTTGATAAATCCTCTCAGCTATTTTATTGTAATTAGTAGAAGAGTTGACAAGGTTTAAGGTAATTCCATGCACAAAGAGCTGAAAACCTCATACTTGGTCAGCTTGGCTAGGTTGGTCATAGATCCAACTAGACTATATCTTTATGTTTATGGGAATTCCATTTCAAGCCTCGCTAAGGGATTTGTAGGACATGGTTATATAGTAAGTTAAAAAAATACTAAGAAATGGCTGACCAAGATTATGGCTTTGGTTTCTATGTTCCAAATTTGCGCTAAGATTCTAGCAACTATCTATGTTTATTATTCCTCACAACTCAACAAATCTCTGTGTATCTTTCTTTGGGTGAATACAGAGAGAGACAAGGGCTTCCATCATATTAATTACAACATCTATTGCACTCCCAAATACTAGGGATGGTCGGAATTAATTGTATCTTAATTGGAAATGCCAAGGTTTCAAGATTGGTTTTCCCTTTGATGATCATTCCTTACATTGATCAACCATCATTCTCCATGGAGGTAATGTATTGGATTCAAGACAACCTAACCTCAACACATTCAAAGGTATTTTTTATGCCCATATTAGGGATTGGGTTCTATGGCCCAAATTAAAAGAACAATTCATGTAGGCCAATCCCAACAAACTTGTTTTTTAATGAATCAAGGAGATCATTCTTGATTATCTCTTCATGAACTAGTTCTTTAATGTTCAGTATCCTTAAATATGTTAGAATCATTGAGCTTAGAACAAGGTTGATTTCTTCGAGAATTACAAGTTGTTGGATAGTCATTGGTTGGCACTTTATTGAAAGGAACAAGAACCTCACAGGAACCCTTCCCTTGTTGGAACTATGCCCTGGCTAGAACTCTACCCTAGTTGGAACTCTGCCCTAGTTGGAACTCTACCCCGGTTGGAACTCTGCCTCGAATGGAACTCTACCCGTTGGAACTCTGCCTCGACTGGAACTTTGCCTTGCTAGAACTCTGTTCCAACTAGAACTCTGCCTCGGCTGGAACTATGCCCTGGCCAGAACTTTTCCCTAGCTGGAACTATGCCCCGGTTGGAACTCTGCCTTAGATGGAACTTTACCCATTCAACATTACCAACGTAGAATTGTGAATATTCCAAATATCTATCTGCTAGATCAATAACTCTCTATAGGAAGTACGTTCGACAATGCATGAACTTTATTGGAAGGAACAAAAACCCTACCCTTGTTGGAACTCTTCCCTGGCTAGAAATCTAGCCCCAGATGGAAATTTGACTCTATTAGAACTCTTCCCTCGCTAGAACTCTTCCCGGCTGGAACTCTGCCTAGCTGGAACTCTACTCTGATTGGAACTTTGCCCTCTGATAGAATTAGTATTAAACTTGTGCTTTCTTTGCAAACATTATTTTATCAGCTACCTACTATCATTTTTTGTAATTTAAAATAAGCAATTTTGAGTGCAGACTGTTTGGGTATACAAATAATTTTGATTTAGATAGCGACATTCCCATGGTTGAACCCAATGCCTTCATGCAACAATTAGATGCAAAGCCTAGTTGGGTGTTACCTTGAGCAATGACGCTCATTTGTTGTTTGACATGTTCTATTTCTTTCTACTTTTAGTTTGTTTTTATTTTGAATCTTGATAGACTACTCTTTTAACTTTTGAGTCCTAAGACATTTATAAATTTGAATCTTGATGTATTACACCAAGAGTTCACAGTTTTGAGTTTTCATTTTGCTATTCAATATGGTTGTATTTCTAATTAATTTTATCAAATAGAGCTTGTGTATGATTGTATTTAGTTTTATTTCACAAGAAAAGCACAGCTCTAATAGCTAAACTAGTGCCAAGTTCTTTGGAATTATAAGAGTTAGAATAAATGACATAATTTGAAATCCAGTGTGGTCTCCACTTTAAATATGATCCAACTGAGAACAAATAATAACCTCCCTTCAAACAAGTTTCACTCTTTGACATGGAAGTGGTTGTCATTCAAATGTCATAAAGATATAGCAATGATGCCTAACTAGGTCATATATGATGTCTTGTCTTGTCTTTGATCACAGAGAAGGCCAAAATAAGGGTTATTGGATCTGCCCCTAAGAGCCAAAATCAAGGTTACTGGATCTGCCCCTAAGAGCCAAAATCACTTGGATCTGTTTCATTCTTGGTGCAAGAGATTCACAGATCAAGGAAGAAATCATTGGTGATTGGAATCACAGATGTTCTAGGACTCAGAAACACTTCCAAACGAAGGGAAACATAAGCATTTTAGAAAAACTTTCCCAGGCAGTGACCTATAGCCCTAAAAAACATATTTTGATTTGTGTAGTTTCTTCCATTTTCGAATTATATATATATATATATATATATATATATATATATATATATATATATATATATCGGTGTTGCAAAACTCGCTATTAGAGTAAACAAAAAAACACCATAGTAAGAAAGAAAAAAAACCTTTTAAATTTATATTTAATTGATAAAATGAAGTATTTTGCATTTTTTAATGCTTGCCAATTTTTTGCCAAGTCATTCAACTTTTTTTTGTAGTCTGATATTTTGACCCCCGCTAGGTTATTCTCAAGGCTGATTTTTTCAACACTAATCCACACACACACACATAGGAGACATACTTAATCTTTGAAACCTGCCCCACACACACCTACACTTGTACCCATATTCTAGTTACATTTGCCAAACCATATTTAAGCCAACAAATTTCTGCTCAATAATTTTTGTTCCTCTTCCTGTTTCACTGGGTGCTCACTGGGTGCTCCATGTCTTATGAATTATAAATTCTAGTGACATTGACCAAACCATATTAAAACTAACAAATTTGTGCTCAATAACTTATGTTCCTCTTCATGTTTCACTCAATGCTCCATGACATATGAATTTATAAATTCTAGTAACATTGGCCAAAGTTCAAACCATATTAAAGCTAACAAATTTCTGCTCAATCATTTCTGTTCCTCTTCATGTTTCATTGGATGCTCCATGTCATATGAATTTATAATATATTAATTCATTTGAAAACTTCCCGAGTTGCAATCAAGTTGCCACAAATATTGGATATTTTAGGTATTATCTTTAGGAAACACCAGTACTCAAATGAGGCTTTCTCCTTCTACCAAAATAAACCTCCAAAGCATGTCACTCATATAGGCAATTTGGTGTGCCCAAGACAAACAATGGATTTGATGTAGAAGCAACAAGCAACCAATTATAGATATGTATATAGATAGAAAAGGCAAGACAAAAAGCAAAGTAGGCTCAATGAAAAAATATGTTGGGTCTTCAAATCCAAGGAAATACTTACACATACATGGAAAGAAAATGGATAGTCAAAACCCGCCTCAATCTCAAAATAAACTATTTTGATTCAATGTCTTTTTTGTAAATGACCAAATTGTCTAATTCGTGTACAATGTATATACTATATAGCCTTCAGAAGTGATTATTGCTTTAAGCTTACACCAATTCATTTATAAATTATGATCTAATGGAATATCAAACTTACATTTTTAAAATTTTTGCAATAATGTAATCGACAAGACTCAGAATCAATAACAGAATTTTGGAAGGATTTGTCACAGCATAATTGCAATCTTATGTGAGCTGATAAAACATTTTCCTTCCTTTCTTCAGTTGACAAAATATATCAAGAAATTATCCGTTATGATGATGTTTAGACCAAGAGATCAAGTCAACCTATGCAATTGAAAATCCTATTCCTATTGAATGATCGTAATGGAAAAAATAGCAAAGTCTTGTCTCATGCTTTGCATAATTGTTTACTTTTTGCTCATTTATATCTAAAACATAAATAAACTAATTGAGATATTTGTGAAATTTGAGCCCAAAGTAGCCAATTCCATGTAGCTAACTATAATCAATATCCAAGAACCAGCTTAAGTTGAAGATCCTTGTTACTCGACTTGCATATTTGTTCCATGCTTGAATCTAAAAATGGTTGGTAGAATAATTGAATTTACATGAAGATCATGAAAAATAAAAACCACCACAATAATCTTGAAAAATATGATTGAGATAAAAGGTTGGCTACAAATTCAGATGTCACTCACTAAGACTTATCTCAAAGAACCAAACAATAGCACATGAGTTTGGGTGACTATGCACATGCCTGTAAGCTCTAGAAAACATAAAATAGCAATTTGCTTTTTGCAAATTTCAATTTCTAAGAAAACATGAACAGAATGCCAAATCCTCTCTGCCATGAGGAACATTTCTGAAGATGTCTAAGGTACACTTTGTTTAAATTAACATGTTAAGTCAATGTTTATCTAAACAAAGTCCCTTGATTGGATTAAGGTAGCAACAGATTTGACCAGAGGTGTAGTTTCCTCAAGTGAAGAAAGAAATTGTATGAATGTCCACAAATGACCAAATTAGATAAAAAAGGCTCAACAGTTGAGCAAGCTACAATAATGATGGGGTGTAACTAAGGCATCTCCGATCTAGATTAGTATAATTACTAAAAGTTAAAACAATATAATAATATATAGGGGTAATCCCAAATAGATAAAACCTAGACAATGAAGTAGAGGCATGCCTTGTGTGAGGAGAAAATAAAGGAAGAACAAGCACTACTGTGGCAGAAAGGGTTGGCCAGATCATGAGAAAAAATCCAATTGTGGAACCTATGAAATCTAAAGTTTATTGCTAGCAAAACCACAAACTGAAACCAAGAACAATGAAATAGGAAATGAGGAGCATAATATTCTAATCACATTACCTGCCAACTGTTGTGACTAGGGTAACATGAGATATACACCATTATAATGAGAAAACACTTCCAAAAAAGGGTCCAACCAGTAGGTTTTACAGACATTGTGGTAGCCAGCACAACAATAATAATAGTAGAACAAATAGAATGAATAAAAGTCTACATCGCCTAAATTATAGTATGATGAAAAACTTATAAGCTGAGCTTCAACGTTTATGTTGTTCAATGAAGTATAAAAGAAGTGAAAACGAAGATGGGTACAAGATCAGAGTTGACTGGTATGAACCAGATTACCCAAAGTAGCCAAATAAACACAGAACACACCAAATAAAAAGAGCACATAACTACAAAGTACAATAATGATGATGAGTTGCACATCAATCCCAAAGGACTAGCTGTAAAATGTATCTAATCTATTGTTTGCTTCTAACATAACCCAAATTGAAACCAAGAACAATGAAATATGAAATTCGGAGGACAATATTCCATTCACATTACCTTCCAATTGTTGTGAAGTGGGCAACATGAGATATATATTGTTATAATGATATAGTAAACTCTCCCTTCCCCAAAAGGGTTCAATTTGCAGCTTTTGCAAGCATTCAAGTAGACAACACAACAATAATAGTAGAACAGAAAAAATTAATAAAAGTCTGAATAACATAAATTATTGTGATAAAGGTAGATAAGTTGAGCTTCAACTTTGATCCTGCTCTTAGAAATAGAACTATTAAAAAAGTAAAAGAAGTGAAATATATGGATTGATACAAGATCGGAGCTGAGTGGTATGAACCAGATTACCCAAAGTAGCTAGCTAAAGAAACACTGAATACACCAAATATGGGTGAGAAACATACCTCCAAAGTACAATAATGATGATGAGTTGCACAACAATCCCAAAGTAAGAGTTGTTTTGAAATATATCAGATCTAAAGTTTATTACTAGCAGAACCACAAATTGAAACCAAGAACAATGAAATATCAATTCAGGACCATAATATTCCACTCACATTGCCTGCCAATAGTTGTGAAGTAGCCAACACAAGATATTTACCATTATATTGACACAGTAAAATCTAAACCATCCCAAAAAAGGGTTCAAACTGTAGTTTTTGAAGACATTGCAGTAGCCAACACAACAATAATGACCAGAACAGTTCATGAGTAAAAGTATAAATAACCTAAATTATAGTGGAATGAATGTAAATAAGCTGAGCTTCAATGATTAAGCCACTGATCCGGTGGATTATTCATCTTCAAAAATTAAAAATGATCCAATATGGTACAATGGTATTTAATCTATGGTTCAAAGAACATAACATATTTTTTAACTCATATGCTAAACATAGTGCGAGGCTAGCCTTAATGTATGTTCCACACATATTCCCTTAATGTTTGTAGCAGTTGCTGCACAGTTATAGTAGGCCGCGTAGTTGCCGTGCAGTTGCGGCGTAGTTATAGTAGGCCGTGCAGTTGTGCCGCAGTTATAGTACGCCGCGCAGTTGCTACACAGTTTCCGCGCAGTTGTGGCGCAGTGGAGTTGGCGGAGCCCGCGCGGTCAAGTATATACCCTCTAGCAGTCTTGTGCACGGCTAAATGGCACTACGCTGACGGTTAGACAAGGGTGTGCTATCCAGTTTGCGGTGACTTATACATCGTGTTTGCTGCAACATTTGCGGAGTTAGTGGTGACATCAAACGGTTACGTTACATGTGGCATAGTCCCGTTGCAAGGTGCGGTAACATTCACTTAACAGTTGTGAATTGGTTGCGTGGTTAGCAATCCGATGTAACATTTGGTGGTCATTGCAACGTGTTGTGAGTCAACATGTGCATGGAGTTAGTTGCAACGTTTTGGGGATATGGAACGTCGTGGTACCATAACGCTTGGGCAGCGATTCGGAGGGACTGCACGGTTCAGTTTAGCATATGGTCGTAACGATAATCAAGAAGATAATAGTTGTGATGAAAAGAGGAAGGCATCCGTTACTTATCCTCCCACTGTACGCTTAAATAGGGGAGGCTGGTGACAGTGAAGGGGGACTCGAAGGAGAGACTCAGATTGTGGAGAGCACAGAGCATCGTATCTCTGAGGAGAGTTTTTGCTGCGAAGTGTCCAGATGCTGTTACTGTGGGAGTCGACACTCTCTGTTATATTTTAGCTTTCTTTGCCTTTTGACGGCTAATTGTAATTTCCAGAAGAGAGGTCTTAAGGACTTTGTACAGCATTCTGTGACAGTTGCTGAGGTTGATTCCAGAACCATTTTGTACCATTTCAAAGAGATTAATTGGATCGGTACCCATTGGAGAGGGACCCGGAGACGTAGCCCAGCTAAGGGGGTGAACTCCGTTATCAACTTCTGTTTTATGACTCTTTGATTCTGTGTTTCTTTTATATCTATTTATCAGTCTCGTTTTCCATCTCTGTTTTAAGCATTTGATTCCTGTTAATGTTGTTCCATTAATTAATCTGTTAAACGCATTCTTTTAAAACAAACTTTTAATGCACTCAAGTTAAGGTCCGACGGAGCATGTTATGGTATCAGAGCAGGTTAAGTGCTTGTGCAAGTTTGTGAATGCTTACTAGGTCTAGGTTAAAGCTTGGTGAAGGAGAATTAGTTGAAGAAGATCCTGAGATTGTCTCAAGGAAAACATTCTCAAGAACCATGTCTTCTCCACGAGGGGAAGAAGAAGGACATACAGAACGGGAAAAACCTGTTATTTCTGAATTTGAGTTTTTGGAGGCTTTTATTAGCATGAAAGCCATGATGGAAATTCTACTCGATGAGTGAGCAGAAAGGAAGAAGAAAGAAGAAAGAAGAAGAATCTTCATCCAAAGATGCAGAAGTGAAGAAGGAAGAAAAGGGTAAAGTAGTAGGAGGAAATGGCAATCCTCTTGATACTACTCAAACTTTCTCTTCTTCTCATACTTCTCATTCACATAATGCTAATGCAAATTCTAATATGCATTATTTCAAATTGGATGTTAATATTGAGTTACCGATTTATAATGGAGATTTAGATGCTGAAAAGTTAGACAATTGGATCAAGCAGCTTGAAGTATATTGCAGGGTGCAGGGCATTACCAATGACCCTTCCAGGATTCAATTGGCCACTTTGAGAATGAGTGGGATGGCTCTTACTTGGTGGGAGAGCAAGATTCAGCAAGATCTTCGAAAGAACGGTAAAATTATTTCAGTTTGGAATGAAATCATTGAAGTATTAAGGAAGCAATTTTATCCTTTAGGCCATATTCAACAATTAACTATGGGTTGGCAAATGTTTAGACAAGCTAAAGGACAAAGCATTCAGGATTATACTCATAAATTCAGAAAGAGGGCTATTGCATTGAATGTTGCATTAGATACGTAGGAAACTCTTCTTAAGTACATTGGTGTCATGCATTCTTATTTGTGACATACCTTGTTGATGTTTAACCCCAGTAATTTGGATGGTGTATGTGTTAAAGCTACCCATTTAGAAGCTAGGGGTAAGCATGCTAATGATACTTTTGTGAAGAAGTCATTTAAATTTGATAGCAAATCGAAAGATAAAGATAAGGGGAAAAAGAAGATGGCTACTGTTAAGAAAGAGGGTGAAAAGCCTACATGTTCGCATTGTCAAAAGGGACACGATGTCTCTAAGTGTTGGAAACTTCATCTGGAGTTAAGGCCAAAGAAGTACGGAGGAAACAAAGATAAAGGCAAAGCAAAAGCTACTGCAGCAGTTATTCAAGATTTGGGATCCGACTCAGGTGATGAAACAAAGGTTGCAGTTGTCGGAATCCAGGGTAAGAATAAAAGTATCTCACTTCCCATTGATGCAAAGTCAAGTTCTAGTGCAAGTACAAATCTGCCATCTACTTCTAAACAAAATGATAAAGATAGAAGTGCACTGTTTCATGTTCGTTTCATTGCAAAACACACAAAGATTGATACATTGTTTGATAGTGGTTTGCAAGTAAATCTGATATCAAAAGAAGTGGTTAGGAAATTGCATTTAGTTACTATGCCTCATGAAAAACCCTATCCCCTTGGTTGGGTTACTAATGATACACAGTTACAAGTTACAAAGAAATGTGTATTGAAGTTTGCAATTACTGAAAAATTCATGGATGAGGTAGAATTAGATGTAGTGCCACTTGGCATTTGTGGGATAGTACTTGGGAGTCCATATTTGTATGACCAGTACTTGGGAGTCCATATTTGTATGACCGGAAAGTAGTCTTTTATAGAGAGCAGAATAAATATCATCTTTTTAAAGATGGTATAGAGTATATTGTACAAGCACATAAGATAAGAACAAACCTAGCAATAGTTTCTGCAGGACAAATGAAGAGGCTGGTAAATGATAGTAAGAATTTTGTGTTAATGATGGTTAAGGTGAAAAATGATGAGATATCTAAATCTTTTGAAGGATGTGATCCTAAACATAAATCTGAACTAATTGAAATTATTTCTGAGTATGATGATTTATTTCAAGATCCGAAAGGGTTGCCACCAAAGAGAGAGATTCAGCAGGATGTGCCACTCCTGAACATAGCCATGTACCGGATGTCTATAATGCAGAATGAGGAGATCAAGAAGCAGGTTCAGGAGCTGATTGAGAAGGGGGTCATCCAGCCAAGCACTTCTCCTTGTGGCTCTCCTATAGTCTTGGTTCCAAAGAAGGATTGGTCGTGGAGGATGTGTATTGACTACAGGGCCCTTAACAAAATCACCATTAAAAACAAGTATCCTCTTCCTCACATTGATGATTTGCTTGATCAGTTGAAACATGCAATTTATTTTACAAAATTGGATCTGCGTAGTGGGTATCATCAAATCCGTGTTGCTAAAACTGAAGCCTAGAAAACAACATTTAAAACAAAACAGGGTTTGTATGAATGGCTTGTAATTCCTTTTGGGCTATGTAACGCTCCTGCTACTTTCATGTGGGTCATGAATGATGTCTTTCGACCATTCATTGATGAATTTGTAATTGTATATCTGGATGATATCCTTGTGTTTAGAAAAACCTGGGAGGAACACATAGTACATATGAAGAAAGTTTTAGATGTACTGAGGAAGGAGAAGCTCTATGTAAAAATGTCTAAATGTGAATTTGCTAAAACTTCTTTAGTATATCTGGGCCATATTATTGGTGGAGGCCACCTGTGAGTGGACCCAGCCAAAGTTGTTGTCATTGTAAACTGGCCACGGCCTAACACCGTTACCGAAATCAGAAGTTTTTTGGGTGCGGTTCAGTATTGGAGGAAATTCATTTCTAGGTTTTCTTCCATTGCTGCTCCATTACATGCGTTGACACGCGTTAAAGAAATTTTCCAGTGGGGAGGCAAGCATCAAAGAGCCTTCGACACTTTGAAGGAAAGGATTAGCACCGCACCAGTTCTGACGTTGCCAGATTTGCAGCAGCCATTTGAGATCGAAACCGATGCCAGCGGGTTTGCCATGGGAGCCGTTTTGATGCAAGGGAGAAAGCCAATCTGTTACCATTCAGAAACATTATCTACTGCGGTAAGTAACTATCCGACTTATGACAAAGAGTTGTATGCTTTGGTACAGAGTGTGAAGAAGTGGAAACATTATATCATGGGAAAAGAAACAGTCATACATACTGATCATCAGCCACTTCAATATTTACAATCTCAAACTAAAGTACAACAAAGTAGGTATTTAAGATGGATGGGATTCTTGCAACAGTTTCATCTCGTAATTAAATACAAAAAGGGGATTCACAATAAAGTAGCAGACATGTTATCAAGGCCTCCTACGAATGCTTCCATCATTCTTCAAAATAGTTCATTAACACATGAAAGTTATATTGAACAGTATGTAGAAGATAAAGATTTTAAGAAAGTATATGCATCACTAATACATGGTAAACATGAAGAGAACTATTATGTGCATGATCAGCTTTTGTATCATCTCAGCAAACTCTGTATCCCAGAGAAAGAAAGAGTGCATGTGATCTGAGAAGCACATAGTTCATTGATTGCAGGACATTTTGGAGTAAGTAAAACATTGTCTGTATTGCAGAATCACTGTTATTGGCCTCAGATGCAAGAAATTGTAGCTAAGTACATAAGAGGTTGTGTTATGTGTGCAACAAGTAAACCTAGCAATAGGAAATTGGGTTTGTACACTCCTCTTCCAGTTTCTTCTCATCCCTGGGAAAGCATTTCTATGGACTTTGTAGGAGGAATACCTATGTCTAGAAAAGGGCATGATTACCTATATGTTGTTGTGGACCGATTCAGCAAAGTGTGTATCTTAATGCCATGTAACAAACAGATCACTACTGAACAAACAGCTCATCTATTCTTTCAGAATGTTTGGGTACATTTTGGGCTACCCATGTCTATTGTATCTGATCGGGATTCCCAGTTCTTGGGAGAATTCTGGTAAACCTTATGGGAGCTTATGGACACTAAGCTGAAGAAAAGTACAGCTTTTCATCCACAGACCGATGGGAAAACAGAGGTAGTGAATAGGACAGTGATTCAGCTGCTCAGAGGATATTGTAGTAAACATCCTAAACTTTGGGATGAGCAGTTGCAGTATATACAGCATGCTTACAATCATGCAGTTCATTCTTCCACAAAAAGATCTCCTTTTGAAACTTGTTTTGGTTATCTGGCAAAAACACAGATGGACTTCTCTTTTGGCAAAGATGCAGTGGATGGACATCATGATGCAGATAAAGCTTTAAAGTTCATTCAGAGAATCCAAGTAGTGCAGTAGGCAGTTCAAGAACAGTTGGAGAAGAGCCAGGCAAAGTACAAAGCCAGGCATGACAAGCATTGAGTTGATCATCAATTTTAGGTTGGTGACAGAGTTTGGTTACATATCACCAAAGAAAGAATGAAAGGTGAAGGTAAAAAGCTTAAACCTATCCTGTATGGTCCTTTTGAGATCTTGGAAAAGATCGATACTAATGCTTTTCGCTTGAATTTACCTCCATACATGCAAATTTATTCAGTTATCAATGTTGAGAATCTTAAACTGTATGAGCCTCCTATGATCATGGATGAGGAAACTAACATACAGATTCCTTTAGTTGATGATATGGCACCTGAATATATGAATAAGTTGCAGGATGATGTCATTCTTGACAGAAATATAAGGACTTCACGAAGGGGGGATGCTGAGTACCTTCAAGTGGGGCTTAAGGGCAGTCATCCTAGCAAAGCAAGATGGATGGAGATTGGAAAAGTGAGGGAGCTGTACCCTCACTTACTTGCAGAATGATTCAGGCTTTTGGTGGTCCAAAAGCTTTCCAATGGGGAGGAATGATCCGGTGGATTATTCATCTTCAAAAATTAAAACTGATCCAATATGGTACAATGGTATTTAATCTATGGTTCAAAGAACATAACATATGTTTTTAACTCATATGCTAAACATAGTGCGAGACTAGCCTTAATGTATGTTCCACACATATTCCCTTAATGTTTGTGGCAGTTGTTGTGAAGTTATAGTAGGCCACGCAGTTGCCGCTCAATGGAGTTGCCAGAGCCCGCACGGTCAAGTATATACCCTCTAGCAGTCTTGTGCACGGCTAAATGGCACTACGCTAATGGTTAGACAAGGGTGCACCATCCATTTTGCTGCGACTTATACATCGCGTTTGCTGCGACATTTGCGGAGTTAGTGGTGACATCAAACGATTACGTTACATGTGGCATAGTCCCGTTGCAAGGTGCGGTAACATTCACTTAACAGTTGTGAATTGGTTGCACGGTTAGCAATCCGATGTAACATTTGGTGGTCATTGCAATGTGTTGTGAGTCAACATGTGCATGGAGTTAGTTGCAACGTTTCGGGGATATGGAACGTCATGGTACCATAACGCTTGGGCAGCAATTTGGCGGGACTGCATGGTTCATTTTAGCATATGGTCGTAACGATAATCAAGAAGATAACAGCTGTGATGAAAAGAGGAAGGCATCTGTTACTTATCCTCCCACCATACGCTTAAATAGGGGAGGCTGGCGATAGTGAAGGGGGACTCGGAGGAGAGACTCAGATTGTGGAGAGCACAAAGCATCGTATCTCTAAGGAGAGTTTTTGCTGCGAAGTGTCCAGATGCTGTTACTGTGGGAGTCGACACTCTCTGTTATATTTTAGCTTTCTTTGCCTTTTGACGGCTAATTGTAATTTCCAGAAGAGAGGTATTAAGGACTTTGTACAACATTCTATTACAGTTGCTGAGGTTCATTCCAGAACCATTTTGTACCATTTCAAAGAGATTAATTGGATCGGTACCCATTGGAGAGGGACCCAGAGATGTAGCCCAGTGAAGGGGGTGAACTCCGTTACCAACTTCTGTTTTATGACTCTCTGATTCTGTGTTTCTTTTATATTTGTTTATCAGTCTCATTTTCCATCTCTGTTTTAAGCATTTGATTCCTGTTAATTTTGTTCCATTAATTAATCTGTTGAACGCATTCTTTTAAAACAAACTTTTAATGCACTCAAGTTGAGGTCCGACAGATCAACCACTGGCAGAAATGAAGAGTGAAAGAAGTGAATATGTGGATTGGTACAAGATGAGAGTTAAGTATCATGAATCAGGTTACCCAAAATAGCCCAAGAAAACAGTGTATGCCAAATATAGATTTTCTATACCACAAAATATAATAATGAAGATAATGAGATGCACCTCTGAGGTGTACCTCAATCCCAAACAAATATGAGAATAACTCCAAATAATCGCTAAAGGTAACAATATCAAATATATTGTCTATGTTGTCTAAAGCCTCATTTGGGATCCGAAGGATTAAAAGCTGAATGCGGCCTCTTCTTTCTTTTGGTGTGGAGTTTAGCCAGCTCTAGAACTAGCTTGGTTGACTCGACAATGCCATGGAATATTAGTTGCAGTAAAAGTTGAAACCATGAAGATTGCAGAGTAGTTGCAGTAAAAGTTGAAACCAGCAAGATGTCAACTCTGATTGAGATCGAACCGATCAAGTGACGTATCTTGATATCAATAATCATTCCCATGATGCTATCCATTCTGATTGGTGTTTCAAGAGAGGGATCTAGTTGCCCTTTACAATTGTCAGCATCTCTCTGGTGCAATAGCTGATCATCAGAGACTCATACAACAGATCTAGTATATATACACCAGGGCCAAGCGTCTTGAATATTTACTATCAAAATTTTTAATTGAGACCAGAAGCGGTAGAAACCTCATGATTTCTTCTAATCTTGGACATATCAAGAACTCTACTGAAGTTTCGGCGAAGCCTTGAAGCCTAGTGCACCCTCCACATCAACTTGGTGTAGCGACGTAGGAGGAAGCGTTTGGTGTTGGTACCCCTAGGGAAGTAGAGAGGATTCTTGTCGCACTCTCACACATGGGTGTTTTGGAGGGATCCTCCTCTTGTGTTATTGTCTGGAGGTTGAGAGCTAGGCGGGGTCTGTAAGGCCTTGCTATCTCCCATCGTCCAAGTCATCTTAAACTTGGATTTGTGCCCCTTCTTCATTGCACTTGCATTTGCAGCCATTCCTGATCTATGTTTCTCTTCGTCTCTGCCAATATTGTAAGATCAGAAAGACAATAGGCAGCGTGAATAAATAAATGTGTGGCAAGGGGAAGAGTACATTATAGTTGTTAGATAGTAGAACTCATTCCATGGCGTGCACAGATAGAAGGCATCCAGAAGAGGCAGAGCATTCTTGAGGCAGGATGCAGGATGGTTGTTTGAATTTTCCAGGGAGAAGGGGGAGGTGGCAAATTAATTGCATGGACAGGGATAGGGACAACGACGAGCAGAGGGAGACAATGAAGGGGCTAACGACGACGGAAGGGGTGATGAATTGGGTGGCAACGACAGTGGGAGAACAGGGCCAGCGAGGGGAAGGAAGGCCAGTCCAGTGGCCAGAGGGTCGGCGCGATGATTGCCGCCAGGCAAAATTGTCGCATCAGTATCTTACTCCTTTTTAAAATTCACTAAGAAACAATTCATGAAAAAAAAGATTTGCAGAGCGATTTTTGTTCACGTAAACATCGAGTCAACAAATTGTACTTCAAGGCTACCTTCAAGAACTACATAACCGGATGAAAGCTATTTTCGTTCACGTAAACTATTCCCATCAAAGCCCTTGTTGTCAGAACGAACAATACATTTATCTCAATATTTTGTCACACACGTTGTCAGCATGATTGTTTGGTTGGTCAGTTTCTGATTTATTAAAAATGTGAACGATATGATTTACTTTAATTGGTGACAAATTTGATGCATATAAAATGGAGGGAGGGGCATTTAGGATGGCATTGAATGTTGTTGAGAATGTAACAAACTCTTCAGGTGATTGGCTAGAAAGCTATGAACATCTAAGTTTGAAGATCGGGACCATCTTATGTTCTATTGGCACATGATGAAAACTAAAATACTTACTTGATGGTCTAAATTCTTAGGTGTGATCCTCAATTGAAATGGGTCTTAAATTGGACAAAGTGACTATTTACCCAATAGAAATGGCCAATTTATCTAATTTTACTATTAAATTAAATGATTACTATTATTATTATTATTATTAGCAGCTTAATAGAATTTAATCTATTCTTCCACTTATTATCATCATAACTTAAACAGCTACGTGCTAAACGGTTACCTAGAGAGTTTCTATAAGAAATCAAGATAAGTTTAATTTATTTTTAGAAACAATATTTTAGTCCATTTAATACAAATGATAAAATATATAATGGTATGCCTTAGTATAATATTTTTAGATATATATTAAATTGAGAAAATTTCTATGTTCACGTGAAAACATTAAATGAAAAGTCCTTAAAAAAAGGTTAGTTAGGGTTTCCCAACAATGGATTTCATTTCTTGATCTTGTTCCAGGAAAGGTTAAAAAAAAGGCGATTCCTCTTCTCAAGAGGGAGGTAAGACGGTTCTTCAACATGGAGGATAATCGGTTTTCAAAAGCCTTGATTATAGCCACTAGCTGCGCGTTGAAACTCATACTGAAATCTATGTTAGGGATAGTCTTACGGTGGGAGAGTTATTTTTTCTCCTTATTGGTTAATATTGTAGGGAATGGGAAAACCTCTTATGTGAAGTTTTAATTAACTTTCTTTCATATACCGTGTCATTAGTAATTTGGATAAAATGGTAAAAGTGAATATATCTTTTATATGTTTCTCGATCTATCATGACGCGTATTGGCGGTCATTAGACTCCTTATCATTTAGTTTATATCCAATTAGACATGACAATATAAATGAGTGGAAAAATTTTAGGTAAAGTTTATTAAAACAAATGAAAGAGCCAATGTAACATTTAATGAATATTATCTATGTCAAATTTGTTTGTGTAGATGCAAGGCATTAATTAAATATTGTAAAGGCTAATTCTCTAACATTGTAAAATTTAAGTCACTATAAATGTTGAGCATAACTATTTAGACTCAAAGGTGCCAAGGTGTAGTTATAATAGTTGAGTTATGTATCTTTTTCTAAATAGTTAAATGGGAGATGGTATATTTTCGATCTATGGTTAGACAATAATTTATTTATGTTGAAAAGGTGGCAACCTTTTGTACATAGTTTTGTTGTGAAAAGGTTTTGAATTGTTTTAGATGGAATTATTCTTTTAAAAAGAATGACCTTGCAATAAGGCTAAATGGAAATTTGACAATGCAAAATGAATTGCAGTAGTTGGACTTGTAAACAATTATGTTGAATAAATAATAAATGGGCGCTCGCACGAAGCTGGTTTCACTTTTTAGTGCCACTTAAGAAATCGGAAACACACTTCCGAAGTGTAAATCCATAACGCATATGCGTTATTGATGGTATGTTCGGAAAAGCCCGAGCCCAAAGACAAGGCTAAGGTTAGTAAGGCAGTATCACACATGTGTTCTTTTTAAGTTAAAAATCCCATATGCAATATGGAAAACAAAAAAACAAAAAAAACAAATGCCGCAGACCTCACTTTGTCATTTGCACAGTGAGCGTTTCGGGAGAGCGATAAACCCCACCAACGATTTGCATTTGAGCATTTGGAGGTCGATTTGGAGGTGGCTATGAAGGTGGCTTGGCTCCAATGGCAGGTAAGTACTCATATCAATTACAAATTGTTTTCAATTTTTGATTTTTTTTGTTAATTTCATAGTTTTTATATTTGTTAAAACAAATTTAATAAAAAAAATTGAATTAAATCAAAGAACGATAAATTAAAACAATTTGTATTTTGTTGTTTAAATCTTAACAAATAACAGAAATGAGCAAGATACTATGGAAAACGAACCCACTAATAACCAAGAACCAAACCCAAACACGAACCCAAACCCAAACCCGGAGGGGGAAGAAGACCGAAATTCACAGATTTTGGCGTGTTTGGGAACATTGAGGAGCCTTAGCTCATCTTTTAGAGGGGGGTATCATTTGAGACAATCTTTAGCCAAGGCATTGGACACCATAACAAACACAATTGCCACTGCCCAAGGAGCTCTGTACAACATTAGCTCGTACAGAGAATCCAGGAGGCAATACTATTCCGATGGTTTGAGTTATAAAGACATCAAAAACCTAAAGATTACAAACGACCAATTGTTTTCATTATTCCGGGACCCTAGCACCAGATTGGTTCCACCCACTAGCCGAGCACACATTTCCATTGACTGGTGTGTGGAAACAAATGTGAAAGCCAATTGGATGGATCACTGGCATATGGTTTTTGATGAAGACCCTCATGGGAATAGGGATATCCCATTTTATTTCCTCAAGAATTTGTATGCAGAATTCATCCTAGGGAAACATGTTAACTATTTACATATTTTAGGCTTCCAGGGTGTTGGTCATGGGATGCCCCAAGATAGGGAAGGGGCCAGGATGGATCCTAACTGTGTGCCACGCCCTCCACGCAAACCAAAACCCCCTTGGGTATATCCTCCTACGGGCCTTGTGATTGAGGATACATAGGAGGCCTTATTTGACTTGGAAGATACATTGCTTCAGCATGGGACGGATGTCCAAGGCAATATAGGCCAAGGGCTTGGCACTTCTCAAGCTGGCCCATCGCATAGTAAGGATCCATCTACAGATCGTACTGGAGACGCAGAGCGTTCAGAGCGTTGTGTTACTCCACACCCTTAAACAGAGTGTGGAGGCATATGCTATGGCCCTGCTTCAGAGTTCCAGGATGATGGATTACTTCGATTTGTAAGTAAAACTCATTATTTTCATATTGTATTTTGTTTTATATCACAATTTTCAATTGTTTCGCAATTTATTTCTATTTACTTATCTAAAAAATTATGTGAACAAATATATAGCTGGTGTCCCATAACACCCTAGATTCGCATAGTCCGCTGATTAATGTTGAGAACATTGAGCTGCTATCAATATTGCATATGGGTTTGGTTCTTCACCATTAGCTCTAAGAAGTATACTTTTTAATTTGTCAACGTTATTTACATATTTATAGTAGAGATTGTAACATTCAATACATCCTAATCTAAATACAATATGTTTTATGCAGGGTGAACAGGATGAGTATGTTGAATCCCAGCCTAGTCCCTCTCATGTAGAGGTAGATTCTGAGACGTAGGTATTATTTTAAATATGCTTTTCATTATGTTTCGATTTCTTTGAAAAAATCATTTTTCGTCCATCTTGTATATGTCTCATTTTCTTTGTATTATCTGACATTGACATATGTTACTTTATGCAGGCATCTATTGATCCATTGGTTCTTGAAGAGCACCAAAGCAAGGTTGTTGGCGACCCACCTCTTCCCCCCTGCCAGGTACATGTATGTTTCGCTTTCTTTGAAAACATCATTTTTCGTCCATGTAGTATATATGTCTATGATTATTTTTATTATTTGAATTTGACATATGTTATTTTATGTAGGCTTCTAGTGAGACACTGGTGCTTGAAGAGCACCAGATCGATGACCCACCTCTAACGAGCCAACAGGTACGTTTATGTATTGCTTTCTTTTAATTGTGATTTTAATGATTCATGGCATGTACTTTTTTAATTTTTTGAAATTGTCTAATTGTATCTTTATCCTTTTGTATGTAGGAATGTGATTTTGATTAATATGTCCAAAAAGCGAACTTCTTCGCTAATGCAAGTAGAATTCATTTTCTCTCATTGCTAGTTAATCGATCCACTGGTTACACACCTTCTCACATCCCCCAGGTATATTTATATATTGCAACTCTTGCTTATATTTCTCTTTGTACATGCAAGTATCTTTTTCCTTGTTGCCCCCATTGATATGTCTCGTTTTCTTTGTATTATTTGACATTGACATATGTTACTTTATGCAGGAATCTATTGAGCCAGTGGTGCTTAAAGAGCACCAAATAGAGGTTGTTGTCGACCCACCTCTTCCCCCCCGCCAGGTACATGCATGTTTTGCTTTCTTTGAAAACATCATTTTTTGTCCATGTAGTATATATGTCTCTGATTATTTTTATTATCTGAAATTGACATAAGTTACTTTATGTAGGCTTCTAGTGAGGCACCAATGCTTGAAGAGCACCAAATCAGTGACCCACCTCTGACGAGCCAGCAGGTACGTTTATGTATCGCTTTCTTTGTACGTTTATGTATTGCTTTCTCTTTGTACATTTTTGTACGTTTATGTATTGCTTTGACATATGTTACTTTATGCAGGAAACTATTGAGCCAGTGGTGCTTGAAGAGCCCCAAAATGAGTTTGTTGGCGACCCACCTCTTCCCTCCCACCAGGTACATGTATGTTTTACTTTCTTTGAAAACATCATTTTTCGTCCATGTAGTATATATGTCTCCGATTCTTTTTATTATCTAAAATTGACATATGTTACTTTATGTAGGCTTCTAGTGAGGCACCGGTGCTTGAAGAGCACCAAATCGATGACCCACCTCTTCTTCCCCAATGTACATGTATATTTGTTGACATTGGCATATATATATTTTTTATGCAGCTTGATAGTGAGCAAGTGGTGCTTGAAAAGCACCCAATCGAGATCCCTGCTAGTGAGGCACAATGACCCACCATTACTTACTCACGTACAGTAAGTAAAATTTTTATATTGGTTTGGAATTTGAACAAATGTACATAGAATTTTTATAGGTTGGTAAACTAACTTACAAATTTTGGTTTTTCTACAGTCTCCACTGATGCGACGTATCCTTCTTGTTCAACGATGGGGATCACTAGTGAGCAATCAAAAAAGAAACCTAGACTTCTCCGAAGACATTGGTAGTGGCAACGAAAGGGGGGATAACTAGAATAAATGTATAGGGGGGATACATAAATGTAACTTTTTTTTATATACACATAGATGTACAATTTGATCCACTATTTTGTATTATGGCCATGTGGCATGCCAATTTTTGTAACATTATTTGTATACATATATAATATAAAGCAAGGTTCAAATTTATACATATATGGTTGACTTGATCTTGGAACATGATATGTGTGGTTCACACGTGTGCTAGTATGAATTTCCAATAATTAAAGGAAGAATTTCCAATACTTGAAGAAAGAATTTATGATTCATCAACTTTTTAACATTATGGCTATCCTCAACTTTTTAACATCATAACCATACCATACACTACCTGAATTACATACACTAACATCATAACACTAAAGTTACATGGGCACTTGCACGAAGTTGGTTCCACTTTTTAGTGCCACTTAAGAAATCAGAAATACACTTCCAAAGTGCAAATCAAGAACGCATATGCGTTATTGATGGTAGGTTCCAAAAAGCCTGAGCCCAAACACAAGGCTAAGGTTCGTAAAGAAGTATCGCATATGTGTTTTCTAAATGTTAAATATCACATATGCGATATTTAACATTTACAAAAAGCATATATCGCATTTAAGAAAGTAATAGGTAACATTATGTGTATATGCATGGAAAGTAATAGGTAACATTATGTGTACAAAATAATTAAGACAATAGAGTTTTTTCTTGATTTTAATCAACAAGTTCTTTTAATATTACCATTTTTTCTAGCACAGGCGATGGTGGAGCTCGTCCGAGAATCACTTCTCTAAGATAATCAACCAAGCAATAACACTACTGTGTAACAACAATGGCACTTAACGAGTTAGTTTCTGGAAGAAAACCACCTCAATACCAAACCACACAAGAAGCCTATGTATTGCATTTGTTTCCAATTCCTCCTCAATGGGAAACCCATTTCTAGACAAACTATTGACATTTGTAACTTTCTACATTTATTTTCACATAGGTTTTTTACCAAGGAGAAACAACCGAACGAAAACCCTAGTTCAAGTTTCATTTATTTTATTTTCTATCACACCATCTCTATTTGGCTATACGTGTGACTACACCATGAAAATGCCAAAACTGGAGTGAGTATTCCTTCATCGGTCATTTAAAAAGGAGTCGCATAGCCTCGCAAAAGGTTTAAGTTGCGTATCGTCAACTGAATCTTCTTCATCTTCTATTATTACAAGAAGCATAACCTACGATAAATGGCCAACACAAAAGGCCCTAGTTCATGTTTCAAATATTAATTTTTCTATCACACCACTTGTATTTCTCTGCACATGTGACTACTTCAACGACATGCTAATGAAATCGGAGAGGGTATTCCTTCATCCATTATGTAAAAAGGACTCCCATAGCCTCACAAAACTTTCAAGCTATGGAGTGTCACTCAACTATCCATGTTCTATTTGCATTGTTAACACCACTCTTAATGGAAATCTCTAGTAATTTAAGTAAGAAGCTTAAGGAAATAATTATTATTTCATGCTAGCTTGGAATCAACAAAGATTGAAGCCTCCACAAAGCTTTGCTCTAAATATATTGCATCCTCTACTTGTTATGGAAAAAATGACTACTTAGTTTTCTTATTTCCTCCTGCAAAGTTTTGTCAAGTTCATTTGCCATTACCCGTCTCTCATAAATTTTCACTGAAATTTTAGTAACCTTCTTCTCATCTTTATTCAAGTTCATGCTCGCTGGATAACATTATTTTAGGCATATCTTGTTTGTATTCCCACACTAAATTAATCCTTCAATTGGTTTGGATGGCCTTTACTATGGCTCCAAAACCATGTTTGTAAATGCTTAGAACAATAACAATATGTTTACACCAACATAATGAGAAAAATAACCTTTCTAGTTGCATGGTTCACATTACCAAAATATTTTATAGACTACATAAAGTGACTTACAATCCACTAAAGTGACTTATAGACTACTAAATTTTAATTCTTTTATTTAATTATTTAGGTGGGAAGAAGGATGGGGCATATGCGATATTGAAAACTAAAAAACAAAACAAAACAGAGGCCGCAGGCCTCAAATATCATTTGCACAGTCAAGGATTGGGAGAGCGAAAAACCACGTGGGCGAAATAATGCAGAGGTGATTTTTGTTTTAGCTTTTGGAGGTCGAGTTGGAGGTGGATTGGCTCCAATGGTAGGTAAATGCTCTTATCCATTTCAGTTAGTCTTCAATTATTTATTGTTTTCCATAATTTCATAGTTTTTATAATTATTTTAAACAAATTTAATAAACAAAATTGAATGAAATCAAAGAATGATTAAGTAAAATAACTTGTTTTTTTTGTTTAAATCTTAACAGATAAAAGAAATGAACAAGACAATGTGGAAAACCCACCCTCTAATAACCCACAACCTAACCCAAACATGAACCCAAACACAAACCCAGAGGGGGAACAAGATCGAAACTCATAGATTATTGCGTGTTTGGCGTCATTGAGGTGCCTTAGCCCATCTATTAGAGGGGGGGATTGTTTGAGAGAGTCTTTAGCCGATGCATTGGACACAATAACAAACACAATTGCTAAAGCCCAAGGATCTCTGTACAACATTAGCTCGTACAGAGAATCTAGGAGGCAATACTACTCTGATGGATTGATTTATAAAGACATCAAAGCCCTTAAAATTACAAAAGACCAATTATTTTCATTTTTCTGGGACCCTAGCACCGGATTGGTTCCACCCACCAGTCGAGCACACATTTCCATAGATTGGTGCATTGAACCAAATATAAAGGCCAATTAGATGGATCGTTGGTATATGGTCTTCGATGAAGACCCTCATGGGAATAGGGACATCCCATTTTATTTCCTCAGGAAGTTGTATGCAGAATTCATCCTAGGGAAACTTGTTAACTACTTCGATATCTTAGGGTTCTAGGGTGTTGGTCATGGAATTCTCCAAGATAGGAAAGGGGCCAGGATAGATCCTAACTATGTGCCATGCCCTCCACGCACACCAAAACCCCCTCGGCTATATCCTCCTACAGGTCCTGTGATTGAGGATACACAGGAGGCACTATTTGACTTGGTAGATACATTGCTTCAGCATGGGACTGATGTCCAAGGCAATGTAGACCAAGGGGATGGCACTTCTAAGGCGGGCCCATCTACAGATCAGAAAGGAGATGCAAAGCATTCAGAGCATCATGTTACTCCACAGCCTTGCACATTGTGTGGAGACATATGCTATGGCCCTACTTCCGAATTCCGAGATGATGGATTACTTCTTTTTGTAAGTAAAACTCATTATTTTCATATTATATTTTGTTTCATATCGAAATTTTCAATTGTTTCACAATTTATTTCTATTTAATTATCTAACAAATTATGTGAAAAAATATACAGCTGGTGTACCATGGCACACCAGAGTCACATAGTCCACCAATCAATGTTGAGAACATTGATGCGGCTGTCAATATTGCATATGGGTTTTGTTCTTCACCAATAGGGGTAAGAACTATACTTGTTAATTTGTCAACTTTATTTACATATTTATAGTAAAGATTGTAACATTCAATACATCCTAATTTTGATACAACATGTTTTATGCAGGGTGATCAAGATGAGTACATTGTATCTCATCCTATTCCCTCTCATGCAGAGGTAGATTCCCAAACACAAGTATTATTTTAAATATGCTTTTAATTATGTTTCACTTTCTTTGGAAAAATCATTTTTCATCCATCATGTATATTTCTCGTTTTCTTTGTATTATCTGACATTGACATATGTTACGTTATGTAGGGAACCATTGAACCATTGGTGGTTGAAGAGAACCAATGCAAGGTTGTTCTCGACCCACCTCTTCCCCCCCGCCAGGTACATGTCTGTTTCGCTTTCTTTGAAAACATAATTTTTCATCCATGTAGTATATATGTCTAAGATTCTTTTTATTATCTGAATTTGACATATGTTACTTTATGTAGGAACCTATTGAGATAGTGGTGCTTGAAGAGCAACAAAGCGAGGTTGTTGTCAACCCACCTCTTCCACCAATCAGGGTCGATGTTAGTGAGGCACCATTACCCACCATTACTTACTCACGTACAGTAAGTAAAAATGTTATTTTGGTTTTGGAATTTGAACAATTCTACATAGAATTTTTAAAGGTTGGTAAATTAACTTACAAAATTTGGTTTTTCTGCAGTCTCCATTGATGCGACCTATCCCTCTTGTTCAATGATGGGGATCACCAGTGAGCAGTCAAAAAAGAAAGCTATACTTCTTCGAAGACATTGGCAATGGCAGCGAAAGGGGGGGTAATTATAATAAATGTATAGGGGGCATACATAGATGTAACTTTTTTGTTCATATACACACATATGTACTTTTTGATCCACTATTTTGTATTATGGCCATGTGGCATGACAATTTTTGTAACATTATTTCTATATGTATATAACATAAAGCAAGGTTTAAATTTATACATATATGATTGACTTGATCTTGGAACATGATATGTGTGGTTCACATGTGTGCTAACTTATGAATTTCCAATACTTAAAGGAAGAATTTACGACTCATCAACTTTTTAACATCATAACCATACCATACACTAACTAAATTACATACACTAACAATCATAGCACTATGTCATGCATGGATGTGTAATATATACCATATCATACCCTACAATACCCTATGATACTAACATCATACCATACTAACACACAATAACATACCCTGCATTACCCTATGACACTAACATCATACCATACTAACATACAATAACATACCATAACATAACATACTAACATCATACCATACTAACACACAATAACATACCCTACATTACCCGATGACACTAACATCATACCATACTAACATACAATAACATACCATAACATACCATACTAACAATATATCGTAACACTAAGTCATGAATGCATGTGTAATATATACCATATCATACCCTACAATACCCTATGATACTAACAGCATACCATACTAACATACATCATACCTTACAAACCCTAAATTGGTTGAAGTAAACCCTAGTTCCATCTCATTATTTGTCAACCCTAGTGATAGCATGAAAATTGGTGTTCATGAAAGCCTAGTTGGTTTCTGATTTGTACATGGCCATGTGTTTCTAGTTCCCTCTCCTAACTTGCAAATTGCTCACTAAACCCTAGTTCCATCTCATACCTTGTCAACCCTAGTTGGAGCATGCAAATTGGTGTTCATGAAAGCCTAGTTGGTGCATGCAAGTATTGGTGATCATGTGTTTCTAGTTCCCTCATCTAACTTGCATGATTTCTCACTAAACCATAGTTCCATCTCATACCTCGTCAACCCTAGTTGGAGCATGCAAGTATTGGTGATCATGTGTTTCTAGTTCCCTCTCCTAACTTGCAAATTGCTCACTAAACCCTAGTTCCATCTCATACATTGTCAACCCTAGTTGGAGCATGCAAATTGGTGTTCATGAAAGCTTAGTTGGTGCATGAAAGTATTGGTGATCATGTGTTTCTAGTTCCCTCTTTTAACTTGGAAATTTCTCACTAAACCCTAGTTCCATCTCATACCTTGTCAACCCTAGTTGGTGCATGCAAATTGGTGTTCATGAAAGCCTAGTTGGTGCATGCAAGTATTGGTGATCATGTGTTTCTAGTTCCTTCTCTTAACTTGCAAATTGCTCACTAAACCCTAGTTCCATCTCATACCTTGTCAACCCTAGTTGGTGCATGCAAATTGGTGTTCATGAAATCCTAGTTGGTGCATGAAAGTATTGGCGATCACGTGTTTCTAGTTCCCTCTCCTAACTTGCATGATTTCTCACTAAACCCTAGTTCAATCACATACCTTGTCAACCCTAGTTGGTGCATGCAAATTGGTGTTCATGAAATCCTACTTGGTGCATGCAATTATTGGTTATCATGTGTTTCTAGTTCCCTCTCCTAACTTGAAAATTGCTCACTAAACCCTAGTTCCATCTTAGACCTTGTCAACCCTAGTTGGAGCATGCAAATTGGTGTTCATGAAAGCCTAGTTGGTGCATGCAAGTATTGGTGATCATGTGTTTCTAGTTCCCTCTCTTAACTTGCAAATTTCTCACTAAACCCTAGTTCCATCTCATACCTTGTCAACTCTAGTTGGTGCAAGAAAATTGGTGTTCATGAAAGCCTAGTTGGTGCATGCAAGTATTGGTGATCATGTGTTTCTAGTTCCCTCTCCTAACTTGAAAATTGCTCAATAAACCCTAGTTCCATCTCATACCTTGTCAACCCTAGTTGGCGCATGCAAATTGGTGTTCATGAAAGCCTAGTTGGTGCATGCAAGTATTGGTGATCATGTGTTTCTAGTTCCCTCTCTTAACTACTTGCAAATTGCTCAATAAACCCTAGTTCCATCTCATACCTTGGCAACCTTAGTTGGTGCATGCAAATTGGTGTTCATGAAAGCCTAGTTGGTGCATGCAAGTATTGGTGATCATGTGTTTCTAGTTCCCTCTCTTAACTTGCAAATTGCTCACTAAACCGTAGTTCCATCTCATACCTTGTCAACCCTAGTTGGTGCATGCAAATTGGTGTTCATGAAAGCCTAGTTGGTGCATGCAAGTATTGGTGATCATGTGTTTCTAGTTCCCTCTCTTAACTTGCAAATTGCTCACTAAACCGTAGTTCCATCTCATACCTTGTCAACCCTAGTTGGTGCATGCAAATTGGTGTTCATGAAAGCATACTTGGTGCATGCAAGTATTGGTGATCATGTGTTTCTAGTTCCCACTTTTAACTTGAAAATTGCTCACTAAACCCTAGTTCCATCTCATACCTTGTCAACCCTAGTTGGTGCATGCAAATTGGTGTTCATGAAAGCCTAGTTGGTGCATGCAAGTATTGGTGATCATGTAAGCCTAGTTGGTTTCTGATTTGTACATGGAAATGTAATTAAATGTATATTAAACTAAAACCATCAAGAAATGTAAATTTCAACAACTCGAGAGCTTTTTATTTTCCGAACGCTATTTGGTGGTGTCTAAAGACACCATTCTTGGTGCCTCCAATGTGCCGTAGATGGGGTTTGTATCCTAGGCACATGAAAGGCTAGACATTAGTAACATCATAAGAAAGAAAAGAGAACCCAATGAAAATGTGAAAACATGATTTATAGATAACTCACCTGAGGTTGTACGATCATGTTTATAGTGTCCAGAATCCTCTCAATAATATTATGTCTGTGAATGGTATCTGTCAATCACAGGTTTATTGCATTGGGAATAAAGTAAGGCTAAATAATTGAAATTGTGCTTCAGAAGTCACTTTAAAGGTTAAATAACGCACCTAGCAATGCACTCATACAAGTAGGCCACCCGGATCATCTCTAGTGCTGATGGTGTCCCTCAATATTTCGTGCTCTATATGAGGTAGCAAGTATCGTACATGTGACCTACTTCTGTGACCAAGTGTATGTAGCTTGATGTTTATACCAACTACTAGTTTGGTGAAGTTGTATATAATAGCTCTTGGTCTATAATCTTGATATGCATACCCACCCTTCCTTTTATGTTGTGCTACAAGTGTCAAGTACTCCCCTTTTATAACCATTGATCCGGTTGGGAATTCAATATTTTCATCATCTGTAACAGGTTCTAGAATGGTTTGTTTCCCCTCTAAGCAATGTGCCAACCAATAGTTAGAACCCCATTCATTATTTTTTGGGGAAAGCACTGCATACATCTGACCTGTGAAAGGAAATAGGTCGAGTTAACAATACATTTTGGAAATAAGGTATTGCATTTCTAGTTTCTACATAAATTAAATTCTACATAGGTCGAGTAAACAATACATAAATTCATTTTCTTATTTAGGTACTACTCATGTACTTGCTTGTATGAGATCCGATATGTGATCATAGTCTATAGAAATATGTGTCTGATCATCTTCCAAATGGTATATTTCATTAACCTCATTGAAATTGGTGCCAAGTGTCACTCTATCCCATGTATCAATGGTATCTGTATCCTCACAATCATCCCATTCACTGATGCTACAGGAACTACAAAAGCAAGCCTTCAATCTTGTCCAAATTTGTAGGGCCAAGTTGTCTGAGCTTCTAATTGAATGAAACTGTCGATTTCCATGCACTGTGTTCACCCGATGTGTTTGTGATCAGTCCACATTTGTCACCTCCCAGAATATTCTTCGCACTAAGTGTTTCCTTGTTGTTTGTTCTCCCATGATAGATGCACACCATTTGACTATAGATGCAGTGTCTAAAAGGCGAGCACTTGTAAACTTTATCTCTTCCCTTTGAAGGGTAGTTTTAATGCATGCACCAGCACCATCGTACTCTCCTTTTCCATGACCAGTTTCAAAGTAGTTCCATACAATGTGCGGCACCTTGTATTTTATGTGCAACAAACACAACCATTCAAATACATGTGCATTCTTGAACTGTCCAACACAACCATCTGACCAAATGAAATGATGATAAAATGGTATATCCATAGCTATCACATGATCATAGAGTAATTTAAAGCAATGTTGCATGTAATGGATGTCATGGGTCTGGTCGTCACTTATGTAGAAGTGACTTTCTTTTAGTATCACACGTTTCTCTTCATTGCTATCTTGCCCATGTTGATACGTGATATGCACCATTATGCTCGCCTGCTTTGAGTGATAGTATTGACTTTGAATTTCATTTTGTGGTTGTAGGGTGTAATTTTCTGCAAATTCAACCACCGATAGGATTGTTCTGAGAGGGAAGGTGTCCTGGCATATTCTAAATTTCTCATCTTGCCACTGTGCCATATTGACATGTTGAATGTACATTTGGATCTTTCCACGAAACTCTGGAATAAAATCACATACTCGCACCTAGTACATGAATATTAATATGTCAATAAACCACATAATAAAAAATGTGTACATGAATATTAATATGTCAATATTCAACAGTTTACCTGTGAAGTCACCAATTTAATCTTCCTTCTTTCTTTCCCATCATGTAGCTAATATGTCTCATACTGATAGTTCTACTTCTCAACAATTGCATTCCCAAATGCTTGATCTTCACTCTCATGGATGCAATCAGACCATAATGATAGCCCACCACAATTGTTGCAAAAATCATCTACACATTGTTTTAAGTAATGTGTCTTCCCATCTTGCATCGGACACATTATGTTATGGATGAAATCTATGGACAACATTGGCAGTACTATACTTGAGCATTCCTGGACATGGTTAGGATGCAAGAAACGACGTATATGTGCAAATGTATGGTAATATAGGTCAAACTCTATGTGGTATCTACAACAACAAGTGTTCCGGATGGTATTGATTCTAACATACCAAGGTTTGGATTTTTCAAAATATCTTTTCCTGATCCTTAGCTCTACGTAGGCAACTTTAAACATCTCGAACAATTGAGTTTGTGTCATGTCAAGATAATGTTTAACATGAGGTTCAATGTTTCTAGAACCCCTACATTGTTTTAACACATCCTTTGTGTTAGAAGAAGGCCTAGTGTTATCATGCGAAAACGTTTGCACTAGGCCCTTCGCTACGTCGACTAACTTCATGTCTTTGCGGGGCAACCTACCACTAAATGCCCATAATGTTTCCATTTGTCCCTCTACATCAAGGTTGTCTCTTCTTACTGAATATTTTTTAAGTGTCTTTGGATGTAAAGGCATAATTTGTGATGTGCAGTTAAGTAAACGACGTTGTCTTGTGGATCTACATATAATTGATTCAGCCAATACACGACGAGCCACATTACAGTCTTGTGAATGAGTTCTTTTACCAATCAATGTGAATGTAGTAGCAAGAGATTTAACAATGTGATTACTTGATTCGATATTCTTCATTGTTGTTATGCCTAAATTTATGCTAACAGTTGCCATATTTCTAGATTTAAGCAAAGCTAAAAACAATTGGCATTTACCGGCTTCAGATTTGTTCTAAAAATATTGTTTCATTATTTGAGAACAATGACAAAGGATAGTGCATTTAGCCACCTTACCTTCCATGGAAGTCAATCCACTCTCATCCACTTGTATTCGTTTAGGAGTTCTCTTTCATTTTGATGCAAAATTTTTTGTCGTTTGAAATGTTGGAGTGACGTTTACATCCACTACAATCTCACTACTTCGATTAGGATATTGAACCACAGAACATGGTTGTTGTTGAGTCACATTTGCATCGGGAGTAACATAATTATTGAACTCTTCACAAGATTGTCCCTTTACTAATGGATCAATAATATCAACTTCCGTATAACCATCTTCCTTTAATGTTGCATTATATTCCTCAGCCTCTACGTCAGGTATCTATTGAGGGGGAATGGGAACTATTTTCTCATGTAATGAATGCCGACAATTTCTTGAATCTTCCCTCTTTTTTTCTGTTTTATTTTCTGCTTCTTCCGGTGTAAGCACCTTCCTTGCTGACTTTCTTCCTCTATTATGTACATTCCCCATTGAAATCCACCCAAACCTGTACAAAACAATGGAATTATGTAAGTAATGATAAAAAAATTGCATGTTGAACAGTTCTTTGTGCGCGGGTTCAGACGAATTATGTCTTTTGATATAGTAAACCTGGCCCATAGCACGCCAGCCAACATTTTGTATAAAACACATATCGCATATGTGATATAACGCACCTCCGATATATCGCATATGCAATATTGATACAATGCTTTTTAATGAACGGGCAAGTTTTTTACATGTTCTCCAAAACACATATGTGATATATCGCATATGCGATTTAGTGCATATGGGATATATCGCATATGTGATTTAGTGCTCACTGAATATATGCAATTTACATTTATCTATGCTTATGAAGATGATGATGAACAATGGTGGTGAGGATGAGGAGGATGATGACTATGATGATGATGATGAGGATGAGGGTGATGATGATGATGATGATGATGATGATGAGGATGATGATGAGGATGGCGATGATGATGAGGATGATGGTGACGATGAAGATGATGATGAACAATGATGGTGATGAGGAGGAGGAGGATGACTATGATGATGATGATGAGGATGAGGGTGATGATGAGGATGATGAGGATGAGGATGAGGGTGTCAATGAATATGATGATGATGGTGATGACCACGATGATGAGGATGAGGATGAGGGTGATGATGGTGAGGATGATGATGAGGATGAGGGTGGTGATGAGGAGGAGGAGGAGGAGGAGGAGGATGAGGGTGATGATGATGATGATGATGATGATGATGATGATGATGAGGGTGATGGTGATGATGATGAGGATGAGAGTGATGATGATGAACAATGATGGTGATGATGAGGAGGAGGATGACTATGATGATGATGATGAGGATGAGGGTGATGATGATGATGACCATGATGAAGCTGATGAGGATGAGGGTGATGATGATGATGATGATAAGGATGAGGATGATGATGAGGAGGAGGAGGAGGAGGATGAGGGTGATGAGGCTGATGATGATGATGATGATGACCATGATGATGATGAGGAGGATGAGGGTGAGGAGGAGGAGGAGGAGGATGATGACTATGATGATGATGATGAGGATGAGGGTGATGATGAGGATGAGGATGAGGATGATTATGATGATGACCATGATGATGATGATGAGGATGAGGGTGATGATGAGGAGGAGGAGGATGAGGGTGATGATGAGGATGATGAGGATGAGGGTGACGATGAAGATGATGATGAACAATGATGGTGATGATGAGGAGGATGATGACTATGATGATGATGATGAGGATGAGGGTGATGATGATGATGATGATGATGAGGATGAGGATGATGATGATTATGATGATGATGATGATGACCATGATTATGATGATGAGGATGAGGGTGATGTTGAGGAGGAGGAGGATGAGGGTGATGATGAGGAGGAGGAGGAGGAGGATGGTGATGATGATGAGGATGACGGTGACGATGAAGATGATGATGAAAAATGATGGTGATGATGAGGAGGATGATGACTATGATGATGATGACGAGGATGAGGGTGATGATGAGGAGGAGGAGGAGGAGGATGAGGATGAGGATGATGATGATGATGATGATGATGAGGATGAGGATGGTGATGATGACGACGATGATGACAATGAGTTTGATGATGGTGATGATGATGATGATGACGACGACGATGATGAACAATGATGATGATGGGGAGGAGGAGGAGGAGGATGACTATGATGATGAGGATGATGATAAGGGTTATTATGATGATGATGAGGATGAGGGTGGTGATGATGATGATGATGAGGATGAGGGTGGTGATGATGATGATGACGGTGATGATGATGGTGATGATGATGAGGATGAGGGTAGTGTTGATGATGATGATGAGGATGAGGATGAGGATGAGGATGGTAATGATGATGAGGAGGAGGAGGAGGAGGAGGATGGTGATGATGATGATGATGATGACGATGAGGATGATGAGGATGATGATGATGGTGATGATGATGGTGATGATGATGAGGATGAGGGTGGTGATGATGATGATGAGGATGAGGTTGACGATGATGATGATGAGGATGAGGATGAGGATGAGGATGAGGATGGTGATGATGATGATTATGATGATGATGACCATGATGAAACTGATGAGGATGAGGGTGATGATGATGATGATGATGATGATGACCATGATGATGCTGATGAGGATGAGGGTGATGATGATGATGATGCACAACCCTATTTTCTTGGATGCACATCCCATGGCTTTGTTCACCATTAAAAAGAGGAATTATTTGTGTCCATCATAGGGTTGTCTAAATGGTATTATAATCGGATAAGGATGCCATTACTATTTTTTACTCTCGTACTAAATTAGTTAAGACAAAACTAGTATATTTTTAACATTAAGCTGGTATAACATTAGGATCTTTAACTGAGAGAACAACAAGCACAACAATCAAACACAAGAGACAATGAACACAGTGTTTTTCCTCGGGGAAACCATAAATGGATAAAACCCCGCAACTTCCTTAGAGATAAAATCAGGACCAAAAGTAAAACCCCAAAACAGTAAGATGATCTCCCGATAGGAGTAACCTTCTTTCTATCTAGCCCCAATGTATCCTCCTTCCTCAACTATGCGCTACACTTGAGTGTGTATGAGTTGTCTACTAAATAGAGAGGATAGCTCTCTATTTATAATAATCTCGAGATGACTAAAACCCTACTAGGGCCGAACTCTCTAGGAGATTCTAATAACCCTAGTGCCATGGAATTGTGAGGAATTTAACCCTTAGATAATAGGAGGGTTACCCACTATGACTTGACATGACTTGTTTACATTATATATCTTCCCGATTGGAACATCGGGGCATGAAATGACTCAAGTACATTACAAATACATCCCAAAAAAAACATCGGGTTGCAATACATAATAAATACAAGTGAATACATTCTGAAATTATATATACATCAACACTCCCTCTTAACTAGGAAGGTATTCTCTCGACACAATTTTCAGCACAAGTCTTCTTCTCTGTATCATCTAGGTCATCCTCAAGTTCTTGTCATCTTCATCTTCAAGTCATTTTCATCTGGATCTAGATCATCACTCGATATGGATCATCATCACTGGATCATACTCAATATGGATCATCACTAGATCATACTCGATATGGATCATCACTGGATCTGGATCATCACTTGATCTGGATCACCATCATTGGATCTAGATCATCACTCGATCTGGATCACCATTGGGTCATCATCACTCGATCTAGATCGTAGCTCAATCTGGATCATCACTACTAGATCTGAATCATCACTCGATCTGGATAATCTCGGAGACATCATAACTGGATCTGGATCATAGCTTGATCTGGATCATCACTAGGTCATCATCATATGTGCTATCTCATGATTCTTCTTGTCACAGGAATTTCTACAGAGCCAACCCTTTTTCATGCTAGGTGTAGGCCTACCTCCTTGTAGGTCTTTGGTAACCCTTACATCTAACCTACTCATCAGAATGACCAACACTCACATCAGACCTTGACTCATCAGAAAGGCATAGCACTTACATCTAACCTTGACTCGTCAGAAAGGTGCTTAGTCCTATACTGAGGGTTCTTGGTAACTAACCAGGTGCCTCCATTCAGAGAATGGAAGTAGCCCTTACATCTGACCTACTCGTCAGAATGGTCGGCACTCACATCTGACCTCCTCGTTAAAAAGGTGATAGCCTTTACATCTGATCATGTAGGACCTCATCCTACAGTCACATCAGAATGGCCGACACTCACATCTGACCTACTCGTCAGAAAGGCGCTAACCCTTACATCTATGTAGGATATCATACTACATTAGAATGGACAACACTCACATCTGACCCCCTCGTCAGAAAGATGGTAGCCCTTACATCTGTGTAGGAACTAATCCTACATCAGAATGGATGGCAATCACATCTGACCTACTCATCAGAAATGCAACAACCCTTATATCTGATCAATTGGGAACACATCCCTCAATCACATTAGAATGGCCATGCACTCACATATGATCATGTAAGAATACATCTTACAATCGTCTCAGACAGGCCCTCAGTCCAAGACCAAGAATTCCTGGTAACTCACCAAGCAAATCCATTCCAAGAATGGAAATAGCCCTTATATCTGATCATGTAGGAACCAATCCTACAGTCATATCAGAATGGCTCAGCACTCATATCTGACATGGAAGGAACCAATCCTCTCACCATAACAGAATGGCTCAACTGTTACATCTGACCTGCTCGTCAGAATGGCTTTCAGACTCGTCACTTCGCCTTGGAATGGACCTTGATCTGGAGAACACAAAGCTTCTCCCTGAAGTACTCAAACTTCACTATGGCCAATGGCTTCATCAACACATCAGCTATCTGATCATCCGTTGCAATATACTAGAGCTTCACTACTCCCCTCTACACCATATCCTTGATATAGTGATACTTGATCTCGATATGCTTCAACTTGTCATGGAACACTAGGTTCTCTGACAACTTCACACAACTCTGGTTATCACAGTGTATACAAGTAGCATCTAGTTGGAGATCAAATAAATCAGATAGTAGCTTCTTGAGCCATACTTCCTCACAACTAGTTGAACAAGCTGGGACATACTCTGCTTCAGCTGTACTCAGTGCCACACAAGATTTCTTCCCACTAAACCAAGAGATCACACCTGATCCCATACTGAAGAAACATCCTGAAGTGCTCTTCCTATTGATGGCACTTCCTGCCCAATCTGAATCAACATAACCCTCCAGGTTAGTCTTCTGATTCGTATCGTACTTGAGTCGATACTTAATCGTACCTTTCTGGTATCTCAGAATATGCTTTGCAGCAATCAAGTGAACATGTCTCAGATCTGTCAAGAACTGGCTTAAGCTATTCACAGCAAAGCAAATATCTGGTCTAGTGTTCGTCAGGTACATCAAGGACCCAATCATCTAACGATACATCGTAGCATCAACTGAATTTGATGAAGCATCACTCAATAGCTTCAGGTTCAATGCCATAGGTGTGGCCATAGCCTTGCAGTCCATCATCCCAAACCTTTTTAGGATCTCTACTGCATACTTCCCTTGTCCAATGGAGATTCCATCTGCACTCTGCCACACCTCCATACCTAGAAAATAATGCATCATACCCAAGTCCTTCATTTCGAACTTGGAAGCAAGCTTTTTCTTCGTATTAGCAATCAACCCATCCATACCTATCACAAACAAATCATCTACATATAGTAGGAGCATCACTGGGTTGCCATCTTCAACCTTGTAGTAAAGGTTGGAATCTGGTTTACTCTTGATAAAGCCCAAACTGGATAGAAAGTTGTCAATTCTGCCATACCAAGTCCTGGGTGCCTGTTTCAAACCGTACAAGACTTTCTTCAATCTGCATGCATGAGACTCTCTGTCATGTGTCTCAAAACCAAGTGGTTGTTCTACATACACTTCCTCTTCCACTACACCATTCAAGAAAACAGTCTTGACATCCATTTAGTGTATCTTCCATTTCATCACTGTAGCCAGGGCAAGTACTGATCTGATGGAAGTGTATCTGGCTATAGGTGCAAAGGTTTCTTCATAATCTATTCCTTCTTTCTGTGAGAAACCCAAAACAACAAATCTTTCTTTATATTTCTCTATGCTACCGTCTGTAGCATGCTTGATCTTGTAGATCCATTTGGAAGTTACAATTGACTTCCCTTTTGGTCTTGGGACAACATCCCAAACATCATTCTTCATGATCAATTGATATTCTTCAATCATAGCATCCTTCCATTCTTTCCGTTCTGCCGCTTCTTCATAACTGGAAAGTTCTTTATCAAAGAAATCACATAGTAATGCTACATACCCATAGCAGGATCTAGTCCTTTTTCTTTCTCTATGATTCTCTTCTAGAGCACCATATCTTTCCGCACCTTGGATAAGTTTTCATACCCAAGCAAGTTTCCTCTTATGAGGATTCTTCTCTGGAGGTGGATCTATAGGTCTTTGTGGTTCTTCAAACTCTCGATCTTCTTCTTGAGTTTCTTCATTCATGGTTGTATCATGAATTCTGGGTGCTTCTGCTTCTTCAGATTCTTCAACAGGTTTCTTTCTGGATTTGTTGTAAGTTGTGTCTTCATCAAATGTCACATCCCTGCTGATGTCAATATTCTTGTATCCTGGGAAATATATTCTATAAGCCTTCAATATTTTAGAGTATCCCACAAATATACCCTTCTTTCCTAAAGGATCTAATTTTGTTCTCTTTTCTTTTGGAATGTGTATGTACACAGGACAGCCGAATATTCTGAGATGGCTGACTTCTGGTTTCTTGATGGAGAAGAATTCTTTAGGAGTCTTGTTCTTGAGTACTCTATGTGGAGTACGGTTATGTACATACACCGTTGCTCTGGCAGCTTTCACCCAAAGATGCATAGGAAGATCTTGATCATTAAGCATTGCTCTTGTAGCTTCCATGATAGTTCTATTCTTCCTTTCTACAATCCCATTTTGTTGTGGATTATAAGGAGTGGACAACTCCCTCTTAATCCCTGAGTCTTTGCATAACTCTTTGAATTCATTAGATGTGAATTCTCTTCCATTATATGATCGAAAGGTCTTGATCTTCTTGTCTGTGTGATTCTCGATCAAGGCTTTGAATTCCTTGAACTTGCTGAATACTTCATCTTTTTTCTTCATGAAGTAAATCTATGTCTTCCTAGAAAATTCATCAATAAAGAAACATAGTATACATACCTGCTTAGTGAGCTTGATGACATAGGACTGCATACATCGGAGTGGATGATTTCCAAGATTCCTTTTGCTTTGCTTTCACTACTTGGAAATGTCTTCTTTGTATTCTTTCCTTTCGCACATCCTTTGTAGACCCCATCATGTTTTTCTTGAATTTATGGAAGACCTTCAACATCTTTGCTTGCAATTGGTAGTGCTCTATAATGCACATGTGCAAGCCTTCTATGCCAAAGTTCATTTGGCTCTACTGTGTCATGGACTAAGGCTTGTTCTAGATGGCCCTTCAATTTGTATAGACCTCTTTATTATTCCCCAATCACTACTGCATCATTAATAGTCTTTCCCTTTGGCCACATGATGACTTGGCCATTTATGAATGAAACCCTCATGCCTTTTGCATCTAATGCAGATATGGAGAGAAGGTTCTTCTTGAGTCCTAGTACAAACAATACATCTTGCATCCTCATAGACTTTCTAGAGTCTATTTTATAAGAATATTCCCCACTACCTTTTATTGGATATTGGTATTCATCTCCAAGCTTCACCTTGTGAGGTGATTCATGTTCTGAAAGTTTCACAAAGGATTCTTTGAATATTGTCATATGCTTGGAAGACCCACTGTCTAAAATCAAATCATTGCTTCCATGTGTGATATTTCCTGTGAGAGCAGAAATCAAGACTATTCTTCATCACTTGAAGAGTCTTCGCTTTCATATCTGGTTTTCTTCTTGGATGGTTCATCATCCTCTGCAGCATGAGCATGATGTCTTTTCTTATTGCCCTTTTTCTTATTTTTTCTTTTAGGACAATATTTTTCAAAGTGTCCTACTTCATCACAAGTATAACATCTGCCTCTAGAGAAATATTTTCTAAAGTTAGTTTTAGAAAAATGCTTACCTCTGGAGTGATGATAACTTCTTTTGGTTTTCTTGGAATGTACTGTGAGAGCTTGATCTTCACTTCCCATCTTCTCTTCTTTGGCTGCTATCCTAGCTTATTCTTGAGATCATTCTTCCCATAGTCTGCTGAACTTGACTAACTTATTTCTGGCACATCTCCCTTGAATAAAGGAGTCCCATGATCTAGGGAGACCATTCAAGGTGGTCATTACAATCTCAACATTTTCCACTTCTTCATCTACTGCTTCCAGTTGTTCTTTGATTTGAGAAACTCTTGTGAAGTAAGACTGGATGGTTTCTGCATTCTGAATCTTCACATTATTCAGTTGGTTTCTCAGATTCATCTTCTAATTTATATTCTTCCCTTCAAACAATTTGGTTAGGGCATCAAACATAGCTTTAGGTGTCTTTAGGGAGGACACCTGTGGTATGAGATGATCCTTGATAGAATCAGCAATGATTCTCTTTTTCATAACCATCTTATTATTTTGTAAGGCCTTAGCCTCATCTCCCTCTGGAGCTGGAACCTCCTCATTGATGTAGGAGTCCAACTCATTCTCTTCCAGGACCAGGGAGATCCTATACTTATGGGCTCGGAAGTTATCAGCTCCCTCAATATTTTCATCAAGATTGGTATGATGAGACATATTAACTGAGAATCTCAAATGGAAATACAAAATATTTAGATCTTACCAGTTTAAGATGTCGGATCTGGATTTGTAGCTGAAATTCTATAGTGTTGGTTCAGAAGCAGATTAGGGTTTTGCTTTTCTGGAGTTTTGTCTAACCAATTTCTTTCAAATTGATCCCTAACTTCGATTTTAGGGAGGAGATCAATTCAGGCCTAGGCTCACTGAAAAATTCCTCTTATGTGAAAATCCCTAATTTTCGGCAGTAGTGTCAGGTCCAAAACTGAAAAACCTCAGAATTGGATTATGCTTCAACAGAAAGATGCTCCCTAAGGAGGAGAGTTATTCCAACCTTCTTTTACTAAAAAATTATGGGGAGATATCCACAAAGTAGGAATCCCTAGTTCCCGCAGCTGCATAGTGTCTTCTTCTCAGGTTATCTCTGATACCATGATAGATTTTTAACATTAAGCTAGTATAGCATTAGGATCTTTAACTGAGATAACAACAAGCACAACAATCAAACACAAGAGACAATGAACACAGTGTTTTTCCTTGGGGAAACCATAAATGGAGAAAACCCAGCAACTTCCTTAGAGATAGAATCAGCACCAAAAGTAAGACCCCAAAATAATAAGATGATCTCCCGACAACAGTAACCTTCTTTCTATCTAGCCCCAGTGTCTTCTCCTTCCTCAACTATGCGCTACACTTGAGTGTGTATGAGTTTTATACTAAATAGAGAGGATAGCTCTCTATTTATACTAATCCTGACATGACTAAAACCCTACTAGGACCAACCTCTCTAGAAGAGTCTAATAACCCTAGTGCCTCAAAACTGTGGGGACTTTAACCCTTAGACAATAGGAGGGTTACCCACAATGACTTGACATGACTTGTTTACATTATAGATATTCTTTGGTCGGAACATCGGGGCATGACATGACTCAAGTACATTACAAATACATCCTGGAATAAACATCAGGTTACAATACATAAGAAATACAAGTGAATACATTCCAAAGTTACATATACATCAACAAAAATGCATATGTGTTATAGCTTTATCATATCGCATATGCGATATGAATAAGCTATAACGCATATGCATTATTTTAAAATTAAAATAATTGGCAGGATTAAGGTTTGGCATTAGGTTCGGAAATAGATTCAGACTACCGAACCTATTTGCTAGGACAAATAAACCAGGGCTATTGCTTGTCTTTTAGAACTCTATCAATATGCTCAGTTTAGATGGCGTGTTTTTCTATGACATACACAATATTTTTTTTATGAAAATCTAGGATATTGTAGAATACGATCTTACGATTCTGAATATGTAATTTTTTCCTTCAAAACTATGTTTTATTTATTTATTATTATTTTTCTAAATGACACACGTCAGTTTTTGAAAATACTTACATCGATTGTTTGTTATATAACTTTTGATTTCCATCACCATTTCCCAATAAAAATATATGGTGCACTAGACGAGATCAAGCTCTACGATTTTATATTTATAAATCAAGGATTTCATTAACTTTTGCCCCTAAAGTGTTGCACCCGCACATAATGTTTTAATTTCAAGCTTTTGTGACTTCAATAATTAATAATAAAAAAATAATTCATGAAAAATTCTGAATAAATAGTGTTGCACTAGGCCCATATGTCCTTTATAAGTCTGGAAGATTTTATCCCAAATTGACATCATTTACCTCATATATTGCTGCACCCGCACAAACATATATGTTAAGATGTGCTGAAAATTTGAAAAACCACTTTCACGGAAACTAATTTTATAATCATTTACACACATTTTCTCTGCATAAATGCTATATATTATGAACGCTGATTCAATTTCCTATCTTTTCTCTTTTTACTTCATCTTCAAATAAGTTAGGGAAGTACCCCTAATTATAACCTAAAGTCAGAGTTTTCTGTTTATTCCAGTATTATGTGGCATCTAAAGTGTCTTTAAAGGAGTCCATGATTGTGCAAAATCCCACATGTGTTTCTACTTCTAAGTCATGTATGGATGTGTAATATACCATATCATACCCTACAATACCCTATGATACTAACATCATACCATACTAACATACAATAACATACCATAACATAACATACTAACATCATACCATACTAACATACCATACCATACTAATATACCATACCATACCCTACAATACTAACATCATAGCCTACAATACCCTATAATAACATAACATGTACCATAACATACTAACATCATACCATACCATACTAGTTCTACATACCACACCATACCATACATGTACATGTGTTTCTAGCTCCACCTCATAACTTGTAAAGAGGTCACTAAACTCTATTTCCATGTCATAACTTGTCAACCCTAGTGATAGCATGCAATTTGGTGTTCATGAAACCCTAGTTGGTTTTCAATATGTACATGTACATGTGTTTCGAGTTCTATCTCATAACTTGTAAAGAGGTCATTAAACCCTAGTTCCATCTCATAACTTGTCAACCCTAGTGATAGCATGCAATTTGTAGTTCATGAAACCCTAGTTGGTTTTCAATATGTACATGTCCATGTGTTTCTAGTTCCATCTCATAACTTGTAAAGAGGTCATTAAACCCTAGTTCCATCTCATAACTTGTCAACCATAGTGATAGCATGCAATTTGTAGTTTACGAAACCCTACAATACCCTATAATACATCATACCCTACAATACCTTATAATAACATAACATGTACCATAACATACTAACATCATACCATACTAACATACCATACCATGCTAGTTCTACATACCACACCATACCATACATGTACATGTGTTTCTAGTTCCATCTCATAACTTGTCAACCCTAGTGATAGCATGCAATTTGGTGTTCATGAAACCCTAGTTGGTTTTCAATATGTACATGTCCATGTGTTTCTAGTTCCATCTTATAAATTGTCAACTATAGTGATAGATAACATGCAATTTGTAGTTCATGAAACCCTACAATACCCTACAATACCCTATAATAACATAACATGTACCATAACATACAAACATAACACCATACTAACATACCATACCATACTAGTTCTACACACCATACCATAATAACATACCACACCATCCCATACATGTACATGTCTTTCTAGTTCCATCTCATAACTTGTAAAGAGGTCACTAAACCCTAGTTCCATGTCATAACTTGTCAACCCTAGTGATAGCATGAAATTTGGTGTTCATGAAACCCTATTTGGTTTTCAATATGTACATGTACATGTGTTTCTAGTTCCATCTCATAACTTGTCAACCCTAGTGATAGCATGCTATTTGTAGTTTATGAAACCCTAGTTGGTTTTCAATATGTACATGTCCATGTGTTTCTAGTTCCATATCATAACTTGTAAAGAGGTCACTAAACCCCAGTTCCATGTCATAACTTGTCAACCCTAGTGATAGCATGCAATTTGGTGTTCATAAAACCCTAGTTGGTTTTCAATATGTACATGTCCATGTGTTTCTAGTTCCATCTCATAACTTGTAAAGAGGTCACTAAACCCTAGTTCCATGTCAAAACTTGTCAACCCTAGTGATAGCATGCAATTTGGTGTTCATGAAACCCTAGTTGGTTTTCAATATGTACATGTCTACGTGTTTCTAGTTCCATCTCATAACTTGTAAATAGGTCACTAAACCCTAGTTCCATGTCATAACTTGTCAACCATAGTGATAGCATGCACTTTAGTGTTCATGAAACCCTAGTTGTTTTCCAATTTGTACATGTCCATGTGTTTCTAGCTCCATCTCATAACTTGTAAAGAGGTCATTAAACCCTAGTTCCATGTCATAACTTGTCAACCATAGTGATAGCATGCAATTTGGTGTTCATGAAACCCTAGTTGTTTTCCAATTTGTACATGTCCATGTGTTTCTAGTTCCATCTCATAACTTGTAAAGAGGTCATTAAACCCTAGTTCCATGTCATAACTTGTCAACCCTAGTGCAATTTGGTGTCCATGAAACCCTAGTTGTTTTCCAATTTGTACATGTCCATGTGTTTCTAGTTCCATCTCATAACTTGTAAAGAGTTCATTAAACCCTAGTTCCATGTCATAACTTGTCAACCATAGTGATACCATGCAATTTGGTGTTCATGAAACCCTAGTTGTTTTCCAATTTGTACATGTCCATGTGTTTCTAGTTCCATCTCATAACTTGTAAAGAGGTCATTAAACCCTAGTTCCATGTCATAACTTGTCAACCCTAGTGATAGCATGCAATTTGGTGTTCATGAAACCCTAGTTGGTTTTCAATATGTACATGTCCATGTGTTTCTAGTTCCATCTCATAGCTTGTAAAGAGGTCACTAAACCCTAGTTCCATGTCATAACTTGTCAACCCTAGTGATAGCATGCAATTTGGTGTTCATGAAACCCTATTTGGTTTTCAATATGTACATGTCCATGTGTTTCTAGTTCCACCTCATAACTTGTAAGAGGCACGGTCAAGGGTTTTGCAGAGTTGACCCACCAATGCAAGAATTTCATTGAAGGAAACTAAGAAAAAACCTAGTTTACAAAATAAATGCACAATGAAGTCACTAGTCCTTGAAAATAGGAGGGAGAGGACCACCTAGAGGTAATCGCATGCCAGGATACCAACAGAGTCAACGGTTCTTCAATCTGACCTCTGGTTTCCGAGTTATGTCCAGTTGAAAGTCACATGAAAATGTCGTTCAGGGACACTTGGTGACTTCCGATCCAATAGCGAAAAAGCAAATGGAGCAGCAAAATTGCATGTCATTGGCTCCTGCTAGTGTGTATGGGAACCCTACCAACACAACCACGATTGAGGGTTTTCATGCATTGACCCCAAAATTAAATAGTTGCAAGAGTTGACCCAGCAATGTAATTAAATGCATATTAAACTAAAAACATAAAAAAATGTAAATTTCAACAACTCGAGAGCATGTTATTTTTTGATTACTATTTGTTGGTGTCTAAAGACACCATTCTTGGCGCCTCCAATGTGCCATAGATGGTGTTTGTATCCTAGCCACACGAAAGGCTATACATTGGTAACATCATAAGAAAAAAAAGAGAACCCAATGAAAATGTGCAAAAATGATTTATAGATAACTCACCTAAGGCTGAATAATAGTGTCTAGTATCCTCTAAATAATATTATGTCTATGAATGGTATCCTTCAATCACGGGTTTATTACATTGGGAATAAACTAAGGCTAAATAATTGAAATTGTGCTTCAGCATTCACTTTAAAGGTTAAATAACGCACCTGACAATGCACTCAGACGAGTAGGCCATCTCGATCATCTCTGTTGCCGATGGTGTCCATCAATATTTCGTGCTCTATATGAGGTAGCAAGTATCGTACATGTGACCTATTTTTGTGACTAAGTGTGTGCAGCTTGATGTTTATACCAACTACTAGGTTGGTGAAGTGGTATACAATAGCTCTTGGTCTATAATCATGATATGCATACCCACCCTTCCTTTTCTGTTGTGCTACAAGTGTCAAGTACTCCCCTTTTATAACCATCGAGCTAGTTGGGAATTCAATATTTTCATCATCTATAACAGGTTCAAGAATGGTCTGTTTCCCCTCTAAGCAACGTGCCAACCAATAGTCAGAACCCCATTCATTATTTTTTTGGGCAACCACTACATATATCTGACCTGTGAAAGGAAGTAGGTCGAGTTAACAATACATTTTTTAAATAAGGTCTTGCATGTCTAATTTCTACTTAAATTATATTTCACATAGGTCAAGTAAACAATAAATAAATGCATTTTCTTATTTAGGTACTGCTCATGTACTTGCTTGTATGAGATCCGATATGTGATCATAGTCTGTAGAAATATGTGTCTGATCATCTTCCAAATGGTATATTTCATTAACCCCCTTGAAATTGGTGTCAAGTGTCACTCAATCCCATGTATCAATGGTATATGGATACACACAATCATCCCATTCATCGATGCTACAAGAAATGCAAAAGCAAGCCTTCAATCTTGTCCAAATTTGTAGGGTCGAGTTGTCTGAGCTTCTAATTGAATGAAAGTGTCGAGTTCCATGCATTGTGTTCACCCGATGTGCTTGGGATCAGTCCACATTTGTCACTTCCCAGAATATTCTCTACACTAGGTGTTTCCTTATTACTTGTTCTCCCATGACAGATGCACACCATTTCACTATAGATGCAGCGTCTCGAAGGAAAGCACCTATAAACTTCATCTCTTCCCTTCGAAGGGCAGTTTTTATGCATGCACCAACACCATTGTGCTCTCCTTTTCCATGACCAGTTTCAAAGTAGTTCCATACATGTGGTGGCGTGTATTTTATGTGCAACAAACACAACCATTCAAATACACGTGCATTCTTGAACTGTCCAGCACAACCATCTAACCAAATGAAATGACGATAAAATGGTATATCCATAGCTATCACATGATCATAGAAAAATTTAAAGCAATGTTGCATGTAATGGATGTCATGGGTCCAGTCATCACTTATGTAGAAGTGAAATTCTTTCAGTATCACACATTTCTCTTCATTGCTGTCTGGCCCATGTCAATACGTGATATGCACCATTATACTCACCTGCTTTGAGTGATAGTATTGACTTTGTATTTCATTTTGTGGTTGTATGGTGTAATTTTCCGCAAAGTCAACCACTGATAGTACTGTTCTGAGAGGGAAGCTGGTGTCCTGGCATATTCTGAATTGCTCATCTTGCCATCGTGCCATATCGACATGTTGAATGTACTGTTGGATCTTTCCATGAAACTATGAAATAAAATCACATACTTGCACCTGGTGTAAAAAAAACATTGTTAGAAAACAACATAAAAAGATGTGTACATGAATATTAAGATGTCAATATTCACTAATTTACCTGTGAAGTCACCAATTTAATCTTCTTGCTTTCTTTCCCATCATGTAACTGATATGTCTCATATTGATAGTTCTACTTCTCGACAATTGCATTCCCGAATGCTTGATCTTCACTTTCATGGGTGCAATCAGACCATAATGATAGCCCACCACAATTGTTGCAAGAACCGTCTACACATTGTTTTAAGTAATGTGTCTGCCCATCTTGCCTCGGACACATTATGCTATGGATGAAATCTCTGGATGACACCGGGCGATACTATACTTGAGCATTCCTACACATGGTTAGGATGCAAAAAATGGCGTATATGTGCAAATGTATGGTAATATGTCAAACTCTATGTGGTATCTACAACAACAAGTGTTCTAGATGGTATTGATTCTAACATACCAAGGCTTGCATTTTTCAAAAGATCTTTTCCTGAGCTTTAGCTCTATGTGGGAAACTTTAAACATCTCGAACAGTTGAGTTTGTGTCATGTCAAGATAATGTTTAACATGAGGTTCATTTTTTCTAGAACCCCTACAATGTTTTAACACATCCTTCATGTTAGAAGAAGGCCTAGTGTTATCATGCCAAAACATGTGCACTAGGCCCTTCACTGCTTCGACTAACTTCATGTATTTGTGGGGAAACCTACCGCTAAATGCCCATAATGTTTCCATTTGTCCCTCTACATCAAGGTTGTCTCTTATTATTAAATATTTTTTAAGTGTGTTTGGATGTAAAGGCACAATTTGTGATGTGCATTTAAGTAAATGACGTTGTCTTGTGGATCTACATACAATTGATTCAGCCAATACACAGCGAGCCACATTACAGTCATGTGAATGAGTTTTTTCACCAATCGATGTGAATGCAGCAACAAGATATTTAACAATGTGATTACTTGATTCGATATTCTTCATTGTTCTTATGCCTAAATTTCTTCTAACAGTTGTCATATTTCTAGATTTAAGCAAAGCTAAAAACAATTGGCATTTACCGGCTTCGGATTTGTTATCAAAATATTGTTTCATTATTTGAGAACAATGACAAAGGATAGTGTGTTTAGCCACCTTACCTTCCAAGGAAGTCAATTCGCTCTCGTCCACTTGTATGCGTTTAGGAGTTCTCTTTCATTTTGATGTGAAATTTCTTGCCGTTTGAAATGTTGGAGTGACGTTTACATCCACTACATGCTGACAAATTCAATTACGAGATTAAACCACCGGCCATGGTTGTTGTTGAGTCACATTTGCATCGGGAGTAACATAATTATTGAACTCTTCACAAGATTGTCCATTTACTAATGGATCAATAATATCATCTTCCCTATAACCAGCTTCCTTTAATGTTGCATTATCTTCCTCAGCCTCTATGTCAATTATCTATTGAGGGGGAATGGGAACTATTTGCTCATCTAATGAATGCCGATGATTTCTTGAATCTTCCCTCTTTTTTCTTTTTTATTTTCATCTTCTTCCGGTCTAAGCACCTTCCTCGCTGACTTTCAACCTCTATTACATACATTCCCCATTGAAATCCACCCAAACTTGTACAAAACCTATGGAATTATGTAAGTAATGATTAAATTGCAAGTTGAACAGTTCTTTGTGCGCGGGTTCAGAAGAATTATGTCTTTTGCTACAGTAAACCTGGCCCGCAACACACAACCCAACATTTTTATATAACACATATCGCATATGCGATATAACGCATGTCCGTTTTATCGCATATGCAATATGGATACAATTCTTTTTAATAAGGGGCAGTTTTTTTACGTGATCTCCAAAACGCATATGCAATATATTGCATATGCGATTTAGTGCATATAAAATATGCAACTTGACTGATCCATGCTTATCAAATATTAAAATATTAAATATCAAATGCATATCAAACTTGGACTGAAATATGTTAAACTTCTATAACCTTACAATGGACCCCATACCAATGGTTAAGACCTCCAAACCTATCCTTGGACCATGGTAGTGTCTATAGAACTATCTTTTTCTGTTACATTGTTGTTGTATTACCATGGTTAAGACCCTGAGACCCATCCTTAGGGCATAAAACCTCATAATGACACCCATATCCCACTAAAGGCCAAATATTCCATCTGTATGGCATGTGTGTTGATTTAGGGACTTATTGTCTACTGTTCCATGACTATAGTTGTAGTCCAAATACTCGTCCCTCCCATCCAAAAACCTATAATGGCACCCTTATCCCATTATAATACCATTTAGACACCCAATCATTTCCATCCAGATGGTCTATGGGGTGGATCATGGCCCAACATTACATTGGTTATGAAGGGGGGGAGTCAAAGGAGGGAGAGGAAGGTGTGGAGGGAATCATGGGAGGGAGGGATGGGTACAATGATGATGACTATGACGACGATGATGATAATGATGACGATGACAATGATGATGATGATGATGATGATCACGAATAGTATGACTATGATGATGATTACGATGATTATGAGGATGATGATGATGATGTGACAATGATGATGATGAGGATGATGACTCTGATGATGATGATGAGGATGATGATTAGGAGGAGGAGGAGGAGGATGACTATGATGATGATGATGAGGATGAGGGTGATGATGATGATGAGGATGATGATGATGACGACGATGACGATGAGGATGAGGATGAGGATGAGGGTGATGATGACCAATGATGGTGATGATGAGGATGATGAAGATGATGATGATGATGACGATGACAATGATGACGAGCAATGATGGTGATGATGATGATGATGATGATGCTGATGATGAGGATGAGAATGATGATGATGACGACGATGATGAGGAACAATGATGATGATGATAGGTTTAGTTGAAACTTTGCTTTGATTTTATTTTCAAGCATTTGCAATGGAATGGTGATGATGAACAATGATGATGATGAGGAGGAGGATGATGACAATGATGATGAACAATGATGGTCATGATGATGATGATCACGATGATGGTGATCACGATGACTATGGCTATGATGACGATGCTTATGATGATGATGCTGATGATGATGACGATGATGATAATGATTACGATGATGAGGAGGATGATGGTGACTATGACGATGAAGAGGAGGATGAGGGTGATGAGGAGGAGGATGATGATGATGATGATGATGATGATGGTGATGATGATGATGATGATGAGAATGATGATGAGGAGGATGATTATGACTATGATGATGATGATGAGGATGAGGGTGATGATGATGATGATGATGATGATGAGGATGATGATGTTGATCATGATGATGATGATGACAATGATGATGATGATGATGATGACGATGGCTATGAACAATGATGGTGATGATGAGGAGGAGGAGGATGATGACTATGATGATGAGGAGGAGGAGGAGGAGGATGAGGGTGATGATGATCATCATGATGAGGATGACGATGATGATGATGATGATGACGATGACAGTGATGATGAATAATGATGGTGATGATGATGATGATGATGATGATGAGGATGAGGATGAGGGTGATGATGATGTGGAGGAGGAGGAGGGAAGGAGGAGGATGATGATGATGATGACGATGATGATGAACTATGATGGTGATGAGGAGGAGGAGGAGGATGAGGATGATGATGATGACGACGATGATGAGGAACAATGATGGTGATGATGTTAGGTTTAGTCTAAATGGTATTATAATGGGATAAGGACGTCATTACTCTTTTTTACTCTCGTACAAAATTAGTTAAGAAAAAACGCATATGCATTATAAAGCATATGCAATATGAATCGCATATGCGATATGAATAAGCTATAACGCATATGCATGTTTTAAAAATTTAAAAACTTAGCGGGAATAAGGTTTGGCATTATGTTTGGAATTAGCTTCGGACTATCGAACCTATTGGCTAGGACATAAAAACCAGGGCTATTGCCTATCTTTTAGAATTCTATCAATATGCTCAGTTTTGATGGCATGTTTTTCTTTGATAAACACAGTGTTTTTTTATGAAAATTTAGAATATTGTAGAGTACGATCTTAAGATTCTGAATATGTAATATTTTCCTTGAAATGTATGTTTTAATTATTTATTATTATTTCTCTAAATAACACAGGTTAGATTTTGAAAATAGATACATCGATTGTATTTTATATAACTTTTGATTGCCTTCACCATTTTCCAAGAAAACTATATGGTGCACTGGAAGAGAGAGAGCTCTACAATATTATATATAGAAATCAAGGATTTCATTAATTTTTTCCTCTAAAGTGTTGCACCCGCACAGAACGTTTTCATTTCGAGTTTTTCTGACTTTAATAATTAATAAAAAAATAATAATTCATGAAACAATATGAATAAATAGCGTTGCACTAGGCCCATATGTCCTTTACATGTCTACAATATTTTATACAAAATTGACATGATTTACCTCATATATTGTTGCACCCGCACAAACATATATGTTATGATGTGCTGAAATTTTGAAAACCCAATTTCACGGAAACTAATTTTATAATCATTTACACACTTTTTTCTACATAAATGTTATATATTATTAAAGCTATTCAATTACCTATCTTTTTTTTTACTACATCTTCAAATATGTTAGGGAAGTACCCCTAATTCTCACCTAAATTCAGAGTTTCCATGTTTTTCCAGTATTATGTGGCATCTAATGTGTCTTTAAAAGAGTCCATGATTGTGCATCAGCCCAAATAGATTAACAATTCTTGGTGGAAGTGTGTCTCTCTCCCTTGATTTTATTGTGTTTTATCTGTAAGTGACCTGGGTTGATGCTTCATAATTTTGTGATGTTTAAAAGAGTACCCACTTTATTATTTGAATATGATTTATGGACTATGAATCATAGTTTTGCACACATGAATCATGCATTTAATTTCAGTGTAATTTAAGAAATGAGGGGGAATGCACTTGAGTTGTAATGCTATATAATTCATTGAGACTAATGTTTTTGGTTGCTGAAATGAAATTGTAAAAAAAAAAAATTACCAATCTTCCATAATGGTAAAATGGAGACTAGGTTTGTTACAGAGAAATTGACAAAAGAATAAGCAATGCTAGTTGATTGGAAGATACTTAGAAATCAATATACTATGTGAATTTCCTTTTCCATTGACACGAAGTATATCTACATCCATGGCATTCAATGTTGGAGAAAACTTAGTGTGCATATCTCATTCTTGGTCATATATTATCACTCCTTTGGCCTTTTGTACACCATTTCAATCCATAGTGAATAAACAAACCCATTGGTGACCCTTTATACATTTTGATCCATGCTCTGGGTTCTTATATTGGAAAAAAAAACCAGGATAAACCCATCAAGAAAATGTCTTTACCTATTTTTTTTTTTCCATAAGCCTTCTCGAACTGCCAATCCCTCTAAAACTTGCCTTAGACAGATGTCTCCTGGATAACTCTGAGAAGACCAATTCCTCACAATCCTAGGCTTAATGATGTCATCAATGTACTCATTGTAAGATTTAAAAATGTTGTTGTAGACCCATTTTTCATCCATTTTTTCATCCTCCACTAAACTAAGTTAGTAACTCAACCTCATCAAATAAATTGGACTGCTCAACCTCCATTATACCGATCAATGGTCTAGCCCTTTTCCTCTTGATAATTCCTAAACCACTTGCAAAACCCTAGAAACATGAACAACCAACACAGCTGAGAAAAAAGCCCTTTAATTTAAATAAAACTTAATATATGCATTGATTGTACAATGCATTTTATTTTTGAGCATGGATATTATTAGTACTCCATACACACTTGTCATTGTATTAAATAAAAAGTTCATGGATCATAATAGACAAGAAAAAGGAAGATGTCGCCATCAAGCTATTGTAATATAAACAAAGGCACTTCAATAAGGTCTTCATGAGTAATAATATTTGAAAAACATCACTTCGTCATGGCTGAAAGATACTCAATGATTATCAAACCTAAGCGTGTCATCGAACCACATTCAAAGTAAATATCAAACAATCACTTAATTATACCATTCAAATATAATTTAAGTAATAAAGTAAGCCAATCAAAGAATTGAAATCATCCAAAGCAGTCACCACACCAAAATCTCAAGACCAAAATAAGGGGAGGTATTTTCGGCGAATAAAAATGTTTTATAGAATCCACATCCATTAGGGCCTAGGGTTCGTTGATAGTCTCAACAAACCTCAACTTCTACGAACGAGTGACTACAACCCCAATGCAATCCCAACACATTGTGCTTAACAGGGGTCAATCCCCACCGAGGCATGGTCCATTGTGATAAGGCTCAAAGGGTAGGCGCCCCTTGGATAGGCTACCGCCCCTTGTCGGGAGTGGAGTCGGGACGTCTCGGCCCTTGCCAAGTCACAAGTTACCGGTATAACCTGGCTTGCAAGTTGTCGGTTATACCACAGGGGTTATAGTGGCAGCCGACGGATTTGATCCTGGACCTGGCCCAGACAATTCCGTCGTGTTACCGATTCCCCTACTAAAAAACATCATTAGGGAACCATCCTCCATTCTCAAGGATGTTTCAAATACATAAGAATAAAGTTGAAGAATTGAATTATGTTCCTCTTGATAATGGATGAACAAAACTCCTCTTATTGTTTTAAGAAGTTGTATGAAACCATCAAAATGGATTTTATGTAAATTTTTATCAAGGAAATGTAAAAGAAAACATTGTTTTAAGAAGTTGTATGAAACCATCAAAATGGATTTTATGTAATTTTTTATCAAGGAAATGTAAAAGAAAACAAGATATAAGACAGAAGTACAGAGAAGCATTATGGGCGTATTGACCGCCTTCTCAATATTATGTAAATGTATTATAGGATTACATAACAGCAAAATCATGGGTAAACACCATGGGTCATCAAATACTAGGGGCCACTAATTCTAGGTAATGTGACCAATTCAACTAGTCAACTAACTAGCTAATTAATGCAGTATTGATAGTGGCCCGTTGAGATTATAATTCTTAACACACCCCCTTAATCTCAACTAGGACAATACATTCAACACTATCAATGCAAAAAAATGTCTGCTGGTCTATGTCTCACCTAGGCTTAAATTTCAGTTAAAAAATTTAATCTTCACTTTCTTCCTTGAAGTGTACTTGGACTTCTTCTTCTTTGTCCTCTGGATATTGATGCTAAGTAGTTGTTCTTCAATGTCTTATGTAGCTTCTGGAACATAGTGAAAGTCTTCTTCTTCTATTTCAACATGATTTTTATGGTTTTCATCTTTCCCTGCAAAAATTTTGTGAGAAAAAATATGAATATATTTCAGCTCTTCTTGGAGAGCATTCACATCTTGGTGTTTCTCATCAATGGAAACTACTTCATTATTGACTTTTTCATTTGATTGTACACACTGTGCATCCTTCACTCCTTCTTAAAAAATTGTGGGGTGAGAAGAAAACAAAGCATACTTTAGATGCTCATCACTAATAGGAGTCTTCTCATAGATCTCCCTCAAACTTCTGGTTTTCTGGTTTTGGGGTGAACTGCATGTTGCAGTTTCTTTTGTGCTACTATCAAGTGGTTGTTGCTCATTCTCAGCAACTGTTGCATCTTTTATGCTGCTATCAATTGTCTCTTGCTCAGAGAGACTATCACTCACATCAGTGAGTACTGCTACAGTAGCAGGTTTGTTTTCATTGTAATCAACAAACACAAGAAGATCAACAATCTTTGTTGGGATTACATGATCACTAGCTTCCTCATAGACACAGTCATCTTGACTATCTTCCACTTCATTGTGGTATTTCTCGTGCTTTGCATGACTTTCAAAGTCATCTTCTACAACAACCGGCTCTTCATTAAATACTTCTTTTAGTATATCACATGCTCTCACTGGAGTATCGGCTTCTACAATGTAATGAAATAGGGAATAGTCTATAGTGTCTTGTATGAGACACAAGGCAACAATTTGCCTTTTTTTCTTTTTCGAACTTGTCAAAGAATTAATTTTTTTTGGATCAATGGGATCCTCTTCAACTATGAAGTGCCACAAATCTTGTAATTTTAACAGATTAATTACTTTGATTGCCCATGCATCATTCTCATCTCCATTGATGGTCTGCCATAAACCTTCTAGTGTTAAGATATTTATTACCTCTTCAAATTCCTCTAGTAGTGCTTCTGGTAGCACCATCTTCAAGAATCAATCTTCTTGTCTAGATCACAACCTCCAATAATATTGGATGATCAGGTGGTCAAATCTCTAGGTTCCCTTTTATTTTTTAATTGACAAAAAAAACTGACCAGTTAAGTAGGTGCTTCCTTCCTTGCAGCGTGGATCTATATATTGATTCTTCCATTCACATTTAGACTAGGCAATCTCACGTCGTTTGCAAATTCAAGAGCTGAATTTCTCCACGAGGGCAGGCTCTTGCGACGGTGCCAGATCTATGTTTTCCTCCAGGTACAACATCTCAAGCTGGCTTCTTCACACAGGCGGCTCAATCACTCAAATCTATATTCACAAGAACAAAAATGCAAGGAATATCGAGCTCCTTCACAATAACATGCCTCCACTGGCTCAGATCTGTGTTTTCTGCAAAAAATTCACAGTAAATATACCTCTTGGTGAGAGATCCGAATTGACAGAGCTCCGTCTACCACCGTCAAAAAACGTAGACCTAGCTGGAAAATATGAATGCACGCTGGAAAATATGAAGGCAAGATAGCTCTTTCATATTTGACTGAATAAATCAGCGCTCTTTGGAAATGGATTGACTAAATGCAATCACTTAATAAATCGGAGAGTAAAAAGTTTAGATTTGGAAGTATGGAGCGTTTGAAGAAATTATCTTCACAATTTTTTTTTTCTCCTTTTAGCCTAAGGTCAGCACAAATCTTAAAGGGAGGATGTGGACTTCAGAATCAAACCACTGCTTTATACAAAAAATTCTGAACCCAACGTTGTGAGCTGCTACAGCACCAAAGTCACCAGTGAAGTCACTGTAGAAAGGGTTAGGGAAAAGGAAACCCTAAGATCAGATCTGGAATAAAAACTCGTTCTCCAAGTTTAGTCCACTCAGTGAAAAGGTGGATCTCGGGTTCTAAGTGAAAGTGTTTTCCACTTTATGAAAAGGCTTACCCTAGGATCAGGTTGTAAGCTCTGATACCATGTAAAAGAAAACAAGATAGAAGACAGAAGCACACAAAAGCACTATGGGCGTATTGATCGCCTTCTGAATATTATTCAAATGTATTTATAGGATTATATAATGGCAAAACCATGGGTAAATACCACAGGTCATCAAATACTATGGACCACTAATTCTAGGTAATGTGACCAATTCAACTAGCCAACTAACTAGCAAATTAATGCAGTATATATAGTGATTCGTTGAGATTAAAGCACCTCAAGTGGACTCTACCTCATTTATGATGGATGGAAGCAACAATATTAATGTTTATATTTCAAGATTACAGCATTATCGAGGTTATTCTTCTTTTGTAAAAACAATGGATGAAGGAAAATCATCCATATGTTTCTAGACCATCCCAAAAAACACACATACATAATTGAGGTTTCATGATACAACAAACAAGGTTGCCTTAGTCCCAAGCATAAACAAATAGTCTTCATGTAGTGTAGTGTAACACTGAGTGGAAGACCACCATGGGGTTGGATCCCAACCTATACCAATAATAATTCGCAAAAAAAATACTGCTCTCTTTTCCACTTCATCACATC